>JAOTON010001461.1:0-427500 GCA_034440635.1 Lepas anatifera
TTCAACCAGGAAGATAATATTTGGAACTATTTGCTTATCCAATCAGTTGTTAACTGCACTGAAGCAAGAAGCTAACATCTCGTACAAAGTTCCCCAATTGGCTTGAAAAGTGTATTTGCACGCGCTCAGATATGACGTCATATCTCAATAACTCTTCTAGGTGTCTAAAGAATTTTCGGAGCAATTTTACTGAACACGTTAAGCGACATGTGTACAAAGTTTCACGGCTGTTCGTTTAACTCATACAGAGATATAGGTTTTGAGCCAGAAGGGGTGTTGACGTACACCCCTTTCGCTGAGCTGCACGTGCCAAAAATGACGTGATAGGACCAAACCAGAATACAGAAACTGACATGTGTAGAAGCAGTGTAGTTTGAGCTTGAAAATTAAATTGTTTTTGCCACCAACGGTCTTTTTAGCTTAGTTATGAGACGTTTAAATCCAAGAGGCAAGGGCCGATTTTGCGCGTGCATCCTTTGACAAATGCACCTCCTGCGGACAACGAGTAGGCGCTGTATCGGTTGTCCACCCAAGGTCATGATCCTGAATCTTCAGGGATTTCATTTCTGTGCAACAACCTTTTACAACACGCCGGACAGCTTTTTGCACTTTGCCCCCTGGTACGGATATATAGACAACGAATAACTGGATACATATTTCTTCTAAAATTATCGGAGTTGGTCTTCACTGGAATTGAATGAAACTTTCTCCATTTTAATTTGAAGCTGATTTATTTTAAATCGAACTTTACTTATTTTAAGTCGAAATTGATCTATTTTAATTTGAACTTGACTTATTTTAATTTGAACTTAAGTTGTTTTAATTTGACTTGACTTACTTTAAATTGAAGGTAAAATGGTGCAGTTACACATATAGGTCGCACGGCACATACAGTCTGCGATTCTACGGGTTTCCGGGCAGTGTATCACCCTAGGTGGGATAACGCATCGGAAATATCCGCTCAGCGGCCCCGACTGGTCACACCACGCGCTCAGATAGTGGAGCTGTCTGCACAGGCAGCACCTGGGGGGACCACAGGTTCCATAGACTGATGCTCAATATCTAACGACTGGGGCCTGAACTGCACATGGGGCCTGAACACCACAAGTATTCCAGTACACTTCTTTGATATTAAGCCAATGTGCGATTGAAAATTTAGATGCTGAGCCATTACAATTGAAAAATTTTCACTGAACGCGTTTCTTGTACCACACTGGCGCAAACACTCCAGCCAGCCGGGGGTAGTCGCCCAGCGCTGCTCCCGCGCCGACCGCAGTCATCTGACTCTTGTGCATGCTGAGTTTAATTTTGTTCAAACACGCCACTGGTAAACAGACTTCAGGGTGGCTTCAGGTCGTATGATTTCTTTAGGTAGTTTAGGCTTCTTGCTGGTGATCATAGTCTTTGTGCCATCGCAGTTTAAACAATTGTGACGCCAGCACCCACGCGCAGACTCATGTCGTCGGCATGCAGAGTAAACAAGATACAACTATCGGCCCCTCCCTGGGAAATCCCCATGGGAACGATACAAGTTTTGGAGAGCGCACGCCGTGGGGAGCCACCAACTGCCTGTATCTGTACCTGCTGCGTGCGGCTTGCGAGGGAACTGCTGAACCAGCGGGTGTCGATGCCGTAAAGTGACGGGGTTTTTGTGTATTTTTGAATGTGGTACAACGTCGAAAAATTTCGAAAAATCAACCAAAATAATACCAGAAATTTCACCACTTTCCATAGCACGAAGTGCGGTGTCCGAAAGTACGTTAAATGCCGATTCAGTCTAATGTTGTTTTTGGTATCCATGGATCATCAGAAAAAACTGTGGTTTTCCAGTTATTCTGATAGTTGTTTCTGAACAGGGCGTTCTACTAATTTAACAATTTCAGGTAATATCGAGATAGGTTATGTACCCGCTGGTCCAGCAGTCGTCCTAGCCGTGCGTGCGTGCGTGCGTGCGTGCGTGCGTGTGCGTGTGCGTGTGCGTGTGCGTGTGTGTGTGTGTGTGTGTGTGTGTGTGTGTGTGTGTGTGTGTGTGTGTGTGTGTGTGTGTGTGTGTGTGTGTGTGTGTGTGTGTGTGTGTGTGTGTGTGTGTGTGTGTGTGTGTGTGTGTGTGTGTGTGTGTGTGTGTGTGTGTGTGTGTGTGTGTGTGTGTGTGTGTGTGTGTGTGTGTGTGTGTGTGTGTGTGTGTGTGTGTGTGTGTGTGTGTGTGTGTGTGTGTGTGTGTGTGTGTGTGTGTGTGTGTGTGTGTGTGTGTGTGTGTGTGTGTGTGTGTGTGTGTGTGTGTGTGTGTGTGTGTGTGTGTGTGTGTGTGTGTGTGTGTGTGTGTGTGTGTGTGTGTGTGTGTGTGTGTGTGTGTGTGTGTGTGTGTGTGTGTGTGTGTGTGTGTGTGTGTGTGTGTGTGTGTGTGTGTGTGTGTGTGTGTGTGTGTGTGTGTGTGTGTGTGTGTGTGTGTGTGTGTGTGTGTGTGTGTGTGTGTGTGTGTGTGTGTGTGTGTGTGTGTGTGTGTGTGTGTGTGTGTGTGTGTGTGTGTGTGTGTGTGTGTGTGTGTGTGTGTGTGTGTGTGTGTGTGTGTGTCATGGCTACAAACTTGACCAGTTTTTTTGTTTCAGAGGGGAACATTTGTTGTGTGTAGCAGGTTGGAGATGGACTGGCCACCTCACTTCTCCGTGGTCCGTGGTGGTGGATCTTTACGAATACTTTTCGTATATAGATATACAAGATTTAAGAACACATTGTTCTTGACTTCAAGTTGAGTTAGTTTCTGATCAGGGGACATTTAGAAAATATACCTCAAAATTCTAGCCTGGATCAGCTCTTATTAAAGTAAAATAATAATTCTATAATTAATCTAAACATTGATAGTGACAGAGTCTAAACCTAAGAAGAGGCATTACCGCTTTAAGACAAGCCAGCTGCTGGCTTCGTGAATGTCATTTGTTTATGAAAGTGATAAGCTTTTTGTTTTTAATACTTCGGAGTTCAGATACGGTCCTTTCTCGTAATAAAGCACACGTTCGCAGAAACACTTCATATAGCATCAGATTAATATCAAATAGTATATTAACACGCGCATTGACGAGGGGTCTGAGCCACCTTCGCATTGACGGGGGGGGTACCCGCCCCCTAAGATCTCGAGAACCACGGTAGGTAACGAAAAACGATAAACGGCGTTGGGCTGCCCGTCCACTTCTCCATCGAAAACATTTGGACCATTTTTTTGTCAGGTCACATTTAAGGTCACGAGAGGTCAAAACATGCCGTCATAGGGATAACAAAATTCAGTTTTTCGGCCATTACATCTGAACAAGTAAAGATAGAGCAAAACGCCATGAATCCTCTCAGAAAGCCGAATGGAATGATATATAATTTAACATGGCTAGGTCAAATCAAGGATTTGACCTGACCTGAGGTCAGGTCAGGGTCAAATTATATAAAATGCATATCATTAGAACCGCAAAGCCCAGGCAAGTCTAATGCAGCTAAAATAAATGCTCTATCACCATCCGTTACTGAGTTATTCCGTAAAAAACATTTTTCCCATGTATTTTCAATGGAGAGATCATGCTTCGTACCTGACCTTAGGTCATCGATATAAAAATACCGGAACATATTTCACAGAACTGGGTGGGGCCATTATGTGATATGAGTTTCAACCGGATAAGTTCACCCTGCTCCGACTTATGTTATCTTAAACTTTTTTTTAGGTCAGGTCACTTGACCTGTACTGGTTACCTGACCAGCATACCTTTTTCCTCATCATTTTTACAACTTTTGTGAAAATTTTAAGGTTAGGTCATCTCAGGTCAGGTAACCAGTACAGGTCAAATGACCTAACCTAAAAAAATTTAAGATCACATAAGTCGGAGCAAGGTGAACTTATCCGGTTGAAACTCATCACATACTGGGCCCACCGATTTCTCTAAAATATGTTCCGGTATTTTTGATATCGATGACCTAAGGTCAAGTACGAGGCATGACCTCTCCATTGGAAATACATGGGAAAATGGTTTTTACTGCATAACTCAGTAACGGATGGAGATATAGCATTTGTTTTAGCTGCATTAGACTCGCCTTGGCTTTGCAGTTCTAATGATATGCATTTGGTATAATTTGACCCTGACCCGACCTGGGGTCAGGTCAAAAGGTTGGTTTGACCTAGCAAGGCCGAATCATATATCATTCGATTTGGCTTGCTGCGAGGATTCATATAGTTCAAGTTGTTTTGCTCTATCTTTACTTGTTCAGATGTAATGGCCGAAAAACTTAATTTACATGTTATCCCTATGACGGCATGTTTTGACCTCTCGTGACCTCAAATGTGACCTGACAAAAAAATGGTCCACATATTTTCGATGCAGAAGTGGATGGGCTACCCAACGCCGTTTACCATTTTTCGCTACCTACCGTGGTTCTCGTGATCTTAGGGGGGGCGGTACCCGCCCCCTCGTCAAAGCGAAGGTGGCTCAGACCCCCGTCAATGCGCGTGTTAATCGTTATTTTATTAGCTATCAGTATGCGTTGATAAGATGTTTCATGACCAGCCTCCTCGAATCATGGTTGCAAAATGGGGTTAAAACACTGTGAGAAATATTCAGGTACATTCCTTCATCACCATCCTCATAATATAATAGGCGAACACATAAATGTTTGGTTATAGTGCTAGCAAAACATCGAGTCCAGTTCCAATATATAACTCCACTCGAACATTTCAGTACTGAGCTATATTATTCTAGCATTCGAGTTCCATATCAGATCTCACAATTTCACGCCTTGGTCACACTATGACCACGAGTTTTCGCTTATTGTATTATGAGGATTCTGACGAAGAGCTATGCTCGAATAGGTGATCACAGTGCATTGGCTCCATTTTTCATTCATAATTCGAGAGTCAAAGCCATGAAATATCTTACCAATTTATAATCATGCTCCTTGACTACGCACTGCAAAATTTATCAACTTTTAAAAACCAATAGATATCAGTTGATACAATACAATACAATACAAAAACATTTATTATTGACAGAAATTCAACATGATTTCATGTGAGATTAGCACAAAAGCCTAAGCTTAAATCTAGGTGCCTCTCTCCCATACGCCATACACATTTACGCAAAAAATATTCAGATTTTTCTCTGTTACAGTTTTCACACACAAACTAACAAACTTACACACTCTTCAGCCAATTTAGAAGTTACCTAATAAATATACACACACATACGCACACACACACACATAAACATTGAACTATTCAGTCGCTGACCGCCACTCGGGCACCGGGTAACAGGGGAGCACAGTTTGTTACTGCCTGTCGCTGCATCAATTTCGAACACTGAATCTTTTGGTATGGATGAGAAATGACTGAAAGGAATAAGCGACGGCACGCCCGCTGCCGGCACTCAGGCCGCTGCCTCGTAGGAGAAGTTCTATTTGTGATGCACGTTTTGGCGTTCGAAAGTTAAAGTTGAGTATTTGGGACAATGCTCTGAAAAGTGTGGTTCGGGATGGGTCATGTAAGGAGCAGTCGAGTATGAAATGTGCTACAGTTTCAGAACGATGACCACAGTTGCATTTTGGAGAGTCAGTTAAATTGAATTGGTAAAGATGAGAGTTTAATGTGGATGCACCAACCCGCAGCCGAGTATGTAGCCGATTACCTGTTTTTGAGCCTAGTGTAAAGTATTTGGGTGGAGGAGGCTGACCGTAGTATTTTGAGACCTTGCTTTTGAAAGATTGATAATCATTTTGCCTGATGGTTAATGGTGTGGTATTCCAATCCCGTGTGGTTTTAGGTACGAATGAATTTCGAAATAATTTTGTATGGTAGCTTGGTGCAGTTTGGTTTTGTGCGTTTCGTAAGGTTCTACCGGCATCGTTGAGTCTTGTGGGAGGAATTATAGATCTAATATAGGTAGGGACTTCAGAAGTTTGACACTGTAGAGCATAGTAAACATTAAGTCTGTGAATTTTTCGTCTTGTGGTCAAAGATGTCCATCCAAGTTCTTCGTATAATTTCGCAGTCGGTGTTCTCAACATTGTTCCTGTGATGAGCCTAGCTGCTCGATTTTGTGTGCGTTCTAGTCTCATTGCGTCTGTCATCGTGATAGGGCCGTCAATGATTGTGTCACCGTAGTCAAAGTAAGGTCTAACGTAAATGGTGTAAATCTGGTCAAGAGTGGGCCTGGGTAT
Organism: Lepas anatifera; assembly: GCA_034440635.1. Taxonomy (NCBI): domain Eukaryota; kingdom Metazoa; phylum Arthropoda; class Thecostraca; family Lepadidae; genus Lepas; species Lepas anatifera. Next base: position 6,184 of record JAOTON010001461.1, read on the forward strand.
GTATGAAGCAATTGAATACAATGGCCCAAGTGCTCTGTTTACTTGCTTAATTACGTGATTAATGTGCTCATGAAACCTCAGATCATCGGACAAAATTACTCCTAAGTGTTTGTGACTTGTGCTCGGGTGTATGCCTGTTCCACCAAAGTTTAAGCGGGGTTTAACTGCTTCTTGTCGTAGAGAAAAATTTTGTTGCATTGGTTTTGTAGAATTATATGTGATGACCCATTCTTGCCCATAGTTGTAAACTTCGTCGAGGTCTTTCTGTAGAGAAGTCGTGAGTGGCATTTATGTCGTTGGGTGCATGAGGTTTGTAAAGTGAAGTATCGTCGGCAAAAAACAGAGTCTCATTTGTCGCTCGTGTCGCAAGTTCGTTCAGGTACATGATAGCCAATAAAGGGCCAAGCACGGATCCTTGGGGACAGCCAGCGTTAAGCGTTTTGAACTGTGATGATGTTGAAGATGTCGAGGGAGTAGGTGTTGGAGATGATGGTGTCGGAGGTGGTTTGCACAGTGGGCTACTTCCCATAACAACTCTTTGCTGCCTGTCTGTCAGGTAGCTCTTCAGCCAATTTAGAAGTTGTCCGCCGATACCAAACTCGTATTTGCATTTTGAAAGGAGTCCCTGATGCCAAATTTTGTCAAAGTATTTTGCGATGTCTAGGTATATTGCCGTAAAGTCCAGTCCTTTGTCCAGTGAGCTGTAGAGATTGTGAGTGAGGTAAAGTAGCTGAAGCTGGGTGCTTTGGTGGGGGCGGTACCCACCCTGTCTTTCTGTTAGTAACTGATGGTCAGTGATATGTTGGTAAATGCTTTTGAAGACAATTTTTTCTAAGATTTTGGAGGTGCAGCTTAGAAGGGATATTGGTCTTTAATTGGTTGGGTCTGAAGGTGAGCCTTTTTCTTATAAATTGCCTTCACATTTGCATATTTCCATGAGTTTGGGAATATGCCCTGTTGCAGAGATTTGTTGAATGATAATGTCATTGGTTCGGCTATTATCAAGGCTGATAATTTAAGAATTTTGGTCGGAAGTTCATCGGGACCAGTGGATTTGTTCGGGTCCAGAGAGTTTAATACTGCAAGTACATCTCGTTCCCTAATCGTATTGCCGTCCAGGGTGGGTACCGCCCGATCATGCCGCAAAGTCACCGGGGGCATACGGCTGGAGGGCGTATCAATTTGTGTCTGAGAAACAAAAAAGTCGTTGAGGAGAGTGGCTTTGTCGTAGTGGTCCTGTACAATTTGGCCGTCGGGTCCTATAAGTGGGGGTAGTGAAGAATCTTGTGAGCGTCCTATAATACTTCGTAGAATTTGATGATATTTGTGGGGGTTTTGTTTGTGCGCAGTTAGTTTCGTAGTTTGGGCCACAAGGTGAGAGGAGTGCAATCGTTGTTTCAATTTTGTGACTAAATTTCGTTGCTGTCTCCAGAGATTCCAATCTGTGACTCTGTCAGTCATTTTTGCTTGCTTGAAGAGTCGATTACGTTTCCGGATGTTTCTCTTGAGTTCGTTTGTTACCCATGGCTTGTCTTTGGATCGGATAACTATTTGTTTTGTGGGGATGGCTCTTCTGGCGGCGTTCAGAATTGCATCCGTGAATTGTTTTGCTGCTGTGTGAATGTCTGTGTCTAGAATTTGGGTCCAATTTGTGCTCGTCAAGAGAGAAACAAAAAGGTCATGGTCCATGTTTTGATAGTCCCATATGGTTTGTGCAGTTGCTGTTTCTCTGAGTACTTCAATTTTTAGTGTTGCAAAGATGGGAAAGTGGTCTAGGGTTGAGAATGGTGACACTGTACCGCTGTCCAGCACGATTTCTGTGTTGCTTGTGAAAATCAAATCCCTTAAATTATAGTGTTGGTGTGATGTAGGGGTTTTAATGAGTTGAGTTAGGCCCAATACGGTCGCAGTATCTTCTATTTTTCTGTCTGTGCTTGTGATACTGCTACTGGCTTTTGCAGGTGTCGCTAAATAATTGTTACCAGCGTTAAAGTCACCCAGAATAACTATCGTAGACGAGGGAGATTCGTTAGAAAGGTTCACGCTTTCAGTTAAATTTGCAGTAAATTCTTCCGTTCTATTAGAACTTTGGTTGGGCGGTAAATATAAACAGCAAATTATTATGACTATTTCTTTTAATTTCACTCTGCACCAAACCCATTCTTCTACGTTGTCCAATTCAAGATGGAATAACCTGTGTATAGGGAGTGTTTTGTGCGCATAGATTGCGACGCCACCACCGTGCCGGTTACGGTGGTTAATGAGAGGAGCGTGGAAATCGTCAATCCTGTATAAGGCCGGGTTTACATTTTCACCCAGTTTTTTTCGTGAGCGCCATAATCTTAACATTATTTGATCTTATAAATTGGTGGAGCTCGTCTAATCTTCCTGGCGCAGTTATGCTGTTGATGTTAGCATGTGCAATAGTTAGGTTATTGACGGATATATGGCTGGGCCCTGGGTTTGATTCTATCCCTGACATGATCAAAAGTATTTTCATATTTTTGAGAATGTTAAGTATTTTCCACTGAAAATTGGTAGTAATGCTATGCAGTGTTCCGTAGTAGTGATTTCCTAACCTTTTGGAGGGGTCAGATTATCCTATCGCGCTGCGGGAGGTCGCAGCACGGGCTCTGGTGGCCGGGAACGGAACTAATGGAGCTGTCTTGAGTGTGTGGCATCTCGTGCGGGCTCTCCACGGGCTCTCCTCACTCAGCCCCTCGTCATACCCATTCTTATCTCTTCTCACAGTGCGAGAGTGTGACTGTGTGACTGAAGTGTGATTGCGAGATACATCAATAAGCAAGTGAAATTTAAGCTTCAATAAGCCAATCATTTGAGTGGGAAGTGAAAGGTTAAGGCAGCCATGGACTCACCGGTGCGATCCCGTCCAATTGTGATGCTGGTGCGAGCAGTCATCTTTATGCACCTGCTGCAAGTACTTATTCGTGCTTCAGCCCCTGCAACAAGACCGTGGCCCCAGCAGAACACACAACAGAGGGCCACCGCTGCCAGAATACCACCGCTTAGCCCCACCGGTGCGCGGCCTGCCGTGCCAGCGGAGCCCGGTCCGCGGTCGGCCGCGCCCCTCGGCGCACTCGCAGAGGCGGATCCGGGCAACGAGGCCGACGTGGAGGTGTCAACTGGCGACGGCACGCCGAAACGACAGGACGAGACCTTTTCATTGGCCATTTAAACATTCAGTCTCTTCGAGGTCACTTACCTGAGCTTCGCACCGACATTCAGAAAACCTATGGATTCGACTTACTCTGTCTCAACGAAACCTGGCTGACGCCTGAAATTCCGGATCGACTTCTGCAAATCGACGGCTACAGCATACTGCGAAGAGACCGGCCAACCAACCTGAAGCTTCCAAAAGGAAAAGGCGGTGTTGCAATCTATTTTCGCGATTCCCTTCAGTGTGAGCTGCTACCAACGCCTCTTACAGCCGTACGAGGTAGCAACTTAGAATCCATCTGGACTGCCGTGAAAGTAAGCAACAGTTTAAAGTACGTCGTTTGCTCTGTTTATCGCGTTCCAAATAATTCACAAAATCAGCTGTCAAAAGATCTGTATTGTTTTGAGTCACAGCTTCAGGCCATGTTGGCAAAATATGTCGATCACAAGATTATTCTTACCGGAGATTTCAACCACTGTCTGCTCAAAGAGCAACGCGAATGTCGTCCTGAACTAAGCCAGTTACTCAGCAACTATGGATTTGATGTCGTTAACCGAACATGTGCAACTTACCGGCCTGCCAACACTCTTCTTGATGTTGTCGCTACCAACTGTGCCGACCGTGTCCGTAGGAGTGGTGTTACCCGGTGCCATTTTGGCGGGCCACACGATATAACCCGCATAGTACTGCGCGGTCCTGACATTCAGAGTAGACCGGTTACTTGCAGGCTTCAAAAGCGTTGTTTAGGGCGCATCGATGTAAACCTTTTTCATCTCCAGGTCGCTTCAATAGACTGGTCGCCTGTGCTGGCATGTGCCTCCACCGAAGGCAAGTGGGATATTTTTAAGCAAACATTCTTGCTAGAACTCGATCGTGTTGCACCACTCCGCTCCGTTCCAGCTCGTAAACCGGTTGTGTTGCCACTTTCACACCATACACGCCGCATCATTCACCAGAGACAAGTAGCACTGTTGCGGGGGTCCCGTCTCGAGTACAAAAATCTGAACCGTTTGAGCAAAGCCGCTATTCGCCGTGACTCGCGCCAATTTTTTCAGAATGAAATTCTACAAAAGGGTCGCGGTAGGTTTTGGCAGCTTTTGCGACCCGTCTTGGGCAAAAAAACAGACAAGCACTCAACCCTTTGATATGACCCCGGACGCTCTCAACGACTACTACGTTTCGGTTGGACCAAACATCGCGGCCTCTATTCCCACTCCACCGACCCCTGTTCCAGTGCGACTGCCTCGCGTCACCACGTCCACATTCACCGTCCAGCCCATCGACATACAGACTCTGCACGCCACACTTCTCAGCATGAAGCCGTCCAACAACACCGGAAGTGACGGTCTGAGCATAGTTATGTTCTCAAAATTCTTTTCTTCTATTGGATTTTTGCTTTTGGACATCATTAACTCGAGTCTTGTCACTGGCCAAATTCCCTCCGAATGGAAACGTGCGCTGATAACCCCCATTCCAAAAGTTAAAGCTCCAGCTGGACCGGCTGACACGAGACCAATTACTATATTGCCACCACCGATGAAACTGGTAGAAAAAGTCGTTCAAAATCAATTAGTCAATTACCTCGAAAACAACCAACTATTTTCGGATACTCAGCATGGTTATAGACAAAATTTTTCTACTGAATCCGCCCTAAACGTCATTACCGACCACGTTTTCAGGGCGATGGATTCTGGCGAAATTACAATTCTAATTCTTTTGGATTTATCCAAGATGTTCGATGTCATTCCACACCAAATATTACTCCAAAAACTAGACCTCTATGGCATTGATACACTTTGGTTCGAAAACTACCTGAGAGGTCATACCCAACAAGTTCAACTCAAATCTTCCGTCACTGGTGCAGTAATAAGATCTGGCTCAAAAAACAATAGCATGGGAATTTTTCAAGGTGGGAGCCTCTCTTGCGTGCTATGCCTCCTCTTCACCAACGACCTCTCTCTCCACGTCGAAGACGACGTGGTCATCACACAGTTCGCAGATGACACATCAATTTTAATAACTGGTAAAAAGCAAGACTTGCAAAATCTTATTCGGCGAGCGGAAATTGTACTCGATTCTCTTCTTCAATGGTTCTGTGCCAACGGAATGAAAGTGAACACCGCCAAAACTCAGATGATGATTCTAGGAACAAAAGCGATGCTACGAAATTTTCCCCCGTTACTCTTAAATTCGGAAACTCGACTATCAACGACTCAAAAGTAGTGAAAAGTCTCGGAGTATTGCTTGATCGTCATCTAAATTTTGAACAACACGTAAACTCGGTCCAAAACAAATGTAACGGCCTTCTAACCGCATTGACTCACGTTCGTCATGTTGTGCCGGCTCAGCTGATGCCCCAAATCGTCCAATCTCTAGTTTTGTCTGTTGTTCGTTACTGTCTGTGCGTTTACGGCTCATGTAACCCTACTCAGATTCGCAAAATTCAAAAAATCATCAACTTCTGCGCCCGGGTTATCAGCGGACGTCGGAAACACGACCACATTTCCGATGTTGTTGAGAGGCTGAAGTGGCTGGACGCCAACAGCCTCATTCACTATCACACACTTTCCTCACTTCACAAAACCATTCGCACTGGCACTCCACCATACATAGCTAACACCATAGGCCCGCCACGCAACACCATTCACAACCACGCGACACGCCGGTCAGAGGAGCTGTCCCTCCCGCGGATCCGGACTGAAGCCGGGCGGCGTAGGCTGGCATACCGGGGGCAGCTCTGCTGAACGAGCTGGATATAGGAGAAGACGTGCCTTTCAAGGCAACTCTACGATGTATGCTGCTGGAGAGACAGATGAGAGAGCTGCAGTGATCGTATTTGTTTTATGTATGATTTTATGTGTGACTTTACTCTGTATGCATGATTTTTTTTCTGTCTTTTATCCCAAGTTTTTATCTTATCTTAAGTGTTGCCTTCTTTTAACGACTGACGTGGAAACACGAAAAGCCACCCCATTGTTTTTAACTCGTGTGGATTGTTTCTTAATATACTGAACTGAACTGCGAGCCGGCAGCGAACGTGAATATCCACAGTGGGTAAACATCTCAGCAATTCGGGTCCTAACTTGAAGACTACCGATGCAGGTGGGTGACACAGTGACAGGTCCAGACATTTGGAAGTCAGAGGTCATGAACCCCCGAGCGGCGGCAAGCGGTGCACCACGGGGTTAGTCGTCATTAGTCCTTTACGGACACAAATCAGCTGACAAGATGGGGGTCAAACAACTTATTGTGAAGCATAGAAAACACACGACTTGAAACAATTGAAAACTCTTGGTTGAATCAATTGCAAAAAAATATTTCCGGCACACGCGGGGTTTCAACAAACCCATTCTGTTCATCATGACATCGACACTCCGCACTTGCATACATCGCAAAAGCAGGGACACCAGATGCAGTCTGCCTCGGGCTCAATATATTTTAAGCCCCTGTCTGGGATAGCTGCAGGCCGTATGTGACTCCGAGATACTTTATAGACTTTGAGCAGGTCAGTAAAACACCATTTATACTTATTTGAAGATCACTACTAGATGATGAAAATAATTGGTAAACAGACTTCTTGGTATTGAGAGATAATCTATTGCAATGAAGCCAGGTTGAAATATTGGAGAGACTTTGATTAATAAGATTGTGAAGTTCATCTTGGTTGTCCGCTGTGAATAAGAGGGCAGTATCATCCGCAAATAGTAAGAATTTTAGACTTTCTGAGCTTTTATGAATGTCATTTATATAATGTAAGAACAGCAGCGGTCCTAGAACACTGCCCTGAGGCACGCCAAGGGGCATAGGAGCAGGGGTGCTGGATCTAACTTCATTAACTTTAACAAATTGTGAGCGATTACTTAGGTAGGAGTCAAAAAAATTTAAGTGATAGGTTCCGAAATCCATATAATCTCAATTTGAATGGTATGGTATAATCTCAATAGAATGGTTAACAGTGTCAAATGCTTTCGTAAAATCGAGATAGATGGCAGCACATACCTTTTTTGATACCAGGGCAGAAGTGACATGGTAATGCAAAAATGAGATCGGCATGTATGTACTGTGGTAGGCACGAAAGCCAAACTGGTGACTGTAGATTAGGTTATTCTCATCAAGGAAGTCCATAAACTGACCATAGACAATTTTCTCTAATACCTTTGAAAGAACTGGAAGGATAGAAATAGGTCGATAGTTTGTGAATGCAGACGAGTCACCAGCTTTAAAGACAGGCACAACAACAGCAATTTTGAACGAATCTGGGAAAGAACCAGTCAAGAAACAGAGATTGAAGAGGTGAGTGATATGAGGAGAGATAGTTGCACATAGATGCTTTAGAATTTTGGAACTTATACCATCACATCCAGCATCCGTGCTACCCAGGGAGTCAATAACTTTTACGGTTGTTTGCAGGGTGATGGGTTGGAATTGAAACAGAGGGGGTGCTTTATGTGTGAGATAATTGAGAGGATCTGAAGTGGGCTGTGGTACAGTTCTATCTAGGTTGGTCGCAGCCGAGGAAAAAAATATTAAATTCATGAGCTATTTGCGCTGGATCAGTGATAAGACCCCCATTGTGGCTAAAAGATTCAGGGAGGTCTTTCTTGACTTTGTTCTTACGAACTACGGTTAGAAGTGTGTTTCATAATTTAATAGGATTATTTTTGTTTTCCTCCAGTTTACGTTGGTAGTAGGCACGTTGGGCTGAACGAAGCATGCTTGTGAGACAATTGTGGTATGATTTGTATGCGATTTTGTCCTCTTCACTTTTCGATTTAATAAACTTTTTATACAAATCACTTCTTCTATTGATACACTGTAAGAGTTGGTATGAAACACAAGGTTGAATGGGGACATTTCTTCTGGTAATTCTTTTTATAGAGTTTTTTTACTTCAGATGCAATCGTCTCCCGGAGGTATTTAGCAGCAAGATTCGGTTCATTTATTGAGAGAAATCCTGCTAGTTTAGAAGAAACACTTTCTCTCAACAAATTATTTTTCCGAAAATCAAATACTGAGCTGGTGGGTTGAGCTATTTTGGGGTTAGATAACTTATTATACATCTGAAGTCTTATAGGAAGGTGATCGCTCAAGTCAGACAGAAGAACAGAAGATGACGAAACTAGTGAGGGATCATTGCAGAAGAAATTATCAATTAGTGTTTCAGAACTCTGTGTTATTCTGGTTGGAATCGAAATTAATGGGAAATAGCCAAACGAAGCTAAAGTTTGGAAGAAAGAGCTGGTGGGTTCATGTGAATCAAGCTTTAGTAAATCGAAATTGTAATCTCCTCCTATAATACTTACAGTTTTGTTTCTGGAGATTTTGTCCAAGATGGTGTCAATGTAATCGATGAAGACTGCTGATGGGAATGAAGGAGACCTATACACTGATCCAATGATAAATTTGAGAGGGTTGTGTATTTCGAGGAAGACTGATTGCTGTGACAATGTTATAGCCTCCAGATCACCTCTCCTGCTGTACAGTAGAGACGTGCAGATATAGATACCCGCCCCTTTACCTCGGTGTTCTGGTGGAGATGAAATTTCAAATGAGTAACCATAAATGTTATAAGAAGGAGCTGAGCCAGATGATAGCCAAAGTGACAAGAATGTGGGGCTTTGACTGAAGGCCAAAAATAAAGCGCTCAAGATATTCAAAGTTTTTAGGGAGAGACCTTATATTAACATGAATAATCGAAAGCTGCTCAGAGGAAGGACCATGTTGGTGAATATCAAGAGGTGATTTGTAGGCACGGATTCCAAAATTACATCAACACCAGAAGAGGCAGAGTTTCATCATTCAGAAAACTGGAAAAATTAGGTCTTAGGCGGGCTTGACTTAAGTTCAAAGGTTGATCAATGTTGTATCAGTGTCGTTACTGGGAGATGCAAATATATGGGATAAAGAAGAACAGAAATAGAACAGACAAGTTCCGGGAGCAGTCCTTGGCTAGATGGTGAACCAACCATCATTATGAGCATGCAGGTAGAAAAAAGAGCCGGAGTATTTGCAAAGGGCAATCAACTTACTTCTGATAATAAAGGTTCAGTTAGCAAAGTGACTGGTATGTTATGTACATATAGGAGACTGACTTTAATACAAGAATAGTCCATTCTGGAGCAATACAAAAGAGGGCAAGGGTATTAACCTTAAGTGGTTCTAGAAGATCAGATGCCAAGTGGTGCAGGTGCTGCAGAACTATGCCACTATGACAGAAGAACTTGCGATGTAGGTCCTGAGGGGGCAAAGAAAACTTAATAATTTGATAAATGAGTCACGACAAGATAAGGGAGTTAAAGCCGCACTGGAGGGGGGCCTCGGAGGCCCCCCACCTGTTTTTCCAAGGTGGCCGGAGAACCGCTTGCAGTGGAAAAACGAAACCTGGCCACATTTAACAGAATTTAATAGCGCGTCGATTGGTGAAGACTGTTTGAAAATCGGCCGAAAATTTTTTTGACTTATAGGCTTTTAAAGTCAGACCTGCATTTTGAGATCGCCGTAAACGCGCGGTCGGACCAGTTAGCTTGCATTGAAGACCGAGTGGTGACGTCATAACGTCATATAAGCGGGATTATATGTCAAGGTCACTTCACATGAAAGTCAAGGTCAAGGTCAAAGGCCACAGGTCAAGGTCATATCTGCACTTTCAAGGTCACTGACCACTGCGCGTCCGGCCAAATGACGTTACCCCGTCTGACATATTATGCTATGACGTCATCGGTAGGGTACCCCAATACAAAGGTCAAGGTCAAAGGTCAAGGTCAAAGGTCAAGGTCAAAGGTCATTGGGAAAGGTCAATCCTCATTTCCCGCCAAACAGTGGCTACAGTGTTAGTCAAAGTGTAAATAATAAGTAGTGTACCATATGGTGACCTTAAAGGTCAATGACCTTGAATGACCTTGACCCAAAAGTTGTGGGGAAGCCTCTTTGAGACCTCTTCTCTATGAACCTTGTCCGCCTTTAGCTTATTCCCGCCATTTTCCCGCATAATCACAGCATTTATCAATCGATACCAGCATGGCCAATATTTGACCTTTACGACCTCGTTTGACCTTGAAGATATTGACCTAGGTCAATGAAAATTGGTCATCATGTAGATCACCATAGCCCCCACCCACATATCAAGTGGCGTTTTTCTAACCCTCTTAGTTTCCGAGATCTTAGGGGGCCTACCAGGCCCCCCTCCAGTGCGCATTAGTGCCAGACCCCCTCCAGTGCGGGTTTTAAAGTGAATTACAGAGCACTAGTGCGGGCATTCAGCTACTCAGAATATTGTCAAATTGTTAGGCAGCAAGCAGCCTATAGCTGACTTGAAGCTCAAAGCATTGAGCAAGAGTGATTCACACAAGCTTGTATATGAAAAACGGATCAAGCAAGTAAACGAAAAAAACCCATGGTTTTAACAGTTTTGAACCAAAGAGAGAGAGAGAGAGAGACAGAGAGATGCTAGACCTGGTCAGATGATCCAGTAGTTGACAAGGGTGATGAAGGGAGGAAGACATCAAGCCTCGTAGTGAGCATCTGCCGCTCCAGTGCAGGCAGAATTTAATATTGTGACTGGCTGAGATTATATAGGCTACCCAATTCTTAGCTCTACAAGTTCCCATCTGATTTCTCTTCAACTGGTGGAAAAATCAGTATGTATAATGCTGAGAGATAGTCCTCAGTAGAGCTCTGACTCCGTTTGGCCCGGGCCACCCTCGCGCCTGTAGAGAGGGGGATGTTTTGACACCCCCATTGACTTAGACTGCTATGAGAGAAGTAGCAAGACATGAAAACAGTGGCAGAGAGCCAGTGATAAATGATGACAAAACTGTGCCTGCCACTTTCAGGGTCAGGTCAATGCTGAGGTCATAACAGGCCGCTGGGGTTGGGGGCTGGCAGTCCGGGCTCAGCTCCAAAAGTGTGGCCAGTCCTACTTAACCCCATTATATGAACCTATTACGTCACCACTTGGTGAATAGTTCACGCAAACTGGTGCGACCGCGCAATTGCGACGGTCTTAAAATGTGGATCTGATTTGGTGTAGATCTGATTTGGAGGCCTATAAGTTAAAAAATTATGTACTGATTTCTAAAATTGCTTCACCAGTGGAGGTGCCCATGATCTTTATTCAAAGGTAGCCGAGTAGCGTTTTCCGGCGGCGAACGGTTCTCCGGCCACCTCGGAAAAATAGGTGGGAGGGGGCAGCCTAGTACCCCTCCACTGCGCATGTTAAAGTGATTTTTTAGATTAGTTGAAATTAAAAATTGATTAATTAAGCTAACTGCATCTTGACAGTCGCTGCCTCCGCACTCAACGTTTTCTTTTCCTCGTCCACATTTTTTGGCCCTTTTGGTGCTGTCACAGAGCCCCTTCGGCGGCGCCTCCCCCTGGGCGAAATCCTGGCTAGGCCCCTGGTTGCGCTGACGATCGTTGTGGGGAGATGTGCGTAGAGCTCGGCTGCCCCCGTAAGTAGAAGTTTATTGCACGCAGTTAGGAATCCTTGTGAGCTGCTACGCTTGATTTGCTTCCGATATTGCGCTGAATCAGCAGTTTTCTCTATGACATTTTACAGTTTTTTGTTCAGGTTATTTTCAATATCTTTCGCAACGACAGATTTGAATTTGGTAGGTCTCTGGCTGCTGTGTGACCGTTTCGTGAGCCGTGGTCCTGAGCCAGATGCCTGTGTAAGGCGACGACACCGAGAAGTCGCACGTTGCCGTCATCTTTGAAAGCGCAGAGGTGGTAGGTTTAGATCGTATAGGTGTTGTGTTTTGGTTTAGCGCCCTATCGCCTACGAATGGTGTACGGTAACATTTAAAGGTATTAGTATCGCAGAGATTTAGTTGGTCGCGAGACTGATTGATCGATGCCTGCGTTACTTTTGGTTGGATGAGCGTTTGCGCTGGTGTCTCCCGTGAGCATGGAGGTTCGTTCGTGATATAATTGTTTTCATCCTCAGAAACGGAAAAAAACCGTCTGGTGAGAAATGGTTTCCCCGTTATCGAGCTGAGCTTTCGAGAACGGCGTGGGCGCATTAACCCATTAAAATAAATCAAGCGGGCTCATAAGAAAGTTTCTGAGAAATGCAAAATATTTCGTAGGATAAGTCTTCCATTCTGCTGGTAGAGATGTTAGTTATTCTGGGCCCAAAGTTTGGGAGCCGTACTTGAACAGGAACACAACTTTCGTTGGCCGCTCTCCGCCCTAGGGCCTCGGATATCCTGAACGAACGGGGAGGCCACCACAAGAGTGGGACACGCATACAGCTCGGTGCGTGTCAGAAATGCAATACTGGAGAAGCGGGGAAACTTCGTTGAGTGATCACTGGTGTCAGCTCTATAGCTGCCGTTCGAGCTAGATAGTGTGGTATACAAGCCTTCTTTCTTAAGTGACCTTTACTGATGACATCATTGACACCAAACGTATTTTCAACACTTGAGAAGTTATTGTAGTGATGGGTGCGATGTAGTCAAGCCACCGAGAGCGCCTTAACCCTATTTCCGGCAGGGGGCTAATATTGCCCCTAAGGTTTTTCAAGAATATCTCCGAAACGGCTTGCGATAGAACTTTGAAACTTCCTGACTTTTCCTAAAACTAGTACAGGCAGGTTTTCTGAAATTGTCAATATTATATATTTACCAGGGGCGGAGCTATGGCTGGGTTTTTGGGGAGGTTCTATCCACAAACCAAGTATTATCGTATGCGATGGGTTCTTTGTAAAAGGAAGCCGTCTCTGCTGATCCTGATACCAGTTATATGGTTTTATTATATCATTTTTTATGTGAGATGATAGTGCATTCACAATTGTCACTATTTGTATTCATCAGGGCGGTTACAGCAGTTCAAAATGGGGGAATGTTATCAAGAAGGACTAAACGTTAGTAAGTGAGAAGACTGCTTACAGCCGTGCCAGGGCGAATACAATTGGGTATATGAAAATTCAAAATAGTTATAACCAAATTCTAGATTACCAGAGGCGTGTCCAGTCACTACACATTTTCAAATGCATATTCCCAGCCAGTATCACCGCCGCGACTCAATATCGTTGTATATTAAAAATGTGTTTCCAATCACCCCCACCCGCCCCCCACGACGAGAGTCCTTGATCCGCCTATGTCACCCCCTTTCCCAGAGCTGCCATGGGAGGGTAAAAATTATCAGAAATAAATTTCAACTAGTCGAGGGACTAATATACTCATGCATACCACTCGCATATTGTTGGGATGTATTTTACCCCACTGTTTTACCTTACTGCATCCGCCCCTGATGAGTTTTTCACTTTTTTCATTTATTTATGTGTCAAAGATGCCAAGCAGTATATCACGGCTTCTAATCCGCGTAACAAAAACTTTTTAGGTTGTATATATTTCCCCTCATAGTCCTGGTCCTGGAACTGCCATTGAATTTCGAATTTTTGCGTAACTCGAGTATATGACAATTTTGGGTCAATTATTTGTAAATCTGAACTAGTTTTGTGAAAATCGTACAACAGAGACAAGGGTTATGGAAAATCTAAAAAATACACAAAAATTGTATATTTTGCACGACTTTCTCCTTAAAAATCAAAATTTTGAAATTTTCTTTTTTCAAAATAAAGTTTAGCGTCAGGGAATCTATAGCACTTTGAATTTTCAAAATCGGCCGGTTAGATTACGAGATCTTAGGGGGGCCGATATTGCCCCCCTGCCGGAAATAGGGGGTAGCCGGGAGCCTGACGGAAATAGGGTTAATCACGGTTGTCATCGAGTAGGGTCTCGGCTTTCCTGGGGGTTTTCTTGTATTCAACTGGCCGTATCTGCTGGTATTTTTTATAGATAATTTCTGTGGCAGTTCCAGGAGCGAAGTAGCCAAGAGAGCGGCTGGGGAGACTGCCCCACCCCTCCCTCCCTCTGAGGGACCGTGTGTATTGGGGCTTTTGGGCAATATCGGCCCCCCTAAGATCTCGTAATCTAACCGGCCGATTTTGAAAATTCAAAGTGCTATAGATTCCCTGACGCTAAACTTTATTTTGAAAAAAGAAAATTTCAAAATTTTGATTTTTAAGGAGAAAGTCGTGCAAAATATACAATTTTTGTGTATTTTTTAGATTTTCCATAACCCTTGTCTCTGTTGTACGATTTTCACAAAACTAGTTCAGATTTACAAATAATTGACCCAAAATTGTCATATACTGAGTTACGCAAAAATTCGAAATTCAATGGCAGTTCCAGGACCAGGACTATGAGGGGAAATATATACAACCTAAAAAGTTTTTGTTACGCGGATTAGAAGCCGTGATATACTGCTTGGCATCTTTGACACATAAATAAATGAAAAAGTGAAAAACTCATCAGGGCGGATGCAGTAAGGTAAAACAGTGGGGTAAAATACATCCCAACAATATGCGAGTGGTATGCATGAGTATATTAGTCCCTCGACTAGTTGAAATTTATTTCTGATAATTTTTACCCTCCCATGGCAGCTCTGGGAAAGGGGGTGACATAGGCGGATCAAGGACTCTCGTCGTGGGGGGCGGGTGGGGGTGATTGGAAACACATTTTTAATATACAACGATATTGAGTCGCGGCGGTGATACTGGCTGGGAATATGCATTTTGAAAATGTGTAGTGACTGGACACGCCTCTGGTAATCTAGAATTTGGTTATAACTATTTTGAATTTTCATATACCCAATTGTATTCGCCCTGGCACGGCTGTAAGCAGTCTTCTCACTTACTAACGTTTAGTCCTTCTTGATAACATTCCCCCATTTTGAACTGCTGTAACCGCCCCTGATGAATACAAATAGTGACAATTGTGAATGCACTATCATCTCACATAAAAAATGATATAATAAAACCATATAACTGGTATCAGGATCAGCAGAGACGGCTTCCTTTTTACAAAGAACCCATCGCATACGATAATACTTGGTTTGTGGATAGAACCTCCCCAAAAACCCAGCCATAGCTCCGCCCCTGGTAAATATATAATATTGACAATTTCAGAAAACCTGCCTGTACTAGTTTTAGGAAAAGTCAGGAAGTTTCAAAGTTCTATCGCAAGCCGTTTCGGAGATATTCTTGAAAAACCTTAGGGGGGCAATATTAGCCCCCCTGCCGGAAATAGGGTTAATTGGAAAAGATATCGCGACCCTGTTCTTTCATTTGCGGTTCAGAGGCGGTATATCCGGTCAGTATCACTATCAGTGTATTCGAGGAATGTCCACCATTACAGCCTTTTTTCACTTGTCACGTCATTGAAGTAAAACACCCACGCTCATGTAAGAGAAGGGAAATAGCGAGAAAACAAACACACCTAACAGCACACATGTCCACTCACCTGCAAACATCATGAAACGTCCAAAATCTTCGTCGAAACATATCACCCATGACTAGACATTGCAATCAGCTGAGTAATTGCTAATTGTTCCTTACATTTTAGTGTAAAATTTAAACCCTTTCCCAAAAGCATTTGGTAAGATATAGTTTTTGCAGCTGTAGCCGTTTTCCCTATCCTAACCACCATTATATATGTCATTAACTTGTCTATTCATGCCCTCCGAATTTTGACTTGTAAAACTAGCCTAGAACTGAGACAGATATGGTTCTGTGGTAGGAGGGCATTCGAATTGAGGTCAATTGCAGACCAGCAGCACCTCTGCCTGCCAGCCAAGCTACCGCAGCGCAGCGGTGGACGGCAACAACAGTGTGATCGTCAACAGCAGCCACCTGCAGGTTTTGCCTTGAAACGACCGTTTGAGATCATATCTTCATCAGGGGCGGAGCTATGACTGGGTGTTTAGGAAACATCTATTCACGAGCCAACTATCATCGTGTACAGTGTTTTCTTCGTATAGCAAAGCCGTTCGTAACGATTATTACTTCATTCGTCACCGTCTTCTGACAATATTGGGAGCCGTTGGAATGTTTGAATGTTATGAATAAGATGCTGTACATGTGTAGGGAAATGAGTTAAGGCCCTAGACGATATAGTGTCTAGTAAATGGTGACAGGTGTGAGAAGGTCGCTAGAAACTAGCATACCAATCCTGATAAAACATGAATAAAATAACATAAAACTAAACAAGAAAATGTCAGACCTAGATTAAGAACTAAAACCCACCTTAAAACCACCCGAAAGCAGGCTGCTTAGGAATATTACAAAGTTCACTTTGAAGCCTATAACAGATCCTTGAGGAGACACCATTGAAGAAAAATGAACATAAAAATCCCAAAATGACTTAAAATGGCTGAAAAGAGCACAGACAAGACGTGGCCAACTACGAATGAACTGAAACTAAAACGTCTCTCAAAAGAAGCAAACTCTGTCTATAAACCAAAATTCCGTGCATAAACTAAAACAGTGTATGTGTCTCAAACTGCAATGAAGGACACAACAAGCTAGGAACAGGGCGGATAAGAATAAAAAGAAACGAAAAATGTCAGGGAAGAGTAAAACACGACGTTTCGGCCCTGGGCCCACTTTCATAAAAGGTGTAACTCACGCTAATAGCGTAGAAGTAGCATAATGCAGCGTAGAAAGTGAATAATACACCGCAGTCTTGTTTCATAAAAATACAGCGTAAGATGCAACTACTTGCAAATTTACGATGGTGTAAACTACACTGCACTGGAATGCAGCGTAGAATATTACCAATCCTGTTCATACAGCAGACAGTATCTATGTTGAATATGTAAAACACTCCAGAAAAGCTGCGCAAGAAGGAGCACCGTACCTTTTATCAGCCAATGATGCAAAACATGACAAATATATAATTCATTCTAAAGTTGTGAACCTCAGGTAAACATATTGTTGTGAAGGACAAACAGAGTCACGAATGTATGTAACATAAACTTGAAGGTGTTTAAGTGCTTCCTTGCATAAGTCTAAAGTAAGAGTTACTCATGCCAAACTGAGCTGATATGTAGAGTGCTATGGTCATTTGGTATGGCAACAAATGATGATAACTATTGATGCAAATGCTCAGCAAAGTTGACATTGTTTTTTTACTTTGACTTTCTGCCGTGATTTTTGTTTTACTGTCTAGAGAGAACAGAACCCTAGATAGGCTGGCACTGACACGATTATATGGAGTCTATGGAAGGTAATGTTTCGATTTAGGGTGGCTGTAACCAACAAAATCTAAGTACCTCCACCGAGGCCTCTAGCGAAAATGATGATATAGGTACCTTGACACCGACAGCTAGGCGTTCCCAAATATGTTCGCTCACTTTTCCTTTCCCAGTTTCAAGAAATTATCAGGTTTGCAAGCCTTTCCCATTTCTCTCACGGTTCGTAGACACACTTGAGTTCCACTAGAGTTTAAGTGTACAGCAACACGGTAACCGGTCACAGCAAGCAAAAAGAGGTGTTGCCAAAAAATGCGTCGTATATTTATCATTGCCACGTCTGCTATTAGTGCGCTTCTTCGGCAATATTTTACAAAGTTCATGAAAACAATTATAATTAGTGAAATAAGAGCAAATAAATCCAATAATTCTTTTCAAATAATTGTTAAAAAATACATACGCCATTTTTAATGTTAATAAAGCAGCTACATCCTATATTTAAGAGAGGTAATTCCATTTTGGACTGGGCGTGATTTACGCTGTACTTCATATCTACGCTGCGTTCACGTGAATGCCGCCGCTCTTTATGAAACGTGATTCTGAGTACTGTGTAACTTTGCAGGTGAGTGTGGTGTAAAACACGTTGCATTTCCACAACTTTTATGAAACAGGGCCCTGGCCCATCTTCAGGTGTAAGGCAGGGAAAGATTGATAGCGGACTCCTGCGGTGAACTTTTGTTGCAGCTTCGATCGTGTCACAGTTTGAAACGGAGTTTGGTGGCGTGAATTGGTTCTGAATTCTCTTGGTTGCTTACACTCTAGCAAATGCAACGTCAACACATCTTGAAATATTCCTTTACGTTATCTTGTTTTTTTCTAAAAGCCTTCTAGATTATTTAAGGCATTCCTTGTTTCATTGGTAAAAGTCTTGAAGGACTGCACTAAGATGTTGGTGGTGGAAATGTGTTTGTGTTCGGTTGTGCCTGTACGCTGGCGCTCGGTTCCACTGAGGGCATTTTGGTAGTGGCAGATTTGTGGCTCTGGGAGCCGACAACAGGGCCATAACGCATAACACATGAGTGCACAGAGCGTGCTGTCGGCGGCGCCAGCCTGCTTTCCGGCGTTAAAAACGACAGCAGTACCGGAAACTGTCCGCAACGCCACCGGAACTTGAGAGACATGCAACGCCACCAGAACCGGACAGGCCTACAACGCCCCAGGAACTCCACAGGCCTACAACGCCACCGGAAGCGGACAGGCCTACAGCGCAGAGTTGTGCGTTTCAGAATTTTCTTGAGTCGACTCAACTCAACTCAAGTGCTGAGAGCGGTTGACTCAACTCCGACTCAAGGCTAAATTCATCTGACTCAACTCTGACTCAACTCACGACTCAATTCAACTCAAACTTCGACTCATTTTCAAAATGAAATAAATAAATGATAAATGTATAAATATAAAAAGATAAATAAATCAATAAACCAGCACAAATCAAGCTGTTCAGAATGTCTGACACGAAGCGGAAGATCAATGGAATCAAAATTAATTAATTGGCAATTCAAACATTGGTTATCAACTAGCCAGCAACCATGAATAACTTCTTAATTCTTCCAGACTGTCACTGCCCAAAAAAGCTACCACATGTTGCAATTATTTCTAAAAGGAGCATTGCATATTAAACTAGGTAAATGGAAGGGAAAGGAACCTTAAAAAGGCTAAGGTTACACCAACACAGGCAAAAAATTGAACCTCCATACTGTCAAAAAGATCAAAGCTAAAAAACATTATATAAACTGTATTTGTAGGGATGGTATAGGTATTTATTTTTCTGTTAATGAACGAGGCTAGGTAATTTTTATAAATTAGAATTAATATGCCAAGAGTTTAATCAAAATTTAAGCAATAATTTCTACAGTGCCTAGTTGCAATTCCTAATTCTAAGAATTACAGCAAACCCTAAGAAAAAGCATACCATACATGACAAACGACAATAGATATGAAAATTATATCCATATTGATGTGTTGAATTTAAATATATTCATATTTTAAACCTAATCCAATTTTCAGCTTCAGTCAGAACCTCCAATACAATACTATCGCTCTTCAAACAAAATTGGAGAACGATTTCATAGAAAACTGCTAATGTATAGCTTTCCAAATAAAACACAGACGCCAAGCAAGGGTCTCTGATCAGAAAAAAACAGTAACATTAAGTAATTCCTTTGATTCTTGCGATTAAGACGTCTCAACATTTTTGTCTAATCAAGGGTCCAATTTTTCAATGCTAATAGCAGTATCTGCTATTAATAGGCAAAATGAAAAGAGCGGCGGCATACGGCGCATTTAGGACAAAAGAATAGATGTAGCATGTAGGCATATAATTATTTGCATTACTTCATGAACTATCGCGTGATATTTACACCCTTTGCCTTGAGGCTAGATAAGCTTGAACCCATACTCGGCTGAATTTGTTCTTCAAAGACAGCAATGGCGCGCCCTATTCTCAGAAGACGACCACTGACGACAACAATCAGCGACGACGACGCGTGTTGTTGGAGTGTTTAAAGTAAAGAAGTAATATTAAATATTGAAGATGATAAGTTTTTGAGAGATTTGAAATGTATTTTGTAGTGCGTTCCACCACTTCAAATGTTTAACACGCGCATTGACGGGTGGGCGGGTACCCGCCCCCCTCGGGTTTTTCGGAGATAGTAGAAAAACGGCGGCGCGTAGCGCCGCCGTACTTGGTATACCTTTTCCCTCATCATTTTGACAAGTTCTCTGAAAATTTTAAGGTTAGGTCATCTCAGGTCAGGTCACCAGTACAGGTCAAGTGACCCGACCTCAAAAAAAGTTTAAGATAGCATAAGTCGGAGCAGGGTGAACTTATCCGATTGAAACTCCTATCACATAATGGCCCCACCGATTTCTCTAAAATATGTTCCGGTATTTTTGATATCGATGACCTAAGGTCAGGTACGAGGCATGACCTCTCAATTGGAAATACATGGGAAAAATGGTTTTTACAGAATAACTCAGTAACGGATGGTGATAGAGCATTTATTTTAGCTGCATTAGACTTGCCTGGGCTTTGCGGTTCTAATGATATGCATTTTATATAATGTGACCCTGACCTGAGGTCAGGTCAGGTCAAATCCTTGATTTCACCTAGCGAGGTCAAATTATATATCATTCGATTCGGCTTGCTAAGAGGATTCATATAGTTTAAGTCGTTTTGCTCTATCTTTACTTGTTCAGATGTAATGGCCGAAAAACTGAATTTACATGTTATCCCTATGACGGGCATGTTTTGACCTCTCGTGACCTTAAATATGACCTGACAAAAAATGGTTCAAATGTTTTCGATAGAGAAGTGGATGGGCAGCCCAACGCCGTTTACCGTTTTCCGCTACCTACCGTGGTTCTCGAGATCTTAGGGGGGGGCGGGTACCCGCCCCCTGTCAATGCGATGGTGGCTCAGACCCCCGTCAATGCGCGTGTTAAGACAAAGCCAATGATAGGAACCTATTTGATTTTTTGAGTATATGTATTATTTGTGTCTGTGGATTTCTTCAGATCGGATGGGCCTTTAAAATAGGCAATTGAACCATATAATTATTGGTTTATTGAAACAAATTGAAACTTTGATTTAAACAATTGAAACAATGGAAGGAAAATAAATTTAAAGGAGGTTAAAGGAGGTTTGCAAAAGGCAGGCAAATTCAAACACTTTTACCTGACATCATGTTTACCTGTTGAGCCAACTTTTTTCGTCAACTCATTTGACTCGCTGTCTTCACAACTCAACTCAACTCAACTCATTGATGTGTTGTGAACCAACTCAACTCAACTCACTTGTCTAATTGTTTCGACTCAACTCAACTCAACTCAGAGTCAAATGGGTCGGAATTTGAGTAGAACTCCGACTCTGACTCGCGAGTTGCACGACTCTGCTACAGCGTCACCGGAACCCGACAGGCCTACAACGCCACCGGAACTTCAAAGACATTCAACGCCACGGGGCCCCGACAGGCCTACAACGCCACCAGAACTCGACAGGCCTACAACGCCACCGGAACCCAACAGGCCTACAACGTCCCAGGAACCCGACAGGCCTACAACGCCACCGGAACTTCAGAGACATTCAACGCCACAGGACCCCGACAGGCCTACAACGCCACCGGAACTTCAGAGACATTTAACGCTACTGGAACTGGACAGGCCTACAACGCCACTGGAACCCAACAGGCCTACAACGCCCCAGGAACCCGACAGGACTACAACGCCACCGGAACTTCAGAGACATTCAACGCCACAGGACCCCGACAGGCCTACAACGCCACCGGAACCGGATAGGCCTACAACGCCCTAGGAACTCGACAGGCCTACAATGTCACCGGAACTAGACAGGCCTTCAACGCCACCGGAACCGGACAGGCGTACAACGCCACAGGACCCCGACAGGCCTACAACGCCACCGGAACTCGACAGGCCTACAACGCCCCAGGAACTCAACAGGCCTACAATGCCCCAGGAATTCGACAGGCCTACAACGCACCAGGAACTCGACAGGCCTACAACGCCACCGTAACCCGACAGGCCTACAACGCCACCGGAACTTCAGAGACATTTAACGCTACAGGACCCCGACAGGCCTACAACGCCACCGGAACTTTAGAGACATTCAACGCCACCGGAACTGGACAGGCCTACAACGCCACCGGAATCCGACAGGCCTACAACGCCCTAGGAACTCGACTGGCCTACAACGCCACCGGAACCGGACAGGCCTACAACGCCCCAGGAACTCGACAGGCCTACAACGCCATCGGAACTCGACAGGCCTACAACGCCACCGGAACCCGACAGGCCTACAACGCCACCGGAACTTCAGAGACATTCAACGCCACAGGACCCCGACAGGCCTACAACGCCACCGGACCCGGACAGGCCTACAACGCCCAAGGAACTCGCAGGCCTACAATGTCACCGGAACTAGACAGGCCTACAACGCCACCAGAACCCGACAGGCCTACAACGCCACCGGAACCCGACAGACCTACAACGCCACCGGAACTTCAGAGGCATTCAACGCCACCGGAACTCGACAGGCCTACAACGCCACGGGAACCGGACAGGCCTACAACGCCCCAGGAACTCGACAGGCCTACAACGCCACCGGAACCCGACAGGCCTACAACGCCACCGAAACCCGACAGGCCTACAACGCCCCAGGAACCCGACAGGCCTTCAACGCCACCTAAGTCTGACAGGTCTGCGCACATTGGCAGACGCAGGGGGTCATACCGGCCATATCCCCAAAGCGCTGGAACGGAAGCCAAAGTTTCATTGGCCCCCCAAAGGACGTATAAATTTTGAAAAAAGTGTTTACACTAGGTCTGTCGAGCAATTAAATTATCGCTCCCACCCCACCTCACCCCCGCCCAACCCCCAGGAGAGCGATCATGTATTTGGAGAGGTAGCTTATACTAGGTCTTTCGAACACCCAAATCCCAGCCCCCCACCAGGAGGAGAGACAGACACGGGTTTCCCCCGAAACTCGGGTCTGCGTCCTCCCTGTCTGCGCACTGCCGGAATCTGACGCATCTCCCACCAGCGCTGGAAAAACGGCCAGCTGGCACAACCATCAGCCATCCAACAGCCAGTCGACACAGCAATCGACCAACCCAACAACCAGTCGACACAGTCACCGACCAACCCAACAACCAGTCGACACAGTCACCGACCAACCCAACAACCAGTCGACACAGTCACCGACCAACCCAACAACCAGTCGACACAGTCACCGACCAACCCAACAGCCAGTCGACACAGTCACCGACCAACCCAACAACCAGTCGACACAGCAATCGAACAACCCAACAGTCAGTCGACACAGTCACCGACCAACCCAACAACCAGTCGACACAGTCACCGACCAACCCAACAACCAGTCGACACAGCATTCACAGGACTCCAACTGAGAAATGTAGCGTCCTATACCCTCCCCGCCCCGATTTTGAGAGTCTATTGCGTCATAGGTGATTTCGCCTCTGCGAGTGGTGGTGGCGCTGCCCCATGAGGGATGATGACCGTTCAAGTCTCCAAGTAGTAGCAAAGGGCCGGGAATTTGTGCCAAAAGTTGGGCGAGGTCCCGAGCCGACGGGTCAGGATCGCTTGGAGAGATGTACAGTGAAATCACCGTCAATTTGACGTGCTGAATTTCTACATTAATAGCGACACAGTGGAGTGGCGTTACCAAAGGCACTAGGCTGTGAGGGATGCTATTTTCGATAACGATGGCAGTGCCTCCTTTACGGACAGTAGCGTTTACATTATGGTGGTTCCAAGAGTAACCCGAGATTTTTAATTTGTTAGTAGCATTATCATTGAAGAGGGTTTCTTGGAGTGCTGCTACTGCCGGCTTTTTTCTCAGCAAAGATTGATTTAAATAATGGGAATTTCCCAATGAGACTGTGTTCCATTGGAGAATTGAACCCATGGTGGTTTAATGTCTTAGATGCTGGGGGGGGTTTGCGGGGGGCGGGGGCGGAGGTGATAGGAATGTGTGCTACTCGTGTCGCTGGTAGTGGAAACGGGGGACGAGTGCCGAGTGTACCGGAGTTTCCTCGGCACCGGGGAGCTGCCGGGCCTGAGGGATTTGGATGAGACTGAACAGGTGGGGGGAGGCCGACATGAGATAACTATTTTCTACAGAGTCTGTGACCGAGATGTTGTCAGCATTTGGGTAAGACTCGGTCCCGGGCAGCTCACTATCAGGTTCGCTGTTGCTACCTGACGTGTCGGAATCACTGGCAAATTGTAATTGCATGTAATGACATTCCAGGTCTGTTTGAGAGCCACAATGGCGGGTCGTCGGTGCTTGAGAGGCAGCAGCTTTGCTGCTGTCCGCGAGAGAGGTTTCGGTTTGGGTGGCTACACTGACTTTTCTGTTTGAGTGGCAGCTGTCTTACTGGAAGGGGGAGCTGCCATTCTGGTGTTTCCGTCACGGTGACTGCCGTAGGGGGCTCCTGGGAGGGGGTGCACCGGTGACTTTTGGGCGGGAGGGGGCTGGGAGCGGGGGAAACTCGGTACAGTAAGGCACCTGCTGAGGGCTGCTTTGCCGTCCTTCGGTTGGTGTCCAGGTCTTCCTGATAACGTGTGAGGGACGGGGGGAAGCGGTACTTTTGGGCGGAAGACCCAGAGAGGAACAGGCTGGGCTGGCTGGGAGGTCCGTCCAGCCCGTGGTGGGAGTCCACTTGTGCCAAAAGGTGGTTGTGCTGTGGTGCGTGTGGGGGATGGCCAGTCGAAGGGGGACCATGACTAGCGGCTCCATCAGGGGGCGAAGTGGACGCTTTTGGGAGGCGGTGAGCTGGGGGGTGGCCTGGCGAGCTGTGCTGGGGGCTGCCGCGGTGGCCTTGCCACCACTTGCCTGGGTTAGGGAGTGACGTTTTTCGCTCTCACGCACTTTTTGCGGGCCAGGTCGAAGGGGAGCTTTTCGTCCTCAGCCACCATATTTACATGTTTTTCACGGAGCCAGGCTGGGCATTTAGGATCGGTAGCCTCATGGGCGCCGCCACAGGCAGCACACAGGAGGCTAAGTGAGGTGCAGTCTTTGGTTCGGTGTGCAGCACTGCACTTACCACAGCGGGGGGGGCGAGGTTCTTACAGCTAGACTCAACGTGGCAGTACCTTTGACAGATTTGACAACTAATTGGGTTGGGGTAGAACGGCTTTACTGGGTAGACACAGTCGCCCAGTTTGACACGGCCACAGTCATCTCGGCACTTTGTGTTGAAGGTGACGAGGAAGTGATTGTCTTTACGGCGAGGGGCTTTTTCGGTGGTGGGCTTAGGGAGAGTGAGTCTTTGAATGGTGAGCACACTTTGGCCCTCAAAATCAAAGTTGCGCTCGATTTCGTCTTCAGAGAGGCGGGAAGCCTCTGGCGCACGAATTGTGCCCCGGTAGAAGTTCAGAGACTTATGAATGGCGAAACTCACCGGTTTCGATCCGAAAGTTTTGGTGCCAAGCAGGGCTTTGGTTGAGGCAGCGTTGCTGGTTTTAACAAGGACGTCTTTTTGGTGCCGGATAATTTCGTAGCTGCCTGTCACCTTTCGGCTGATGGCCTTGTCCAGACTGAAGGTAGATTCCTTCACAAGATTTTGGTGTAAGGAGTCGTAACTACCAACCAGCCAAGCTCCGCCTGACAGGTTTGCATTGTTAAGGCGATCCAATCAATCAATCAATGGCTTTTTATTAAGCGTTCTGTGCATAGCACCTTTGCCCGCCTCTAAAGGAGTGCGTGGGAGAATTTTAGAATTTTGTGTGAGGGCAAGCTACGTAAGTCTGTTAAAGCAATGGGAGTTATTTCAAGTAATGGGTTGCAAGATGTTTTAGCTTGCGAATGGACGGTCGTGGCAATGGCATAGCCATGCCAAGGGAGGTCTTTTATTAAGTTAAGACCCGCAGAGTGCGAAGGTTATTTCTGTGGTTGAAGACCTTAAATTTAGAATTTGGAATTTAGAATTTGGAATTTTGTGTGTCAGCTACTGATGTCCGCTTGTCTACGTTACTCGAAATCCTCCGTTAACTCAATAATTTTCGTATTTTAGAAAGTGCGCTAAACACCTGGCCAGGGTGCCGCGAATTTACCCTGCAACCCGGAGGTGAGGTTGCAGCTCCCCTCTCCGGCTGGGCAGCCGCCGCGCAGAGGAAAAGAAGTGTGAGAGGATAGTTAGATTGTTAGTAAGAGTATAGGTGTGGTTAGCATAGACCCGCAGTGAAAGGTATCACTGCGGTGAAGAAATCTAACCTATTTAACCTAACCTGATTTCAAAGCTAGCCTAACATAACCTATCCTTAGCCTACGATAAACCATTTAAAGGTTAAACAACTATTGCTTAGATTTTGCGGTGGATCATCTATGATTGGAAAATAAGCAAGTCCTACTTTGGGGGTGCACCATGCACCCTCCATCATATATACTGGGAGGGGTGATTTATAGAAACTTCTCTAGCCCAGAGTCCTTTAGAAATGTAAAGACTTTTTCGAGTAGCTCAGGATGGTCGTTACCGAGCAGAGTTTTTAGGTCTACAGGGATGTTTTGGATTCGGCAGTAATCTAGCATGGGTTGCCGATGGGTATTGTGCTGGGGACAATCGATGAGAATGTGATAGGGATTCTCCATTGCGTCGCAGGTACCACAGGTACCCGCGTTCCAATAGGCATTTAATTTTGTGTGTCCATTTCTGAGTCTGGTTAGAATAACCTCGCGCCGGCGACTCTCTTGGTTGGAACTGGGCCAGTAGCCGATGTTAGGCTTGATATGGAATAGGTGGGCGCTGTGGTCTGTTGTCCAGTTATTTTGAATTTGCTTCCGGATACTGTCCTGGAGGAGAGCTTTGCTATCATCTCCAGACCACATTAAGGGTGCGATCTCTCTAAGTTCTAGGGACTTTTTTGCCTGCTCATCGGCCTTTTCATTTCCTTGAATTTTGCAGTGGCCCGGGATCCAAAGAAAAGAGACATCAGGGGTATCATCGATACCTTTCTGAATATCTGCTATAACGTGGTGGCTGGGGTTGACTACGTTACTGACGGCCTGCAGGACAGATTTAGAGTCTGAACAGATGACGGCTGAGTTGATATTTTGGGTTCTGATTATGGCTAATGCATTTAGGATGGCAACAGCCTCGGCTGTGAAGATAGAGCAGTTGTCCGGAAGTCTTTTCTGTGGGCAAATATTTTGCCCCCAGATGCCGAGGCCTACTTTTTCGCCTATTTTGGAGCCGTCTGTAAATATAAAAGTCTTGTCCGCATTACAAGATCGGAACTCTAGGAATTTCTGGGAGACTTCTTCCTCTGAGAAGTCCGTTTTACGGGAAGTGAAAAGAAATTCCACTTTGGGCTCTTTCCGAGTCCAGAAGCGGGAGAGTGGGGGTTTGCCTATTGTTGCTGGCAGTGCAAGATTGAGGCTTTCCAGGGTTTTCGCTACTCTGTGCTTAAATGGGGGCCACTTCTGTAGAGTGGCTTTATTTGCTCGTCTGGGATGGGCAAAACATTGTTTTGCCGGGTGGTTTTCGGTGGATTGGACCTTAATGTAGTAAGAAATAAGCTGGGCGTCGCGTCTTGTCTGCAGTGGGCATAGCCCGCTATCAGTTAGCAGGCTGGTGATGGGGGATTCTCTGAGCGCGCCTGTGGCTGCCCGGATACTGGCATTTTGGACTCGCTCTAGCTTTAATTTATTGGTCTTGTTCGTCGAGTCAAAAACGAACGAATTATATTCGAGAATGGACCGTATCAGGGACTTGTGGAGCATAAGCAGGGTCTTTCGATCCCCGCCATACTCTGTGCCGCCGAGCATACGGAGAATGTTGACTCCTTTTGACAGCTAGAGACGACTTTGGTGATATGCTCATTGAAACTCAATCGGGAATCGAGGGTGACGCCCAAGAATTTGAAGCTATTGATGCATTCAATAGGTTTACCCGAGATTTGGAGCCGTGGAGGGTCGTGTCTGGAATGCGCTCTGGCAAAGACAACGACTGATGATTTTTCCGCCGAGAGTGATAGACCCATTAAACTACACCAATTATCGATGTCGTTTAAGCTATCCTGCAACTGCGTAGTTGCATGTTGAAATTCTGGTTCATTATACCGCCTGGTATCGATTGCAGTGGCTTTCCAAATGGCGACATCGTCCGCAAAAAGGGAGTAATTTATTCCAGGCGGTAGCTTTTTGGCGAAGAGAACATTGATCATTATTAGAAAGAAGGTGGGGGGGACAGAACGCTACCCTGGGGTGTGCCTTGGTCTTTGGTTGCTAGGTAGGAGAATGTGGTGCCACAACGGACTTTAAATTTTCGGTCCTTGAGGAAGTTTTCAATGAATTTTGCAAGGTGGCGAAGAATTCCTAGCTTGCTTAATTTAAACAAAAGGGCGTCTTTCTGTACGCGATCGAACGCCGATTTAATGTCTAGGAATGCAGCTATTGTTACTTGCTTTTTGTAAAAGCCATTCTGGATGTCACTGACTAGTTTCACCAAATTGTCAGTGATGGCTTGCCCGCGCTGGAAGCCTGATTGCATATCATCAAGCTTCTTTTCGAGGATCTCGTGAAGTCTAACGTTTACCATGCGCTCGACAAGCTTGCTAGCACAGCTAGTAAGCGAAATTGGGCGATAACCTTTTGGGTCTGTTTTTTCTTTGCCAGGTTTTGGAAGGGGAATGATTATACTCTCTCGCCACGGTGTGGGGAAAGAGTCACTAAGAAACATGTTGTTAATGGCCGAAAGCAGGTACTTTAGTGCTGTTTGGCTGAGGTGCCTGAAGAAAGAGTAGTGAATTTCGTCAGGGCCCACTGCAGTGTTTCCACACTTGCTAATGGCGTAATTTAGCTCGGTCATTGTAAATGGTACGTTATAGTACTCTTGATTACCATAATTGATGAATGTGTGCTTTTGCACCATTCTGCCTGGTCTTTGGAGCGCTGGCTGTATGAGTTATTAGCTGCGACACTGGCGTAATGATCAGCAAATTTATCCATGACTTCCTTAGGTTCGGTGATGGGTTGGCCAGCTATTTTTAGTTGAGGGAAAGGTCCACGGGGTGGTCGCTTCGCAGAGAAAGCTCTGATGGTTTTCCAAACTTGGGTGGTGGGAGTGAAGCGGTTGAATTTGGAGGCAAAAGAGTTGAAACTGTCCTTTTGAGCCCGATTGCACGTGTTTCGAAAGTGTTCTTTTGCTGCCCGAAGTGCGCATCGAGTAGGGCTGTGTGCCCTCCTCTCATATGCCTTGCGGGCTCTTATCATTTGAGCTGTGGCGTGTGCCGTCTCTGCGTTCCACCATGGGGCTCCGTTTTTCTTTCGGGGTCCTCTGGTTTTCGGTATTGCTACTTGTGCTGATGAGCTTATGGCTCTTAGTATTAATTCAATGTCTGCCGAGTGTGGGTCACCTTCGGTGACCAGTGTGAGGTCGACCTCTGCCTCAAATTTTGTCCAGTGCGCTCGTTTTAGTCTCCAGGAAGGGGTAAAAAAAGATCAACGCGGTCGAGTGCTCCTTGGGGACATCAATTTTGATTGGGAGGTGATCGCTCATGCCTGGGTTGTCTTCGACATCCCAGGTAAACAGTGACGCAATTCTAGGCGTGCAGCACGAAATATCAATGGCTGAGTCTAAAGATCCGCTTTGCGTTGCTTGGCGGGTTGGTGCGCCGTTATTTAGGATAACTAGATTTTGAGAGCCTATTGCGTCGTATATAATTTCACCTCTACGGTTTGGTGTGGCGCTGCCTTAAGATGGGTGGTGACCATTCAAGTCTCCAAGTAATAACAAAGGCCCGTTTATTTGATTAAATAGTTGAGCGAGTTCCCGATCCGTTGGATCAGGGTCGGAAGGAGATATGTATGTTGAAACAACCGTCAATTGGACATGTTGTATTTTCAAGCTAATAGCTACACAGTCCAGTGATGTTACCAAAGGCACGTGACTGTGTGGGATGCTATTTTCTATTAGGATGGCTGTGCCTCCCTTACGGACAGCAGCGTTTACGTTATGGCGATACCAAGAGTAACCCGAGATTTTGTATTTATCGTTATCTTTATCAGTAAAGTGGGTTTCTTGTAATGCTGCTAGTGCCGGTTTTTTTCTCAGCAAATATTGATGAAAAAAGCGGGAATTTCCCGATAAGGCCATTTGTGTTCCATTGCAGAATTGAACCTATGGTGGTTTTTAACGTTTGTGCTTAGGGGATCTACGCTTGCGAAGGTTATAGGAGCACCTGCTGCTGCTGCTATCGCTGGCAGGAGAAACGGGGGTAGAGTGCCTAGAAAAGCTAATTTTCCTTGCTACGGGGAGCTGCCGGGGCTGGAGGTGCCGGGGCTGGGGGTTTCCAAGAGGGGAGCACTAGAAGTGTTTACAACAGTTTTTGCAGAGCTCGTCTCTGATACACTGCTGGCGTCAGAGTCGGTCTCTGTCCCGGACAGCTCGTGGTCAGACTGACTTTTGTCGTCTGACGTTTCAAGTTCACTTGAGAACTGAAACTGCATAAAATGACCTATGAGGTCGGTTTGGGATCTGCAAGTGCGGGTGGTCGGTGCTATTTGGAAAGAAGCGTCGCTTCTTTCCAAGGAGAGAGGAGCAGTTTCAGTTTGGGATGAAATATTTACTTTTTGGACTTTGGTTTGAGTGGCAGCCGTTTTACCCTGAGGGGTGGGCTGCCACTCGTTAGAAGCCCTTCTCGGTGCCTGCCTTTGGCGGCGCCTGGGAAGGGGAGCACCGGTGAATTTAGAGTGCTTGGGGGCAGGTAGGGAAGGAAAATCAGTCTTGTCAGGCACTCGTGCAGAGTGGCTTTGCCGCCCTGCTGCGGGTGTCCAAGTCTTCCTGGTGATTTTAGGTGCCTGAGGGGCGGGAGGATTTTCGGTCGGAAGACCTGGCGGAGGACTAGTGCGGGTTGGGAGGTCCTCCCAGCCCGCAACAGGTGTCTACCTGCGCCAAAATGTGATTGCGCCACGTGGTGGGGGGAGGGGGACGGACGGCCTGATGGGCGCCAAGTAAAGTGGCTCCATTAGAGGGCGGATGTGGCGGCTTGTGTTTTTGGGTGGCTGAGGCTGCTCCAAAGTGGGATGTTCCTGGCCGGCTGTGCTGGGGGGCTGCTGTGGTGGCCTTGCTACCACAGCTTTTTGGGACTGTGCGGCTCTTTTCTTTTTGCAGCACTTGTTTGCGGGCCAGGTCGAACGGGATCTTTTTCTCCTCAGCTAGAACGTTAATCTCTTTTTCTCGGAGCCAGGTCGGGCACTTGGGATTATCAGCCCCATGAGCGCCGCCCCAGGCAGCACACTTGAGGCTTTTAGATGTGCACTCTTTAGTGCGGTGCTTAGCACTGCACTTGCCGCATCGTGGGGTGGGGTTCTTACAATTTGTTTCTACGTGCCCGTACCGTTGGCAAATTTGGCAGCGAATAGGGAGGGGGTGGTACGGCCTAACTGGGTAGACGCAGTCGCCCAGTTTAATTTTGGCCGCCGTCATCCCGACACTTTGTGTCGAAGGTGAGGATAAAACGGTGGTCTCTTAGACGGGGGTCTTTTTGCGTGGCATTTTTGTTGGGGTTCAACTTTTCATAGGGCTAGCACATTTTGACCTATGAAGTCAAACATGTGCTCAAGGTCCACATCGGAGAGGTGGGACACTTCCGGGGCATTGATGATGCCCCGGTAGAAGTTAAGGGAGTGATGAACCGAAAAGATAACTGGTTTTGACCCAAAAGTTTTTGTGGCCAACAGGGCTCGGGTTGATTCCTGATTTGAGGTTTTGATCAGGATATCTTTTTGGTGTTTGATGATCTCAAAACTACCCTTCACTTTTTGGCTGATGGCCTTATCCAGATTAAAGGTAGACTATTTGGCCAAGTTTTGGTGCGTAGAAGGTAGGTGCCAACCAGCTTCAAGCTCCGCTTGGCAGGTTGGCTTTGTTCAAACGGGGGCTGGAGGGACGGAAAAGAGAGTTGGAAGCCATGGATGCTAGTCGGTTGTATAAATGGTACGTTTAAGTTTAGATGGGATACTTGGTATTAGCTTTGCTAACACCTTTTGGGTAAAAATGGCTAGAGAAGTTGAAATCAGAACAAAGGGGTCCTACTGTTACTATCAAAGCTAATGGGAGTATTAACCTAGCTAGGGTTGAGTGTGGGATTCTTATCCTATCTGGGGAGTGCTTAGGAAAAGCACCTAGCCTTAGAACTGTGTGCAAAAGGCTGACTCAGCCACTAAAAGGGGTTTTAAGCCGGAGGGGAGGCAGGTGCCTCTTCGGGACCTAACAGGGGCCTAGGTGGCTGACTCAGCCTCTAAAAGGAGCCTGACTGGGGCCTATGCTGGTGTATCCCTAGGGGCAGGTACCGTGGCACCTTTGCAAAGACGCAGCCCGGGTGGAGGGTGTGGGTGGGGACCCGCTTCTATTAAGCGGGGGTGAAAGAGAGATGGCCTTGCGTTCCAGGGATTTTAGCAATGTAGGACCGATAGGTCCAGACAAAGCCACACGCCCAAGGACTGACGAGGTCCAACAAGCGTGCTCACCCCGGGACAAGCGTCCCACCGCTCGGGTTTCCGGCCGAAGAGTAAAAGAGATAGTAGAGAAAGAGTAGGGTTATGGGACTGAGAAGAAGAGGTACCAGGTGGCCGGAATCCAAGAAACCAACACCACCTGGACCGATAGGGTAATTACCGAAATGACCAGCTGACGTCCAACAGCACCACACCAGCCAGCTGTAAAAACAGCGGCTGGTGAGGCCGGCTGGAGTCAAAGTACCGCACCGACCAGCTGTAAAAACAGCGGTCGGTGGGACAGACCGGTCGCAGCGAAGACTCGAGCCGGGAGCAGGTCTTGAAAAAGTCTTCTACTCCTTCTTCTTGTCTTCGTAGCAGGAACAGCAGCAAGCAGCAACGACAGCAAGCAGCGACGGCACCAGACCTGCCGGCAAATGCTCAGGCAGGGTGTCAGTCAGGCAGCCTCCGTGGGAGTGGCTAGCAATTTCAATTTATGTTAAACCGTGCAAGACCGCTCGCATAGAGTTCAGTTTTCTAGCTGACTGCGCGCGCTTTCTGCGTAGCGTGAGAAAGTTCTGGAGGCTGTGACGTCAGGGCGTGTGCGTGACGTCAGAGCGTCGGGCGGACTTCCCACGTGGTCCGTCTATTTTGCCTAACGGCGGAGCTAGAGGATAAGGCAGGGAGGATGAGTGAGGAGTGCAGTAGTGAGAATTTTGAGGAGACGCTAACCGACTGGCTCTTGCGAAAGGCTGGCAAATTTGAAGGTTAGGCAAGAGAGCTTTAACTAATGGGAAGTTAACCTAGATACAGCGTGGAGTGGGATTTTATCCTATTTGGGGGGATCGGCTGAAGTTTCCTAGGTTAGTGGTTTACAATGGGCTGTTACAGCCACTAGGTTACTGAGCGGAGGGGAGGCAGGGGGCCTCTTCCAGGACCTATCAGGGAACTAGGTGGCTATTACAGCCTCTAAAGGGTCCCTAACTGGGACCTACGTTATTTTAAGGTAGTGTTTTATGGGCAGGTGCCGTGGCACCTTTGCATAGACGCAGCCCGTGGAGGGTATGGATTGGACCTCACTGTTAATTAGCGAGGGTGAAAGACAGTCTACTGGCCGTACGTTTAGGGATTTTGGCAATGAAGGACCGATAGGTCCAGTCAAAGCCTCTCACCCAAGAACCAGAGGTTCAACAAGTGAGGTCACCCAGGCTAAACCACCGCTCGGGTTTCAGGCCGAAGAGAGAAATGATAGTTGAGAAAGATGTGGGACGGGACTGAGCGGAATTGTAACAAGGTGGCCGGAATCCTAGAAACCAACACCACCTAGTCCGATTGAGAGTATATTTACATGAGGGACGCTTAGTTAGTAAAGGGCTTTTTATAAGGCGTTCTGTGCAAAGCACCTTTGCCCGCCTCTAAAGTAAGAGACGCTAGTTAGTTAGTTAGTTAAGGGCTTTTTATAAGGCGTTCTGTGCAAAGCACCTTTGCCCGCCTCTTGAGCGCTCCTTATATACGCCGAGTCGGCAGGCTTGGGTTACAAACGCCGACTAATCACAACACAATACGTCATAGGCTAGGGAGTATGGTTCGATGCACTGGTCTGGAAGCTGATGAAATGCTGATGCAATCCAAGGCCAGACAGTGGTGTGACACAGCGTCAGATCTCGTGAGCCAATGAGCGCTCGATACGTCATAGGGCGTTGGCTGGTGTGCATCGTACGATGGACCCGTGGTCATGAACCGACAGGCTGCTGCGCAGTAACTGGCAGAGCTCTTTGTCTGAGTGCGGCTGCACTTATAATGGGAGGGGGACGAGAAATGAATATGCATACTAGAGGACCATTATTTATCGCGTCATTTAGCAATTAAAGTGAAGTAGTTAATAAATTTTCGTTACATAAATGTATACTGGTCCACAAGTACTGTAAAATAGTATTAACAAAAATATAGGCATTGACCTCCCGGGATTCGGAACCAAGTTCCCTAAAACTTCTTGTCTACCCTTTTACCAATTCAGCCACCAGATTCCAAGCAATTCGCAAACGAAGAGTGGGGAACATGTTCATAATAGTAAAGCATGAACGAATGAGCCAGTGCATTTATTCGACTTTGGCATAATTAGGCTGAGAAGTAATGTAGTCAGTGATCATGAGTTGATGGCGTCTCGCTATAAAGACTGTTGTCACCAACATAAGCGGTAACTTTTGGCTGTCGCACGCTGTCGCTGCCGTTCACCGCTGCATTGTGATAGGTTGGCCGGCCAGAAAGCTATCAGCTCCTAAATATACAATTGGCGTCCATTCAACAGCCTTCCTGCCTAAGAGTCATTGAATGTTGTTTCCAGGTTAGCCTTACCACGCAATCAATCAATCAATCAATGGCTTTTTATTAGGCGTTCTGTACATAGCACCTTTGCCCGCCTCTAAAGGAGTGTGTGGGAGAATTTTAGAATTTTGTGTGAGGGCAAGCTACGTTAGTCTGTTAAAGCAATGGGAGTTATTTCAAGTAATGGGTTGCAAGATGTTTTAGCTTGCAAATTGATCGGTCATGGCAATGGCATAGCCATGCCAAGGGAGGTCTTTTAATAAGTTTAGACCCGCAGAGTGCGAAGGTTATTTCTGTGGTTGAAGACCTTAAATTTAGAATTTGAAATTTAGAATTTGGAATTTAGAATTTAGAATTTTGTGTGTCAGCTATTGATGTCCGCTTGAATACGTTACTCCAAAACCTCCGTTAACTCAATAATTTCGTATTTTAGAAAGTGCGCTAAACACCTGGCCAGGGTCCCGCGAATTTACCCTGCAACCCGGAGGTGAAGTTGCAGCTCCCCTCTCCGGCTGGGCAGCCGCCGCGCAGAGAAAGAAGTGTGAGAGGATAGTAAGATTGTTAGTAAGAGTATAGGTGTGGTTAGTATAGACCCGCAGTGAAAGGTATCACTGCGGTGAAGAAGTCTAACCTATCTAACCTAACCTGATTTCAAAGTTAGCCTAACATAACCTATCCTTAGCCTACAATGAACCATTTAAAGGTTACAAAACTATTGCTTAAATTTCGCAGTGGATCATCTATGATTGGGAAATAGGCAAGTCCTACTTTGGGGGTGGACCATGCACCCTCCATCATATATACTGGGAGGGGTGATTTATAGAAACTTCTCTAGCCCAGAGTCCTTTAGGAATGTAAAGACTTTTTCGAGTAGCTCAGGATGGTCGTTACCGAGCAGAGTTTTTAGGTCTACAGGGATGTTTTGGATTCGGCAGTAATCTAGCATGGGTTGCCGATGGGTATTGTGCTGGGGACAATCGATTGAGAATGTGATAGGGATTCTCCATTGCGTCGCAGGTACCACAGGTACCCGCGTTCCAATAGGCATTTAATTTTGTGTGTCCATTTCTGAGTCTGGTTAGAATAACCTCGCGCCGGCGACTCTTTTGGTTGGAACTGGGCCAGTAGCCGATGTTAGGCTTGATATAGAATAGGTGGGCGCTGTGGTTTGTGGTCCAGTTATTTTGAATTTGCTTCCAGATGGTGTCCTGGAGGAGAGCTTTGCTATCGTCTCCAGACCACGTTAAGGGTGCGATCTCTCTGAGTTCTAGGGACTTTTTTGCCTGCTCATCGGCCTTTTCATTTCCTTGAATTTTGCAGTGGCCCGGGATCCAAAGAAAAGAGACATCAGGGGTATCATCGATACCTTTCTGAATATCTGCTATAACGTGGTGGCTGGGGTCGACTACGTTACTGACGGCCTCTGCAGGACAGATTTAGAGTCTGAACAGATGACGGCTGAGTTGATATTTTGGGTTCTGATTATGGCTAATGCATTTAGGATGGCAACAGCCTCGGCTGTGAAGATAGAGCAGTTGTCCGGAAGTCTTTTCTGAAGGCAAATATTTTGCCCCCAGATGCCGAGGCCTACTTTTTCGCCTATTTTGGAGCCGTCTGTAAATATAAAGGTCTTGTCCGCGTTACAAGATCGGAACTCTAGGAATTTTTGGGAGACTTCTTCCTCTGAGAAGTCCGTTTTACGGGAAGTGAAAAGAAATTCCACTTTGGGCTCTTTTCGAGTCCAGAAGCGGGAGAGTGGGGGGTTTGCCTATTGTCGCTGGCAGTGCAAGATTTAGGCTTTCCAGGGTTTTCGCTACTCTGTGCTTAAATGGGGGCCACTTCTGTAGAGTGACTTTATTTGCTCGTCTGGGATGGGCAAAACATTGTTTTGCCGGGTGATTTTCGGTGGATTGAACCTTGATGTAGTAAGAAATAAGCTGGGCGTCGCGTCTTGTCTGTAGTGGGCACAGCCCGCTATCAGTTAGCAGGCTGGTGATGGGGGGACTCTCTGAGCGCGCCTGTGGCTGCCCGGATGCTGGCGTTTTGGACTCGCTCTAGCTTTAATTTATTGGTCTTGTTCGTCGAGTCAAAAACGAACGAATTATATTCGAGAATGGACCGAATCAGGGACTTGTAGAGCATAAGCAGGGTCTTTCGATCCCCGCCAGCATGCGGAGATTCCTGTGCCGCCGAGCATGCGGAGAATGTTGACTCGCTTTTGACAGCTAGAGACGACTTTGGTGATGTGCTCATTGAAACTCAATCGGGAATCTAGGGTGACGCCCAAGAATTTGAAGCTATTGGTGCATTCAATAGGTTTACCCGAGATTTGGAGCCGTGGAGGGTCGTGTCTGGAATGCGCTCTGGCAAAGACAACGACTGATGATTTTTCCGCCGAGAGTGATAGACCCATTAAACTACACCAATTATCGATGTCGTTTAAGCTATCCTGCAACTGCGTAGTTGCATGTTGAAATTCTGGTTCATTATACCGCCTGGTATCGATTTGCAGTGGCTTTCCAAATGGCGACATCGTCCGCAAAAGGGAGTAATTTATTCCAGGCGGTAGCTTTTTGGCGAAGAGATCATTGATCATTACTAGAAAGAGGGTGGGGACAGAACGCTACCCTGGGGTGTGCCTTGGTCTTGGGTTGCCAGGTAGGAGAATGTGGTGCCACAACGGACTTTAAATTTTCGGTCCTTGAGGAAGTTTTCAATGAATTTTGCAAGGTGGCCACGAATTCCTAGCTTGCTTAATTTAAACAAGAGGGCGTCTTTTTGAACGCGATCGAACGCCGATTTAATGTCTAGGAATGCAGCTATTGTTACTTGCTTTTTGTAAAAGCCATTTTGGATGTCACTGACTAGTTTCACCAAATTGTCAGTGGTGGCTCGCCCGCGCTGGAAGCCTGATTGCATAGCATCAAGCTTCTTTTCGAGGATCTCGTGAAGTCTAACGTTTACCATGCGCTCGACAAGCTTGCTAGCACAGCTAGTAAGCGAAATTGGGCGATAACCTTTTGGGTCTGTTTTTTTCTTTGCCAGGTTTTGGAAGGGGGAATTATAATACTCTCTCGCCACGATGTGGGGAAAGAGTCGCTAAGAAACATGTTGTTAATGGCCGAAAGCAGGTACTTTAGTGCTGTTTGGCTGAGGTGCCTGAAGAAAGAGTAGTGAATTTCGTCAGGGCCCACTGCAGTGTTTCCACACTTGCTAATGGCGTAATTTAGCTCGGTCATTGTAAATGGTACGTTATAATACTCTTGATTACCATAATTGATGAATGTGTGCTTTTTGCACCATTCTGCCTGGTCTTTGGAGCGCTGGCTGTATGAGTTATTAGCTGCGACACTGGCGTAATGATCAGCAAATTTATCCATGACTTCCTTAGGTTCGGTGATGGGTTGGCCAGCTATTTTTAGTTGAGGGAAAGGTCCACGGGGTGGTCGCTTCGCAGAGAAAGCTCTAATGGTTTTCCAGACTTGGGTGGTGGGAGTGAAGCGGTTGAATTTGGAGGCAAAAGAGTTGAAACTGTCCTTTTGAACCCGCTTGCACGTGTTTCGAAAGTGTTCTTTTGCTGCCCGAAGTGCGGATCGAGTAGGGCTGTGTGCCCTCCTCTCATATGCCTTGCGGGCTCTAATCATTTGAGCTTTGGCGTGTGCCGTCTCTGCGTTCCACCATGGGGCTCCGTTTTTCTTTCGGGGTCCTTTGTTTTTGGTATTGCTACTTGTGCTGCTGAGCTTATGGCTCTTAGTATTAATTCAATGTCTGCCGAGTGTGGGTCACCTTCGGTGACCAGTGTGAGGTCGACCTCTGCCTCAAATTTTGTCCAGTCCGCTCGTTTTAGACTCCAGGAAGGGGTAAACAGATCAACGCGGTCGAGTGCTCCTTGGGGGACATTGATTTTGATTGGGAGGTGATCGCTCATGCCTGGGTTGTCTTCGACATCCCAGGTAAACAGTGACGCAATTCTAGGCGTGCAGCACGATATATCAATGGCTGAGTCTGAATATCCGCTTTGCGTTGCTTGGCGGGTTGGTGCGCCGTTATTTAAGATAACTAAATTTTGGAAACCTATTGCGTCATATATAATTTCACCTCTACGGTTTGGCGTGGCGCTGCCCCAGGATGGGTGGTGACCATTCAAATCGCCAAGTAATAACAAAGGCCCGTTAATTTGATTAAATAGTTGTGCGAGTTCCCGATCCGTTGGATCAGGGTCGCAAGGGGATATGTATATTGAAACAACCGTCAATTGGACGTGTTGTATTTTCAAACTAATAGCTACACAGTCCAGTGATGTTACCAAAGGCACGTGACTGTGTGGGATGCTATTTTCTATTAGGATGGCTGTGCCTCCCTTACGGACAGCAGCGTTTACGTTATGGCGATACCAAGAGTAACCCGAGATTTTGTATTTATCGTTATCTTTATCAGTAAAGTGGGTCTCTTGTAATGCTGCTAGTGCCGGTTTTTTCTCAGCAAATATTGATGAAAAAAGCGGGAATTTCCCGATAAGGCCATTTGTATTCCATTGCAGAATTGAACCCATGGTGGTTTTTAAAGTTTGTGCTTAGGGGATCTACGCTTGCGAAGGTTATACGAGCACCTGCTGCTGCTGCTATCGCTAGCAGGAGAAACTGGGGTGGGAGTGTCTAGAAAAGCTAATTTTCCTCGCTACGGGTGAGCTGCCGGGGCTGGAGGAGCCGGGGCTGGGGGGTTTCCAGGAGGGGAGCTCTGGAAGTGTTTATAACAGTTTTTGCAGAGCTCGTCTCTGAAGCACTGCTGGTGTCAGAGACGGTCTCTGTCCTGGACAGCTCGTTGTCAGACTGACTTTTGTCGTCTGACGTTTCAAGATCACTTGAAAACTGAAACTGCATAAAATGACCTATGAGGTCGGTTTGGGATCCGCAAGTGCGGGTGACCGGTGCTGTTTGGAAAGAAGCATCGCTTCTTTCCAAGGAGAGAGGAGCAGATTCAGTTTGTGTTGAAATATTTACTTTTTGGATTTTGGTTTGACTGGCAGCCGTTTTACCCTGAGGTGGTGGGCTGCCACTCGTTAGAGGCCTTCTCGGAGCCTGCCTTTGGCGGCGCCTGGGAAGGGGAGCACCGGTGAATTTAGAGTGCTTGGGGGCAGGTAGCGAGGGGAAATCAGACTTTTCAGGCACTCGTGCAGAGTGGCTTTGCCACCCTGCTGCTGGTGTCCAGGTCTTCCTGGTGATTTTAGGTGCCTGAGGGGCGGGAGGATTTTCGGTCGGAAGACCTGGCGGAGAACTAGTGCGGGTCGGGAGATCCTCCCAGCCCGCAGCGGGCGTCCACCTACGCCAAAAAGTGATTGCGCCACGTGGTGGGGGGAGGGGGACGGACGGCCTGATGGGCGCAAAGAAAAGGGGCTCCATTAGGGGGCGGATGTGGCGGCTTGTGTTTTTGGGTGGCTGAGGCTGTTTCGAAATGGGGTGTTCCTGGCCGGCTGTGTTGGGGCTGCTGTGGTAGCCTTGCTACCACAGCTTTTTGGGACTGTGCGGCTCTTTTCTTTTGCAGGACTTGTTTGCGGGCCAGGTCAAACGGGAGCTTTTTTTCCTCAGCCAAAACGTTAACCTCTTTTTCTCGGAGCCAGGTCGGGCACTTGGGATTATCTGCCCCATGAGCGCCGCCACAGGCAGCGCACTTGAGGCTTTTAGAGGTGCAATCTTTAGTGCGGTGCTTAGCACTACACTTGCCGCATCGTGGGGTGGGGTTCTTACAGTTGGTTTCTACGTGCCCGTACCTTTGACAAGTTTGGCAATGAATAGTGAGGGGGTAGTACGGCCTAACTGGGTAGACACAGTCGCCCAGTTTAATTTGGCCGCAGTCATCCCGACACTTTGTGTCGAAGGTGACAATAAATCGGTGGTCTCGTAGACGTGGGTCTTTTTGCGCAGAATTTTTGTTGGGGTTCAACTTTTCAAGGGCTAGCACATTTTGACCTTTAAAGTCAAACATGTGCTCAAGGTCCACATCAGAGAGATGGGACACTTCCGGGGCATTGATGACGCCCCGGTAGAAGTTAAGGGAGTGGTGAACAGAAAAGATGACTGGTTTCGACCCAAAAGTTTTTGTGGCCAGCAGGGCTTGGGTAGATTCCTGATTTGAGGTTTTGATCAGGATATCTTTTTGATGTTTGATAATCTCAAAACTACCTTTCACTTTTTGGCTGATGGCCTTATCCAAATTAAAGGTAGACTCTTTTGCCAAGTTTTGGTGCGCAGAAAGGTAGGTGCCAACCAGCCAAGCTCCGCTTGGCAGGTTGGCTTTGTTCAAACGGGGGCTGGAGGGGCGGAAGAGAGAGTTGGAAGCCATGGTTGTATGAATTGTACGTTTAAGTTTAAATGAGATACTTGGTATTAGCTTTGCTAACACCTTTTGGGTAGAAATGGCTAGAGAAGTTGAATTTAAGAAAGTGGTCCTACTTTTACTAGCAAAGCTATTGGGAGTATTAACCTAGCTAGGGTTGGGTGGTGGAGTATTATCCTAACTGGGGAGTGCTTAGTGAAAGCTCCTAGCCTTAGAAATGTGTGTGCAAAAGGCTGACTCAGCCACTAAGAGGGGGTTTAAGTCGGAGGGGAGGCAGGTGCCTCTTCGGGACCTAACAGGGGCCTAGGTGGCTGACTCAGCCTCTAAAAGGAGCCTGACTGGGGCCTATGCTTGTGAAT
Source organism: Lepas anatifera (assembly GCA_034440635.1). Lineage (NCBI taxonomy): Eukaryota > Metazoa > Arthropoda > Thecostraca > Lepadidae > Lepas > Lepas anatifera. Next base: position 47,444 of record JAOTON010001461.1, read on the forward strand.
CCCTAGGGGCAGGTACCGTGGTACCCTTGCACAGACCCAGCCCGGGTGGAGGGTTTGAGAGGGGACCCGCTTCTATTAAGCGGGGGGTGAAAGTGAGATGGCCTTGCGTTATAGGGATTTTAGCAATGGAGGACCGATAGGTCCAGCCAAAGCCACACGCCCAAGGACTGACGAGGTCCAACAAGCGTGCTCACCCCGGGACAAACGTCCCACCACTCGGGTTTCCGGCCGAAGAGTAAAAGAGATAGTAGAGAAAGAGTAGGGTTATGGGACTGAGAAGAAGAGGTACCAGGTGGCCGGAATCCAAGAAACCAACACCACCTGGACCGATAGGGTAATTACCGAAAAGACCAGCTGACGTCCAACAGCACCACACCAACCAGCTGTAAAAACAGCGGCTGGTGAGGCCGGCTGGAGTCAAGTACCGCACCGACCAGCTGTAAAAACAGCGGTCGGTGGGACAGACTGGTCGCAGCGAAGACTCGAGCCGGGAGCAGGTCTTGAAAAAGTCTTCTACTCCTTCTTCTTGTCTTCGCAGCAGGAAACGCAGCAAGCAGCAACGACAGCAAGCAGCAACGACACCAGACCTGCCGGCAAACGCTCAAGCAGGGTGTCAGTCAGGCAAGCCTCCTTCCTTCGATCCTGTTGTCACGCTGTGTCACACAACACACACTGCTCTTATACTGCACCGCAGCGCACAGTCTGTTGTCCTACTGTGCCGCACAGCACGCCCTGCCTGCATACTGCACCGCAAGACACAACCTGTTGTCACACTGTGCCGCACAACACACCCTGCTATTATACTGCACCGCAAGACACAACCCGTTTTAGCACAGATATTACGGGTCATATGGAAAATTGGGCATGATACATATTGTTTCAACTTTTATACGGGTATTGATTTACACGGCCAATAGAGTGTATTTAATATACGCAGAATCTAGTATATCAAATACGCGTTACTGGCCGTGTGAATCGATTTTTCATATTCATTTTTCTTAATTTATTTATTTGCTGCGAACACTTACCCACATGAGGTGACTTTTCAAGCGCCGTCACAATAAACATGAAATAATGAAAACAATGAAAGGAGACGTCAAGGATTATGATGCGTAAGGATAAAGGAAGGTGGGGTTGTGACGGCTTCTACAGCGTCAAAGTCAAAAGAAAAGGGTGCAATATGCAAGCACGACGCGTAATTTGTACCTACTTTATTCCAGCTTCATGAGGTTTGAGTATCTGTGATCGGCGGCTCAGAAGTTATTGCCAATATTCATGTAAGCATCATTGACTGAGCATCATGACTTTCAACAGTTCTTATGATAGAAAGCCTGTGGAAACACAACTCAGTCAAAACACTGGCGAGCAAAAGCTATTTGACCGCCATTACAGGGGTACTACCTGGAGAGGTCTCTGTTGCTCAAGGCGCATGCGCTCGCTGCCTCCAAGTAGTTGCCCAGAGTCGTAGTTGCCCTCTTTCTCTCTCTCTTTCTAAACATTATGAGCATAGGAATGCGTGTTTTAGGTACTAAAGCTACTCGTGTGCCCAAAGTACCGAAGACACCTAAAATCATCTGGTCGTAGAGATCAGCTGTCAGACTAAAGAGAGTTTCAACATGTCATTGTACGTGCAGAACTTCTAAAGCGTCTTATAACCAGTTTATACGTTTTCCATTACTCGCCATGTTTGTATCAAGTTTGCCGCCCCGGTAACTCAGTTGATTTTGTCATATCTAAATACATTTTGCCGCCCCGGTAGCTCAGTTGATTTTGTTATGTTTCTACCACGTTTCCTGCCCCGTTAGCTCAGTTGGTTTCGTCATGTTTCTGCGTGATGTTTTCCACCCCGGCAGCTCAGTTGGTTTTACAATTTTTGTATCCCGTGTCCCACCCTGGTATAGCTCAGTTGATTTTGTCATGTTTGTACTATGTTTGCCGCCCCGGTAGCTCAGTTTGTCTCGCACTGGGCTCCCGGCCAACCCTTTTTCCTTCTTAAATGTAGAGAAGAGTGCTCAAATAACGCTCAGTACCTTATGACGCACTTTCGCAAAAGAACCGCTTCCAGATGGCAGAACAGAGCGAGTATGGTCAAATGAACTAGTTTTTTGCGCTCCATGCCTCGTTTTTATGTTTGCAGATTGGTCCTATTATCGGATACAGTGAGGGTTTTCTGGTCACTTAGATTTTGATTTGACCATGGTTTTGGGCGTGAAGTTCTGCTATTAAGAAATAACCAATTTTTGTGACGCAGTAATCAGTCATTCCTGGCTTTGCCACATCTCTGGCTTCCCTTACCTTGCATGTCTATATTTCATTGGCTTCCAAAAGGCTGCGGTTGCTGCATGGCAAGGAAAGAACTTTATTAAAGTCGAAACTTGAAAGGAAAATCACCCAGTATCTAAATGGAATGTTGTGCGTCTGCGTCTAAGAGCACGATGTGCAGTCGTGGCGGTATGTAGCGTAGCTCTCAGTTGTGAGCCGTAGTTTTTTACTCTCACTGCGCTAAATAGGGGCATTGTCGCCGAACGAAAAAAATACTCCACTCAAGGGTCGCTTGGTTAGAATCCCTGGCAATACAGAATAATATGACTACATGAATTATAGTGAGCATTAGGTGAGCGAACTCAGTTGATTTTGTCATGTTTGTATCAAGTTTGCCGCTCCGGTAGCGCGGTTGATTTCGTCACGTTTATACCAAGTTTACGGCCTCGGTAGTTCAGTTGTTTTCGTTATGCGTGTACCACGCTTGCTGACCCGGCAGCTCAGTTGGTTTCGTTATGTTTGTACCACTCTTGCCCAGATGTGCGTTGTTATACACTTAATTCATAAATGCACACACATGCAAACCTTTAGAAAACAGCTTTCAGCCGGTAAAGCAAAAGACTAGAGATCTCTAGTTCATGTTCAAGACAAATGGGGCCTGCGTTCAAGACAAATGGGCCCAGGGGTATGTTCTTGTCCCATTACTTGCTTTGTTCTATCTCAATGATCTATCTGGAAAAACGGACAATGACGTCAGGGGCGTAGCCAGGATTTCGCTCAGGGAGGGGCGGCAAAAGGGCCCCTGAGACAGCACCACAAGGGCCCTGATGGGTAAAAAGGGCCCTCCTTGTTACAGAATAGAGTGCTGAAGAGGGCTTAAGAGGGCCCTGTCTGGTATAAAAAGCCAAATTTGGCCACAGAGCATAGTGCGGGCGAGCCAGCTTCGCGCGGCTCGTGTCCTCAGGGGGCCCTTCGGGCCCTCAGGGAGGGGCGGCTGTCCCTGCAGCCCCCTTGGCTACGCCCCTGAATGACGTACTATTTTTTGCAGATGATGTTAGCTTATTTCCCCCATAGTCCTTCAAATGTTGAAACTGTACAAGCAACACTCCAAAATGACATGAGCAAAATTCTCGCCTATGGTAGAGATTGGCTTACCACTTTCCATGCATCAAAAACCATCCAACAAACTTTTTTGCTAAGAACCATCACTTTGGCTCCAAAACTTGTATTTGACAACAAACCGGTATTTATCGTAAAAAAACAAAAACACTTGGGTATGATTTTCTCCCATGACCTTAGGTTCCACGAACACGTCAAGGACATAGTAAAAAAATCAACCTTACATTAGGTCTTCTTTATCCCATAGCTCAGTTCTTACCTCGCCCTATCATGAGCCAAATTTACACAATGTATGTGAAGCCCCACTTTGATTACTGCGAGATAATTTAAGACGGACTTTTGACAATGGATGACTCGGGACGACTTGGAAGACTGCGGACTAGGGCCGCAGGACTTGTTGCAGGTGCATTACCGCGAAGTGGAACGCAAAAGCTGAGGGGGATCTTGGCTGGACATCCCTCAAAGTCAGACGTCAAATTCACAAGCTTCACTTTCTTCGTTATCTTTACCTCCCGCACACACCGAACCACATTAAAGAAATTCTTCCTAATATTCGACAGCACATTGCTAACAGAAACCTACGAAACCCACTCTACATGACAGAGACACGTCTGAGAATATCCAAGCTTAAACAGTCATTCCTTCCGAGTACGACCAAATCATACAACTCTTTACCCGAACAAATCAGACAATCTAATTTGTATCCATCGTTTAAGAAGACAGTGGAGGCACACTTCTGCACTGCAAAGCCTTCAAAATATTATTGATACGGCCGAAAAACTGAACATTCTGTAATGACCCAGCTGATTATAGGCATGTCGAAACTTAACGCACATACATTCCAGGTTCAAAATCCACTACACCGTTTTGTGAGTGCAGACATAGGAGTGAGGACACCAAACATTTTCTTTTGTTATGTGTCAGGTACGCCGCGCAAAGGGAAGTCCTCTTCGTAAATATCACAGACATCATAGAAAGGAATTTCAGAACCTTTACCAGCCCCGACAAACTAAAAATTCTGCTTCATGGACATAATCTGCCAAGAGGTATAGACAGGCTTGTAGCTCAGGAGGTTCGAAATTTTGTCAGAAGCACTAGACGATTTTAACAAAATTGTCAGCAAGGCACGCCGGCGTCATCTGCCGTAACTACTATATATATAGCGGATTGGAGTGGCTTCCGGTGGCGCTATATCTCGAGCCCTCGACTTTTAACGAGCGATAGGTGCCTTGATTCAAACGCCTCGCCGTTTTTGCACGGATCGTTGCATATGTTATCTTTTGTGTTGCCTTTTGTTGAAATAAAGTATGTATGTATGTAAATGACCTAACAAAATGTCATCATCAGATGTTGAGACTTTTTGGCGATATTGCTAGTTTTCGTTACAGTGGGTGTAATATGGGCACTTTCCCCATATGTGCATTATGCATGACGCCAGAGTGCTTCGTGACCGGGAATATCCAGACCCAATGCAGGCTACTGCGAAGTTGACCCGGCCCATTCGGGCCAGTGCATTTGTAGGTAAACTATGATTTGCAATCTGAATCCAAACTATATCCTAAAAAGGCTATCCATTGGCCATGGTAAGAAGTCAAGCTCATGTTCAGTTTCAAAGTCTCTCAAATTTTCTGACCAATCCTTTCCACCAGTCTGACCAACCTTCTCAACGGTTTGGTGACTATTTTAAATAAACGATTTTCAACCCCTTCCATATAATGCCGACAGAAGTAGCCAAGCAAAAGCGATATTTTCATTCACAGCTGCTTATCTTCATGGCCGGTTTGCTACTTTTCCCACGGTTCCATCATCGATTCCATCATGTACCTTCATCGATTGAAAGCTAACTTAATTCAAGTTCTCATGTGCCTTATGTGTATGCCAGGATACATTTTCGCCCTCTACTCGGTGCATTCCGTCACAGTCACCGCTCATAACGTTTTTCCGAAGCCCGACTCCTCAATGGTCTTCCTCAGTCCCAGTGCGTTGCCAGCACAAAGTAGTTGCCGATCAAATGACACATTCTTCGCCTCCCAGTGCATGCTCGATCAGCCATCTGCTCACAGTACTTAGGTGCGTTCTTTGAAATATTCCAGCCTGGAATTTCAGGAACAGTGACGTCACAGCCGTTCTTTGAAACTTTTCCCGGGATTCCACGTGGAATATTCCCGCCATTCCGCGCGGAACGGTGGGAATAGAAGGCTGCGTTCTTTGAATTATTCCGAGGTGGAATTCCTGGGGTTGTGACGTCATGATATTCCGCGGATTCCAGCTGGGAACGTTCTTGACCGAGGCCGGAATGCGGCGTAAATGGCGAGGTGCGACAGTCTTATTATTTATTTTGACTTGTGCACGCGCAAATCTTTCATTTACCTCCATTTAGCTGTTATTATAAGGTTCCGATTATCCTGCAAAAACATATAATGGACCTTTCAAGCAGATAAATATTCAGAGTCCACGAACTTACTGTTACGAAATTCATGCATGGGCGCCGCCATCTTGAGCGGGACTGCTTTTTCTATTCCCACCGTTCCGCGCGGAATGGCGGGAATATTCCACGTGGAATCCCGGGAAAAGTTTCAAAGAACGGCTGTGACGTCAATGTCCCTGGAATTCCAGGCTGGAATATTTCAAAGAACGCACCCGAAAAAGCAGTCCCACTCAAGATGGCGGCGCCCATGCATGAATTTCGTAACAGTAAGTTCGTGAACTTTAAATATTTATCTGCTTGAAAGGTCCATTATATGTTTTTGCAGGATAATCGGAACCTTATAATAACACCTAAATGAAGGTAAATGAAAGATTTGCGCGTGCACAAGTCAAAATAAATACTGAGACTGTCGCACCTCGCCATTTACGCCGCATTCCAGCCTGGTTCAAGAACGTTCCACAGCTGGAATTCAGGGAATATCACGACGTCACAACCCCTGGAATTCCACCTCGGAATAATTCAAAGAACGCAGCCTTAAGCACTCAGCCCCTCAATCATAGCGCCGTCGAACCGGCATCTGCGCTCAGCACCCGTGCGCTCATTGGTCGAGTGGTATGGCCTACCGGCCTGTGATTGGACGAGGCGTCGTGACGTATGAGTGGGCACCAGCGGTCCGCACGCCGCGCTCATCGGTTCATTATCGCGCGTGCAGCCGCTCGGCGGGCAGAAGTCTCGTGAACCTCGCATTTCTCCACACTGAAGACTCACCCTGTGATGTTCTGTAACAAGAGTTCCCTGCAGTCTATGGAAGAAATGTGCAACAGCATGCAATCACAAGGTAAGCGAGTGTGCGATGGTGCAATTTTGAACCACGCTTTATATCTTAAAGGTAAGTATCACAAGTGTTACTGTGACGCGTGTGACTGGCATCTAATGCATGTCGTCATATTACTTATCTGTGACCACCTCATTTGTGCATCTCACTTCGTATCTGTATCTGTCTCTCCTCGGCACTGTGTCTGTATCCCTTTTGCCTGTGTTGAGGTCCTTGGAAAGGTTACCTTTGGTTACCTTTGTTAGATGTTATTGACGAGGTTCAGGTGTATTTTTTATATTGGGTTTGTCAGAATGAATGTTTAAAAGCAAATACAGGGCTTCGGCCGTCACCTGAAAAAAGTATCACAAGTGTGAAACAGTTGGGTGTCCCTCAGAAGTAAATAGCTCGACCGTTATCATATTTATATTACCACTTGCAAAGGCAGCATTGGGGTGTTTTCCCAGTTGTTACTTTCCATGGTTGAGGTTCATCAGTTTGTGCCGAAGCCGATATTTTCCATGCGGATAGAATGGATTACCTCTCGTGGAAGACCATGGATCGGTGGGGTGAACGATTTGGCCTTTCCAGTACGGGAAGGAGAGGACCAAAATATGTTTTATAAGTGCCCGTCTTGTGCTCATCAGTTTCTAGGTTAAAACTGTTTTTGCTAAACGCAGAGCTGTGTCAAGTTCTTGACTTAGCTCGTCTCTGTCTATTTTATTTTGTACATGAAGATGGTTGCTCCCGTTAAACATGGGACAATACAAAGCAATAAACACACCGACATTTCCATGCAACAACTGCCAGTGATGCCTATGGTCACCGCAAAGACTCATCTGCCTACTTTGACATATTCTCGCATCCAGCCAATGATTTTTCAAAGATGGACCGGTAATGCGCCAAGTTTTGCTATCTTATTAACTGGTGGCTATTGCCAGTACTCCTAACACTATCGCTATTGTTGTTTTTAATTAACTCTATCCTTCCGGAACAAAAATTATATTTGCAACACAATGGTATCATAGGTGGCAGAACTAGGGGAGCACCTAGGCACCAACCCCCTTAAATGATGCATTTTAACACCTACTCTATGGCGTTGCCTGAAAAGAAATGAGGTAAAAAGCCCATTGTGTCCCCCAGCCCATCCGGACTCTCCGCTGCTATTGACAGCTGGCTTTCCGGGCCATTCCAGTTGATGACGTCAATTCCATTCCATGGATTTGACGTCATCCGCTGAACGTGGCCCTAGGTCCACGTGGAAGCACGCGAGGTCTCCGGACCACAGTACAGACCTGATATGAGCGGCATGTATCTTCGCCTGGAACTGACCTAGCTCTCTCCTCCGCAGGCTTCTTCTCTGCAGAGCCTGGTTCGCCCTCCCCGGGCTCCCCGAGCCCCGGTTCCCCGGCTGGAGACGCTCCTCTGACCGACTCCCCGCCCGCCTCCCCATCAGCGGAGGCGGCGTCTCCTCCGCCGGGGCGCCGTGCCTCCACCGACGACTCCGGCACCGGCAGTGGCAGTGACGACTCCCTGCTGGGCGGCGGTGGCGGCGGGGCGGCGCGGCGGCCGGCCCGCACCGTGTTCTCGGCGGCGCAGGTGGCGGCGCTGGAGCGGGAGTACGCCGGCAGCCGGTACCTGAGTACGCCGCAGCGGCGGCAGCTGAGCCGGCGGCTGCAGCTGGCCGAGGCCACCGTCAAGGTCTGGTTCCAGAACCGCCGCATGAAGGAGAAACGCCAGCAGAGCGAGACGCAGATGCACTACCTCAGCCAGGTGATGCACTCCTACATGTACCAGCTGCACTGCGCCGGCGTGACGCCGCCGCCCGCCATCGCCTCGCCGATGACGTCACCGCTGCCCTACACTCCGGTGACGTCACCCATGTTCAGTGGTGTGACGTCACCGCCGTGTGGCCCGCTGACACCGCCGCCAGCTGTCACCGCCGTTTCCTCCGTTGCATCTGCCAGCCACTGCTCTCCTCCCCCGGCGACGTCACCACTGCAGATGACGTCACCATCGGCCCAGCGCCGGTCAAAGGCTCGGAGCCATGCCCACCTTTTCAGGCCGTATGCATTGTAACTTGCACAAAGGACGTTCGAAGTTGTTTACTGGTGTCATATTTTATTCGGGAGTATTTCCGATGATCTTATGCCTTTGTTATTGCTTCACAAACGGCTTCAGCCGGGTTTGTTTTCGAGCTATGTGACGGCCGACACAGTAAGCTGTGTTTGCCTTCTGAGGTGTGCGTGTGTGTGTGAGTTTGTTGGGTCGTTTGGAGAGTTTATAGAGCCGTTAGTTGGTTGCCGCGGAGTCAGCCGGGCCGCCGCTGCCTGACTTGACACGCAGGTGCGATGACGTGGGCCGGAAGCGGCAACAGTCAGACCAGAAACACTGAGCTGGCCTGACTGCCGTCGGCTGATTTCACAGCCGATTGCGTTAGCGGTACGTGGGCATGGTTGGTGGTGTCGACATCGTTGGACTGTGCGACGGGAGGGTACGAGATGTCCACGATGTCCAGCTCTGAGCTACTCTGTCAGCCCTGACTGAACGACGCATGAGAATGTAAATATAGAGCTCCGAACGGAGCCCTTCTCAGTGTGTTTGTCGGAAACGCTCGGCAAAAAGATGCGAGTGCTGTTTGGTCGCAGTCTACACTCTTTTGTTCTCGCAAACAGTGACCAAATATATCGAAATGCTGCATTTCAGTGAGAAGCGGAATATCATCTCGTCCTCCTGGCTTCAGGCAATTTCAAATGGAGCTACAAGTAATCGTATTCGTATCTTAACTGCTGCGATTGCAATCTGGCTCAACATTTTTTAATATAATGTATTATATCTCGTGACGTTCATTGATAGACAAATACCCACTCACACCAACCACGGAAAACAGCTTCACGCAACCAGAAACAGCTAAAGTTAGAATTTCTTACACATCAGCTACGATGACGTATATGAACATATGCATGTATGTACTGACAGTAGTGTATAGTACGCACCGTGGGGAGAAGGCAACAGGGGTGCAGCCCAGCTCGGATGGACAGCGGCTTTCTGGAGCTGCCAGATTCTACTCTGCGTGGTTAGAAATGCCATAGTCATTGGGAGGAGCCAAAAATGTCGCTTACTTTGTGCGCGACAATAGCCGGAACCACTTTCGGAACTAAAATTGTTTAGTGTAGTTCACACAAAAAGTTGGAAAAAAGTCTCAAATTTAGAGCTCCAAATTAGCTTTTAAGCTTTGCACCCTAAATTTGGCGGGAGACTCATGGTCAAAACTATAGGCTCGAAAAATTTGAAGCTAGGGCAGTTAAGGTTCTGAGTCAAATATCAACTTATAGGCCTGTTTGTGCCAGTGACGGATCCAAGGGGGCCCAGGGGGCCCGGGCCCCCCTTAGCTCCCAAGCGCCCCAGTAGAGCTTAGCTCATATCGGGCGCCGAAGGCGCCCGATATGAGTGGCGCGCCTGTACCCATCTCGTGCGCCAAGGTGGTAGATACCACTTATTCCACTTGAATTAACACATACTCCTTAAAACCATGGCAAAGCGCCCCTGCCCAAACATTAGACGCCTTTACTGGTCTTTTGCGCCCCAGTAAAATGTTGCAGATGAAATTTAGAAAGCTAACAAAAGCGCCCCGGCAAAGAAAAGGCGCCACTAGATAGCAAGATTGCGCCATGGGGAACTAATACACTCCTGAGTAGCCTAGGCGCCCCCTGGATGAAGCGCCCCCAGGTAGCCTAGACGCCCCCTGGATGAAGCGCCCCCAGGTAGCCTAGGCGCCCCCTGGATGAAGCGCCCTACGGATATCATATGCGCCCTTGGCTAGGAAAGGCGCCCCTGGGCAGCAAAGGCAAATCTTGGTAACATATGTACCCCGGACAGCATAAGCGTCCCTTAGATAGAAGTAGGCACTTTAGGAAAATAAAATGCTCACCTTGGGTAGAAAAAGGCGCCCTTTGATAGCCTAGGCGCCCACTGAAAAAAGCGCGTTACGGATGTCATATGCACCCTTGGATAGCAAAGGCGCCCCTGGGTAGCAAAGGCGCCCCTAGGACGGCACCCCTTCGATAGAAAATCCGCCTTTGGATAGCCTAGGCGCCCCCTGGATGAAGCGCCCTACGGATATCATATGCGCCCTGTTCTAGGAAAGGCGCCCCTGGGCAGCAAAGGCAAATCTTGGTAACCTAGTTGCTCTGGACAGCATAAGCGCCCCTTAGATAGAAATAGGTGCTTTAGGAATATGAAATGCTCACCTTGGGTAGAAAAAGGCGCCCTTTGATAGCCTAGGCGCCCACTGGAAAAAGCGCCCTATGGATGTCATATGCACCCTTGGATAGCAAAGGCGCCCCTGGACAGCAAAGACAACCCTGGATAACACAAGTGCTGTGGACGGCAAAGGCGCCCCTGGGTAGCAAGTGCGCCCCTAGGAAGGCACCCCTTCGATAGAAAAGCCGCCTTTGGATAGCCTAGGCGCCCCCTGGATGAAGCGCCCTACGGATATCATATGCGCCCTTGGCTAGGAAAGGCGCCCCTGGGCAGCAAAGGCAAATCTTGGTAACATATGTACCCCGGACAAAATAAGCGCCCCTTAGATAGAAGTAGGCGCCTTGGGAAAATAAAATGATCACCTTGGGCAGAAAAAGGCGCCCTTTGAAAGCCTAGCCGCCCACTGGAAAAAGCGCCCTACGGATATTATATGCACCCTTGACTAGGAAAGGCGCCCCTTGGCAGCAAAGTCAAATCTTGGTAACATATGTACCCTGTACAGCACAAGCGCCCCTTAGATAGAAGTAGGCGCTTTAGGAAAATAAAATGCTCACCTTGAGCAGAAAAAGGCGCCCTTTGATAGCCTAGGCGCCCACTGGAAAAAAGCACCCTACGGATATCATATGCGCCCTTGGCTAGGAAAGGCGCCCCTGGGCAGCGAAGGCAAATCTTGGTAACATATGTATCCCGTACAGCATAACCGCCCCTTAGATAGAAGTAGGCGCTTTAGGAAAATAAAATGCTCACCTTGAGCAGAAAAAGGCGCCCTTTGATAGCCTAAGCGCCCACTGGAAAAAGCGCCATACGGATGTCATATGCACCCTTGGATAGCAAAGGCGCCCCTGGACAGCAAAGACAACCCTGGATAACACAAGTGCTGTGGACAGCAAAGGCGACCCTGGGTAGCAAAGGCGCCCCTGGGTAGCAAAGGCGCCCCTAGGACGGCACCCCTTCGATAGAAAATCCGCCTTTGGATAGCCTAGGCGCCCCCTGGATGAAGCGCCCTACGGATATCATATGCACCCTGTTCTAGGAAAGGCGCCCTGGGTAGCAAAGGCAAATCTTGGTAACCTAGGTGCTCTGGACAGCATAAGCGCCTCTTAGATAGAAGTAGGCGCTTTAGGAAAATAAAATGCTCACCTTGAGCAGAAAAAGGCGCCCTTTGATAGCCTAGGCGCCCACTGGAAAAAGCGCCCTATGGATGTCATATGCACCCTTGGATAGCAAAGGCGCCCCTGGACAGCAAAGATAACCCTGGATAACACAAGTGCTGTGGACGGCAAAGGCGCCCCTGGGTAGCAAGTGCGCCCCTAGGAAGGCACCCCTTCGATAGAAAAGCCGCCTTTGGATAGCCTAGGCGCCCCCTGGATAAACTAGGAGCCCGAGAAGGAAAACGAGCGCCCCACTGGGAAATACAGGCTCCCTCTGTATAACATAGATGCCCCTTATCCACCTTCAGCTGCCCTGGATTGGAGCAGCGCCCCCAAGAGCAAAGGCGCCCTTGGACAAAAAGCCGCCTCCTGGTATCAAAGGTGCTCCTAGATAACATATGCGCCCCTTAGATAGAAATAGGTGCTCCAGGAAAGCAAAATGCGCCCCTTGGTTAAGAAATGTGCCCTTGGATAGCAAAGGCGTCCCTGGACAGCAAAGGCAAATCTGGGAAACATAGGTGCCCTGGACAGAATAGGAGCCCCTCAGATAGAAATAGGCACTTCAGGAAAATAAATGCAACCCTTGGATAGAAAAAGTGCCCTTTGATAGTCCAGGCACCCACTGGATAAAGCGCCCACGGATATCATATGCACTTTTGGAGGCGCCACTGGACAGCAAAGACAACCCTGGACACAAGTGCTTTGGACAGGAAAGGTGCCCTAGGAAGGCACCCCTTCGATAGTAAAGGCGCCTTTGGATAGCCTAGGCGCTCTCTAGATAAACTAGGTGCTTGAGAAGGAAAATGAGCGCCCCATTGGAAAGTACAGGCTCCCTCTGTATAACATAGATGTCCCTTATCCATCTTCAGCTACCCTGGATTGGAGCAGCGTCCCTCAAGAGCAAAGGCGCCGCTGGACAAAAAGGCGTCTCCGTATATCAAGGGCACTCCTAGATAATATATGCACCCTTACATAGAAATAGGCACTTCAGGGAAGTGAAAGGCGGCCTTTGGTTAGGACGGCGCCCTTGGACAGCCTAGGCGCCCTCTGCATAAAGCGCCCTACATATATCACATGTGCCCTTGGATAGCAAAGGCGCCCCTGGACAGCAAAGTTAACCCTTCTTGAAATAGATGATCTGGACAGCATAGGCGGTCATGGATAAACTAGGCGCCTGAGAAAGAAAACAAGCGCCTCACCTGAGAGTACAGGCGCCCCCAGGATATCATAGGTGTCCCTTTCCATCTTCAGCTCCCTATTGTCTATGGTTTGGCACACCTGTCCGACAGTCGTGCGCTCTGTTACAGGGCTCGAGCGCTCAATTTGAGCATGGACTGCCTTAAACCACATTTCGCTAACCTATAACTGAAGGCTTAGTGCTCCATCGCTGCAACCGGGTGTCTTTTTCAGTATGTGCGCCCCACTTCCGAGAACGCTGCCCTCACCAACCAGCAGTCCTCCCCGCTAAGCAGATGAGCGCCTCTTTCTGATAACTAGTCACTTTATTTCAGTGTTTGAGCGCCTTATTTCAGAATTTTTTCTCCATCTATTTTGGGCTCCTCCTGGATTGCAAAGGCGCCCCCTCAAGTGCAAAGGCGCACCTGGATAGAAAAGTGCGCTCCATGTTTGCAAAGGCGCTCCAAGACAGCATATGCGCCGCTTAGATGGAAATAGGCACTCCATTAAAGTAAAATGTTCCCTTTGGGTAACAAAGGCGCCCCTTAACAGCGAAGGCAGCCCCAGATAACAAAGGTTCTCTGGACAGCATAGGTGCCCTTTAATAAACTGGTGCCGAAAGAGAAAAATAGCGCCTCACCGGAGACAAAAAGCACCCAGGATAACGTAGGGGCATGTATTTCAATCATGTCTGTGATTGAAAAATACATCTAGACAGCATATGCGCCCCTGGATAGAAAGACACCCCCGGGCAGTAACGGCGCCCCTGGAAAGCAACAGTGCGCCCCTGTGGAGAAAAACCGCCTCCTGAATAACCTAGGCACCGCCCCCGAAATATCAGATGCCCGATAAAACAGCCTTGAATAAAACAGCGGCCCTGGATAGTAAAGGCGCCCTTTGATAGCATAAGCGTTCCTTAGCAACAATATGGGCGATACATGAGCTCAAGGTTCACGCGCACCTAAGCCCAATAATAGAGCAATCAATCGATGCCAAAGCATTCCTTAAAGCACGGGCGCCAAACTTCCTGAGAAGTAAAGGCGCCTCTGGGTAGCAAAGGCGACCCTCGACAGTGGTGTAGGTATTCCTGAATAACAGCAGCGTCCCTTGATAAGAATAGCCCCAAGATGGCACAGGTACCCTGCTGATAGGAAAAGCGCCCCTGAATATCAGAGGCACCCTCTGAATGAGGTGCCCATGGAGAGCATAAGGGCGCCCTTTGTATAGCAAATTGCCGCCCCCGGATAGCCTAAGCGCCCTTTGCATAGGGTAGGCGCCACTGGGTAGTATAGGTTACCTTGAATAAAAATACGCCCCTAAATACCAAGGTGAACCTGGATAAGAAAAAGCTCCCCTTGGCCACTGGGTATCAAAGGCACCCCGGAACAGCAAAGATGCCCCTGGATAGCTAGGTTGCGTCCATTGGGGAGCGAAGGCGCCCTGGGTGGCACAGGGGCCTCATCGAAGCAAAGGCCCCTCCAGAGAGCATAAGTGTCCCTGATGAGCAGGTACTCCTGGACAGCCCTAAATGACGTTGCATAATGTTACGACACCTATTATGACGCATGCAATTACATCAAAGTAAAGGTTATTCAGTGTTTAGATCCAGGTTACAGGTCAATTTTAAAGGTCACTGGCCTTGATGATCAATGCTTGATCAAAGGTCATTGGTAAGCTTGGGCACAGCGCTAGTTATAGCGTAAATTAGGCCTAATTTGTTGGGTTGTGCCGTAATAGGTCAATGACCTTGAAGGACCTTGACCTCAAAAATTGCAGACATTGTTTAGAGCCTTCCTTTTGGCCTCAGTCCTGTTCTAGAGTATTCACGCCCCGTTCCGGCCCGTTGGGGGGGTGCTTGAACACCCCTCGAGGTCTCCCAGTGGCACGAAAAACGTCGGCGCGAAGCGACACAGTACTTGTCACCCCTTATCATTGATCAATTCCGCAACTTTCCCTCAAAATTTAAGGTTGTGTCATCTCAGGTCAGGTCACCAGCGCAGTTCAAGTGACCTCATCCCAAAATGTTTAAGGTGGCGTAAGTAAGAAAAGGGTGAACCTATCGAATTCAAGCTTGTACCATATAATGGGCCCAAAAAGTACTAATAGAATTATCCCGGGATTTTTCCCATCGATGACCTAGGGACAGGTACGAATCATGACCTCTCCATTGAAAATGCATGGGGTAAAACGGAAATTTGCCGAAAAATTGTTCTATGTCTGCAGACGCCGCTTGGAATACCTTCGGATTCCCCAAATCATAGTATCCTAGGCCTCTTTATCGATTCATGTTGCAAGTTTAGACATATTACCTCTGAGAGTTCATCTGGGGCTTCCTAAGCAGGTTTTAAGACTTGGGTCAATTGCTTTGCAGGAAATATTGATAAAACCCGTATTTTGATACCAGTTTTATTGCTATTGTGACTTGATTCATATGCATACTGACTATGCTAGGCTAGATGGTGACCTTGACCTACTCATAGGTCAGGTCATTTTTATGTTTTGACCTAGTATAGTCATATTATGCATTATTTGATGATTCGCCGTAACGAGAGGAAGCGAAGTGTGCCTAAAAATGATTCTAGCTCAACTCTGGCAGATGTTAGAGTATATAGACAGAGACATGTTGTAAGCTTTGTCTCGGAGGAGGGACCCCAGTGCTGATCCCTGGAAAAATCTGCAATGGCCCCCAGGGGCCCTCAGGGAGTCAGGAAATCTGGCGTGGATGGAATCCGGTAGGAGGGATTTTGGGACTCCAAAATCAGCTGAGGGGCCCGTGCCAGTTAGGGGGACCTAGATAAGGGCGCCCGACGAGCTCATTTGACCTCAGTGCCAACACAGGATTGTCAAGACCAGCGTGGGGTGCCTACCTATCTAAACGGTTTCTAAATAGGCTCAGGGACCCAAAACTAACCCAGGGGTTCAGTTTTCAACTCATGGGGCCCAGGCACTCTGAGGGGAACCTGCAGAAGCTTAGAAGGCCCATAAAACTAATAGGGCCAGACTAGCTGGGTGGCTCGCCGAACTAGTGTCCAGATACGCACAGCGGGCCCCAAACAAGCTGAAGGGATCTATATCAGTTAAACGAAATCGATACCAACCCAGGGGACAATGACCAGCTTAAGGGACACTAATCCAGCTTGGGGCTCAGAGCTCAGAGCTCCAGTTTTTAGCTCAGAGGGTCCAGGACCTGTTGATGGGGCCCTATATCAATAAAAGGGCCCCGAAAAGCTTAATTGGCTTCAGCGGCGACATATAGGTTTCAAGTTCAGTGTGAGAGCCTAGTTAACTAAAGCGGTCCTAGATCAGCTGAGGGGACTCGATATAAACTCAGGGAAGTCACCAAAAACTCAGGGGCCTAGGCCCACAGAGGTTCTGCGGCCTATGAGGCTCAGGTTAGCGTCAATCGAGTATTTCAGTATGGAGCCGTTAGCCAGGACAACTGTGATAAGTGGAGGTGGTGGATACTACGCCCCAGTTTTTGCCATGACCGAAGATAACTGTATTATTTTTTTACGAATAAAAAATAAAACGGTGGTCAGGAACTGGTTTGCTTGTTTGGTTTGTTGTGTTTTGTTTCGTTATGTGTGTCCAAATCTTACTGCGTATGTGTGTGATACGTCTGATAAAAGTGATGTGTTTTTATGAGAGGGATAAGAGAGGCCCCACCACTTAAGCCTTCGGGCTTTTGCGTAAATCTCTTTGTTATACCTGTCATATATTAGCCGTTTTCACACGAGGAATAAAGGAATTTAGTTCCTACTGTTTACCATCCTAAAGGTAAACAGTAGGTACTAGGTAGCTGCATTTCTTGAGCAACAATTTTGTATTCATGACAACATTTAAGCTCCTAAGTATGCTGATAAATATTTTTTTAGAAATTTAGAAGGGCATATCGCACAAATATACATTTCTGCTCTGTAGAGCAACATTTGCATTTGTTCTAGTAGAAATTCATTGGTATTGGGATTTGTTCATACCCTTGGAATTTTTCCCAGGATCCCGGGTTACTGGTATCAAAGACGGGATTATCAGGATCTATTTTTTTCAACGTCATTGAAATTGCTTAGTACAAAGACAAAGTCAAGGGGGATGGTGATGGGGCGAGGACTTTTTTGGACTGAGCCAAAAACTGCAAATGACCCGACATTGTTCCCACGCAAGGTCTGACGGGTGTTCCGGAAGTTGAATGGGGAACCAAAGTGCTGCCCAAATGTTGGTCGCAGGGTGATGGCGAATTCAGGACTTTATTGGGGACCTTTCTCGCCTTTCTCGCTACTGCCTCGTAGCAGCCTCCGGCTCTGTAATTATTATAACGACTCTGATATTTGCGAGGGGGCTAGATCCCTCCATCCGCCTGCGTAGCGTATGCCACAGGCGGATCCAGAATTGCCGATCGTCGGGGGGGGCAGCTTCCGAGGGCGGAGCTATCTGCACTTTCGATCTTCTTTTCTTCAGCGCCACTTTTGACCGGGAAAAGCTATTACGTGGGCGCAAAATTCTATTGGCAGGTGCTTTTAGCATCCTGAGGGGGTGGGAAGCGACATTTCAGGGGGGACATTGACATTCCAGGGGGTGTCGTGACTATTCCAGGGGGCACCAAGGGTCGCTCGAGAGGGAGGGGCACCTTCCCCTTTGCCCTCTGGATCTGCGTATGCCTAGACCCCTTGAACACAGACAGATCCAGGACTGGCCATCGGGGGAAGGCGCCTTCCCTGGGGGCGCCATCCAGACCAGGGGATGCCACTTCTGGCCGACTAAATCTATAAAATGGTTGCCAAATTTATCTGTGGGCGCTGATTTTCGCATCCTGAAGAGGGGAGTAGGAAGCGACATTTCAGAAGGGGGACATCGACGTTTCAGGGGGCGCCGTGATCATTTCGTAGAGGCACCGTGACCATCTCAAGGCGCAACTACCTCCTGGATCCGCATGTGCCTAGCACCCCTTGTACATAAACAGATCCATGATTATCAATCAGGGGGGCATCCTGAGTAGGGTGCGCCACTTTTGGCGGGGAAAAACTTTCAGGTGGGCGCAAAACCCTTTCGGCGGCGGGCACCGATTTATGCATCCTGAAGAGGGGAGTAGGAAGTAAAATTTCAGGGAGGGGGACACCGGCCTTTCAGGGGGCGCCGTGACCATTTCAGGGGGCATCAAGTGTCGTTCGGGAGGGAGGAGCACATGCCTTCTTTGCCCCTGGATCTGTGTATGCCCGGCCTCCCTTGAACATAGGCAGATCCAGGATCGGCATTCGGAGGGAGGGGAACCTTCCTGTACGGGGGTGCCTTCCCTTCCCCACGTGGGGTGTCACCTAGACCAGGGGCGCCTTTTCTGGTCGACAACTAACCAGGTAGGCTCCAAATATTATCATTGGGCGCCGATTTTCGCATCCTGGGGGAAGTGACATATCAGGAGGCGCAATCAGCCTTTTAGGGCTGCAGTGACCGTTTCAGGGAGTGCCGACGGGCGATGGAGGCATCTGCCTCCTTCGATTCACATATGTCCTTGTGTCCGCCATTAACTTGGGGGTCCTCAGGTGGAGATCCAAGGGGGTGGGCGAGGGCGTGGCCGCTTCCCTTTGGGCTAGGATTAAGCCCTGCAAGGTGGCTCTCTTTGATGTCAGATGGGCGTTGCTGGGAAGCTCAAACGCCACCCAGATATTGGCCAAGGCAGTGGCGGATACAAAGGTGGACGGCGCTCGAACCCAAATATGTGCTTATAATAAATGCATAGTTAGATTCCGCTTTGAGCAAATCGCGGAGGAGGTTCGAGCCTGCAGCCCCTCAATGTATTCCTGGATCCGCCACTGGTTAAGTGGCCCACAAGTTGGGCTGGGGTCCCACGAGTTAGTTTAGGTTCTCTCGGGGGTTCTCAAGAGCTAGTCTGAGTGGTTTTAACCCTCGCCCCACCGGGGGGGCCATCGATGGCCCCCCTAAGGTTTTCCGGGATAGCAGAAAAACGACGAGGCGCAGCACCGCGGTTGAGGGCTCTACCTCTCACTGCATCATTTTCCCATCATCCCTGAAATTTTTTACCCCGGGTCACCCAAGGTCAGGTCACCAGACGAGGTCAACCAAGGTCACCTCACTTACATTTGGAGCTCTGTAAGAGCTACATTTCAGAGTCGATCGATTTGAAACTTCCTACACTTCATGACCCTCCAGGGTCTACAAGGTGTATATCCGGGATTTTTCGATTTCGTGCCCTGAGGTCGGTCACGAGGCGACCTCTCCCATTGGAAAGCATAGGAAAGCTATTTCATGATATAAAAGCCACAAAAATGATTGCAAATACTCAGACTGCTCAGAACAACGTTTTTGGACACCCTTTCACGGATCCCAGGGGTCATATTTGCCTTTGACTTTTCCAAGGTCATCCAAGGTCACCGGAGGTCAAAACAGTATTTTGACAATAACTTTTGACCTAATTGAGCTAGAGCGGTGAAACAAACACCATCGTGTTTGTCTTGTCACTGGCTTTCATTTGATATACGGCAGGTCACTTTTTGACCTTTCGTGACCTCAGGTCATATTAGGTCACGAGGTGACCTCTGGCGGTCAAACCACTGGCGGGAGGTCTTTACGTTCCATAGCGGAAAAGTACTGGCAATTTGCTATCAAATGTACTTTACCAGGCCTCAATAGCTCTAATGACATAAGAGTTATGCCCAGTTGGCTTAATCATTGCATATTTGAGTGAAAATAGCCGATCTTGACCTAATTTAACCTCTGGAGGTCAAACCATTGACCTGAGCACTAAAACATGCGAAGTAATTTCTTACTGAATTCACGCGAGCTTTCTATTGCCTTTGCAGATTTGCGCTAACGCCCATATTTTGAGTTAGAGGGGGGCCTCGATGGCCCCCGGTGGGGCGAGGTGGGCCGACCCCGGTGGGGCGGGGTTAAAGCGTTTATCCCGGGGGCTGTAAAGAGTTTATCTCGGGGCAGCCGAAATTGTTTGTTACGAGGGCCCAAAGTATCAGTTTCGGAGTGACCGCACGATTAGCCTCAGGACCCTACCCGGAATGATTTAGTCAAGGGGGGGCACAATACACTGTCCTGGGGGCGATTTATTTGTACTGGTGATGAAATTGTTCGTCTGCCGCCCCGCGCCCAGCCCCACTGGAGGCATGAAATTTGTCTTGGGACATTTCCACAAAAGGGTGCCTTACTTCCTTTCAAAGCGTTCCATAATCACACCGATTCTGACTAACACAGAATGTAATATATCTGCAAAATAAAACTAATCAGCTCGTTTGAGTGGCAACATTTTTTCTGTGATGATATATCGATAAATATAAATGATATATTGAATAGCGGGTTTTCCGGCACGCTTTACAGCTTGGCTATCTCAGTTAACACGCGCATTGACGGGGGCGGGTACCCGCCCCCTCGGGTTTTTCGGAGACAGCAGAAAAACACCGGTGCGTAGCGCCGCCGTACTTGGCATACCTTTTCCTTCATCATTTTTACAATTTTTGTGAAAAGTTTTAAGGTTAGGTCCTCTCAGGTCATGTCACCAGTACAGGTCAAGTGACCTGACCTCAAAAAGTTTAAGATAGCATAAGTCGGAGCAGGGTGAACTTATCCGATTGAAACTCATATCACATAATGGGCCCACCGACTTCTCTAAGATATGTTCCGGAATTTTTATATCGATGACCTAAGTTCAGGTACGATGCATGACCTCTCCATTGGAAATACATGGGAAACATGTTTTTTTTTACTGAATAACTTAGTAACAGATGGTGATAGAGCGTTTATTTTAGCTGCATTAGACTCGCCTTGGCTTTGCAGCTCTATTGATATGCATTTTATATAATTTGACTCTGACCTGACCTCAGGTCAGGTCAAATCATTGATTTGACCTAGCAAGGTCAAATTATATATCATTCGACTCGGCTTGCTAGGAGGATTCATATGGTTTAAGTCGTTTTGCTCTATCTTAACTTGTTCAGACGTAATGGCCAAAAAACTTAATTTACATGTTATCCCTCTGACGGCATGTTTTGACCTCTGGTGACCTTAAATGTAACCTGACAAAAAATGGTTCAACTATTTTCGATGGAGAAGTGGATGGGCTACCCAACACCGTTTACTGTTTATCGCTACCTAGCGTGGTTCTCGAGATCTTAGGGGGAGGGCGGGTACCCGCACCCCCCTCGTCAAAGCGAAAGTGGTTCAGACCCCCGTCAATGCGCGTGTTAAAATCACGTTATAAAGGTGCAGCGTTTTCTTTAAAGGGAATGTGGCACCTTGGTCGAATCCTGGAATTTAGTGCAATTAGGCGTACTTCTAGCCAAAAATAATAAAACCACTCATGATTTCTCTGAAAAATGTTCAATAAGCTCAATATTTTGTTTTTAAAAATACTCCTCTAGGAAAATAAGTAAATATCTGCCTGTGGTGATGTCATGATCTGGCAACCACTACCATACTTAAAATGCTTTAAGGGCTTCGATTGGCTGATGCTCATCGTGACGTCAGCATATGTCGTCACACCAGCAGGTCACAGCAATGGCCGCCCGGCGAGGGGTTAATGAGGTGTTGGTGTCAGGTAGGTTTTAGCTTTTTTCTACGGGAATATCGAGTTCTAAGACAAATGATATATGGAGTACCGGGTTTTCCGACTTGCTTTACGGCTTGGCTATCTCAGTTAAAATCATGTTACGAAGGTGCCACATTACCTTTATGCATTGCATATGTTGCAATGCTCAGAGTCGGGTGCCAACCGGTTTAGGCATCCCTTTTTCGGACTGCTATGCGAAAATCCGTGCATTTGTCCGGGATATGTGGCAGCACTCATGGGAGAACGACCCTGAGGGCAGTAAAATACGGGTTCTGATGCCCAAATTAGGGGTATGGTCGTCGGCCAGTGCGCAGTGCAGGAGAGAGGAGGAGATTCTCACCAGGCTGCCTACGGGCCACACATACGCGACGCAACCGTACCTCCTCTGCGTTGATGGTCCGCTGGGGTGCCCGCGCTGCGACGGGTGACTCACGGTGGCACACGTGTTAGTAGATTGTCGTGATTATGAGACTGAGAGGGCGATATACCTGCCGGGGGCTCCTTCTCTGGAGGATCTGTTCGGAGAACGCCACACTGCTGACATTTATAATATTGTTTTATTTCTAAACAAAGGCTAACTTCCATGTTATTTGCTCGCCTGGAGGTAGCCGCCCCTGAAATGCACGGTCTACTGTTATCGCCGACTCCTAGACACGTTTTGTTTTTTTTAATTTTTCTACCATCAACCCATCCAGGGATGTAGCCAGGGGCGGCAGGGACAGTCCCTTCCCCCGAGGACCCGAGGAGCTTCTCTGAGGACATGAGCCGTGCGACGCGCGGCTCGCCCGCACTATGCTCGTTGGCCAAATTTGAAATTTTATATCAGGCGAGCTCTCTTAAGTCCTCTTCAGCACTCTATTCTGGACCAAGCATGGTCCTTTTTACCCATCAGGGCCCTTATGGCGCTGTTGCAGGGCCCTTTTCGGGGCGCCGCCCCCCCCCCGAGCAAAATTCTGGCTCCGCCCCTAGACACATCGGTTTTATATGTGTCTCTTCCCGCATTTTAAACTTGACTGGGCCTAGCAGTACCCCGGTGGGTAGTTTTATTATTTTGTTATGGGCGCCATATGACCCTGACATCGGCGCGCCCCTAAATCTAGCCCTGGGCAAGGGGCGCTTCACCGTTCGAGGCACGAATTTCCGTTACCTTGCGCGCCCCAGTGTACGGCACCAAGCCCGTGAAGTTCACAGAAAACTCAGTGCAAATATTCTAGAAGTCAACCTTCAGATATAAATAATGCAAAATCTGACAGAACGTTTTCAATTCAACATCAGATTTTGAAACATGCGAATTATGTATCACACTTTGCAACGACTTGGATGAGAACCAGAAGATGACGAAACATGCAAATAGGTATATGCCGACAGAAGGTTTGAAATTTAAAATTATCAATTTGTAAACAAATGGGCATTATCTGCCCAATCAGCCTGCTTAAAGGTAATACCTGACCAAAAGCAGGAAGTGTTCCTAGAGACCAATTTTCAAGAATAATCAGTACAAATCACCAAAAATCAGCCTCCTAAGACCCACCACATTAGGTACGTTTCACAGAGTTTGAATTGGTCACCATCAAATTTTAAATAAATTGTGTAAATAATTTATACCTCCTGCTCTGCAGAAGACTGTACCTATGCAGCATACCAATATTTTTTCAGGGATGTTTCTGAAAACTCATGCACATATGCACTAAGTTTCAACAGCTAATCAATTTCAAATATGTCAATATTTTATATATATGCCAGGCTCTTTTCCCCTCCCTTACTTCATTCCTGAACCTACTTTCAGCGCTCCTGGGTCGCCTGTGCCTGGCACTGATGGCCGGGGCGGGGTGCCCCTGGTGGGGGGCTGGTGTCGCCGGGGTTCGCCGGCGGCTGGCCGTCCGCCCGTGGGCGGGTTACGTCCGCTCTGCAGCTGCGTTTTTCCGGTCGCCGTACCTGGGGCGGCCGCCTGCCGCCCGCCGCGGCGTCCGCTCTGCAGCTGCATGTCCGCGGCGGCCACTCTGCATTTTCAGCGATCGCTGCGCCCAGGCGGCCTCCCGCCGTCCGGGGCGGCGGCCGCTCCATGACTGCGTCTCGGCAGTCACTGCACCCTGGCGGCCTCTCGCCGTCCGGTGCGGTGTCCTCTGCGGCTCCATGTCTCCAGTCGCCGAGGCGGGGTGGCCTCCTGCCACCCGCCGAGGCGGCCACCCTGCGGTCTCAACGATCGCTGCGCTCTGGCGGCCCCTCGCCGTCCGGCGCGGCGGCCGCTCGATGGCTGCGTCTCGGTGGTCGCCGTGCCCTGGCGGCCTCTCACCGTCCGGCGCGGTGTCCTCCCTGCGGCTCCATGTCTCCAGTCGCCGCGGTGGGGTGGCCTCCCGCCACCTGCGCCGCGTCGGCCACTCTGCGGTCTCAACGATCGCCGCGCTCTGGCGGCCTCTCGCCGTCCGGCGTGGCGGCCACTCGACGGTGCGACTCGGCGATCGCCGTGCCCGGGCGGCCTCTCGCCGTCCGGAGCGGTGTCCACTCTGCGGCTGCACGTCTCCGGTCGCCGTGTGGCGGCGTGGCGTCCTTCTCTGCGACCGGGCTCCGGCACGGCGGTTGTGTGCGCTATATTGTTCCGCTGTTTTGTACTGGTACTCATGTGCGCACCCATTGTTTTGTTCGTTTTTTACCGTTGTAGTGTTTTGTTGGTGTGTGTTGTCGCAAAATACATGTATGGATGGAGGTGGGGATGAAAAAAGGAAAATGAAGCACATGCACTGTGAAACAACAAGAATGACAAGAACCTGTAAATGATAAAAGTGTCAAATTTTACAGAAAATGTGTAAAACACGTGATATTCAACTCCAGAATCAACCTATGTGTAGTTTACCAGATAGTTTGCAGCTTAACATTCACAATTCAAACACAAAATGGTTCTTATTTGAGTAGCCTTGAAACATGATTGTCAAACCAGTACCTACATTATCAAGCATGTTAAGTTGAAAGAACACTAAAATCACAAATCACCTGGAAGTCAACCTGAAGATATTAATAATGCTTAGTTTGATAAAAAGTTTCTAATTGAATATCATCAGGTTTTGAAAATTAGGAAACATATATCCAGCTTCACAACCACTTGAGAGAAAAAGAAGATGATGAAACATGTGAATTTGTTTTCCATACATACAGGAAAGTTCCCGCGGGAGGAGGAGAGAGGAAGAAAACATACGCAGCAAAAAGGTGAAACACACTTGCACACGGTAAAAACACTCGCATACGGTAAAAAGCAGTTCGAGACAATGCATATATCCATGCACAGTAGTCGACCTCATCCCCGCCCCGATCAGAGGGCGCAACTCGCAAAGATTGATCCACACAGGTGGCGCCATCATAAATACAACGGTGAAACCACGCAGCCCAACCCCGGTAGCACGATGGGCCGCAGTTCGCGCGCGTGCGCGCCGGCGGAGTGCGAGCGGAGGGGCGGGGGGCCGTCGCGCAGTCGGTCGGGCCGGACCGCGCCGTCTCCGGCCGCCCGCCGCAAGTGTGCAGTCGGTCGGGCCGGACCGCGCGGTCTCCGGCCGCGCCGCAAGTGAGTAGCCGGTCAGGATCCCGGCACAGCTACTCTTTAGAGTCCTATTTTATTTATTTAATTTAACCAAAAGATATATAGAGATCACATGGAAATCAACCCTCTGAACTAAATGTTGTATACCCTGACAGAATATTTAAGCTTCAACATCCTTAAGTTGTAAACAAATGAATATAAACTTCCCAATCTGTTCCACATGTAAGGACAATACTTGACGAAAAGAAAAAACATTCAAACAGGTGAAATTCACAGAATATTGTGTACAAAATGAAATCAGCCTTAAGAGCCCCCCATTAAATATTTCGTTGAAAAGTTTGAATTTAACATTATCAGATAGTTAATAAATTCAGTACATCATTTTTACTGCTCCACAGAAGACTGCAGCTGATCAGAACATAAATAATTTTGGATTTTTCTAAAAACCCATGCACCCATGAACTGAATTTTATCAGCTTAACAAATACTTTTTTTAGAAAAATGGATTTCACATTTTAGTGAATTCAAAATAATCGAATAGTTAATAAATTGGGTACATAATCTGTACTGCTCCGCAGAAGACTGCGCCTCACCAGAATATCAATCACTTTTTTAATAAATTTAAGCACCCATGGACTGAATTTCATCAGCTTCACAGTCACCTTTATTTTTAAGAAAATAATTCATATTGCAATGAATTCAGCATTTTCAAATAATTGGTCTCAATAAATTGGGTATATGATTTGTACTGTTCCGCAGAAGACTACGGCTAACCAGAATATGGATAATCATGGGATTTATAAAAAAATTCATACACCCACAAACTGGATTCCATCAGCTTAACAAATACCTACTTTTTTTAAGAAAAACACTAAGCCTGCAACTTACTCTGAATGTTTTCTGCTTGAGCACGTGGTAGATGTGTGTGAATGTTTCTGAGCAATCAATTGGAAGAGCACATCTCTAACTTAGTTTTCCTATTTAATCACCTGCCATATCAATTATTTTGACCAGTTGATTAGCAGTAACTTTGCAATGACAAACCTCTACGCATCACATATCTGAATACCTAAGATATTTGCCCATCAACAATGGCTGCCTGGACATCCAACAATTTGCCAGAAAATTTGAGGTGGCAGCATGGGGTTAATTTCTGTTATCTTGAGAAAAGTTTGTGAAGGGTGAACATATCCCAAGTTTCGTGAACCGTGATTGCTGCTGATTGGTTAAAATGCTCACGGCAGCATAGGCAGAGGCTAAGTACCCTCCTACTAGAATTGTACTTTTCCCAAGGTGGAACTTCGCCAAATGTAAATTCCGACCGGGCGGGTCGGAACATTCGGTAGAGAGGCTCGCGTACTACTTCTTCCCACGTAGGGATTATGACCTAGATTTAAGGGCATTATTGTGAATATTCCGAATAACGATGATTGCAGATCACATAAAATCATACAATATCTATTTTATAACTGTATTTTGGTCCCAAATGAGCTCTTAGGACCCAAAATGTGAGCATCTAAAACCTATTATTCACCCGGGTAAATAGTAGGAAGGAAAATAGTATGAACTAAGTTCCAGTTATTTCCTCGTGTGAAAACGGCTATTGTTTCCGTCCAATAAAAGTTTATCATCTATCTATCTACCCACTAGTTAATGCATCCTCTGATGATAGGTAACACTGGTCAAAGGATCCACTGTTGCACACCATTTCTTTCCCAGCCGAATAAACCTCTTTGTGGTTATCCCATGACACGTGACTCCTTGCACTGCCTGCTTAAATCAACTGTATAAGCAGCGGCGGATCCGGGCCGTCAGTATGGGGGTGGGACTAAGGAGCTCGATTATAGGCGGATCCAAGACATCAGTACGGTGGTGGGGCTCGGGAGCTGGAGCATAGGCGGATCCAGGACATCAGTACGGGGGTGGGGCTAAGGAGCTCGAGCATAGGCGGATCCAGGACAGTGTGGAGGTGGGGTACGGAGTTCGAGCATAGGCGGATCCAGGAAATAGGTATGAGGGCGGGGCTAGGGAGCTCGAGCATAGGCGGATCCAGGACATCAGTACGGGGGTGGGGCTAAGGACCTCGAGCATAGGCGGATCCAGGACAGTACGGTGGTGGGGCTACGGAGTTTGAGCATAGGCGGATCCAGGACATCAGTAAGGGGGTGGGGCCAAGAAGCTCGAGCATAGGCAGATCCAGGACATCAGTACGGAGGTGGGGCTAAGGAGTTCCAGCATAGGCAGATCCAGAACATTAGTAGGGGGTGGGACTAAGAAGCTCGAGCATAGGCGGATCCAGGACATCAGTACGGGGGTGGGGCTAAGGAGCTGGAGCATAAGCGGATCCAGGACATCAGTACGGGGATGGGGCTAAGGACCTCGAGCATAAGCGGATCCAGGACATCAGTACGGGGGTGGGGTACGGAGTTCGAGCATAGGCGGATCCAGGAAATAGGTACGAGGGCGGGGCTAGGGAGCTCGAGCATAGGCGGATCCAGGATATCAGTACGGGGATGGGGCTAAGGAAATCGAGCATAGGCAGATCCAGGACATCAGTACGGGGATTGGCCTGAGGAGCTCGATGATAGGCGGATCCAGGACATCAGTTCGGGGGTGAGGCTAAGCAGCTCTAATATAGGCGGATCCAGGACATCAGTTCGGGGGTGGGGCTAAGGAACTCGAGCATAGGCGAATCCAGGACATCAGTACGGTGGTGGGGCTCGGGAGCTCGAGCATAGGCGGAGCCAGGACATCAGTAACGGGGTGGGGCTAAGGAGCTCGAGCATAGGCGGATCCAGGACACTACGGAGGTGAGCTACGGAGTTCGAGCATAGGCGGATCCAGGAAATCAGTACGGGGGTGGGGCTAAGGAATTAGACCATAGGCGGATCCAGGACATCAGTATGGCGGTGGAGCCAAGGAGCTCGAGCATAGGCGGATCCAGAACATCAGTACGGGGGTGGGGCTAAGGGCCTCGAGTATAGGTGGATCAAGGATTTCCGATAGGAGAGAAACCTTCCCGGGGGAAGGCGTGTAATCCGGAACAGGGGGCCTCACTTTTGACCGGCAAAATCTATCAGGTGGACGCAAAATCCTTCTGATGGGCGGAGATTTTCGCCTTTTAGGGGGTGGGAAGTGACATTTCAGGCGGCGCCATTGAATGTTTAAAGGGAGATACGCGAAAAAATTGTTATTGTGGTTTCTTAACACGCGCATTGACGGGGGGCGGGTACCCACCCCCTCTCGGGTTTTTCGGAGACAACAGAAAAACGGCGGCGCGCAGCGCCGCTGTACTTGGCATACCTTTTCCCTCATCATTTTTGCAACTGTGAAAATTGTAAGGATAGGTCATCTCAGGTCAGGTTACCAGTACAGGTCAAGTGACCCGACCTTAAAAAAAAGTTTAAGATAGCATAAGTCGGAGCAAGGTAAACTTATCCAATTGAAACTCATATCACATAATAGGCTCACTGAGTTCTCTAAAATATGTTCCGGTATTTTTGATATCGATGATCTAAGGTCAGGTACGAAGCATGACCTCTCCATTGGTAATACATGGGAAATATGGTTTTTACTGAATAACGCAGTAACAGAAGGTGATAGAGCGTTTATTTTAGCTTCATTAGACTCGCCTTGGCTTTGCGGTTCTAATGATATGCATTTTATATAATTTGACCCTGACCTAACCTCAGGTCAGGTCAAATCTTTGATTTGACCTAGCAAGTTCAAATCATATATCATTTGATTCGGCTTGCTGCGAGGATTCATAAACTTTAAATCGTTTTGCTCTATCTTTACTTGTTCAGATGTAATGGCCGAAAAACTTAATTTACATGTTATCCCTATGACGGCATGTGACGGCATGTTTTTGACCTCTGGTGACCTTAAATGTGACCTGACAAAAAAATGATTCAAATATTTTCGATGGAGAAGCGGATGGGCTACCCAACGCCGTTTACCGTTTTTTGCTACCTACCGTGGTTCTCGAGATTTTAGGGGGTCGGGTACCCGCCCCCCCTCGTCAATCCGAAGGTGGCTCAGACCCCCGTCAATGCGCGTGTTAATATTTGAAAAATCCTGATCCTGAAACCAATAATCATTTTTGTATCTTCGGCCAATTTTTCGGGAGACCACATCACAATTAGCGAAATATTTATCAATAGTAGTTAGAGTATTAAACCCAGCACTCCATCACTAGCCAGGTACAGTGTTTTCTCGTTGCCATGGTTACTAAAATTGTGTTTTGATGTTTTTCATATAATGTATTTGTATTCAGAATGTATTTTTACACCTTTTTTAGTCAATAATTTTACAAATTTATCCCACAAGAAAGATTTGAAAAAAGATTTAAACCTCTACCTACCGTCCGACCCGACCTAATCGGAAATGTGTTCGGTTGCATACGGACTGGCAGGTTTTTCTAAAACGCGCAGGCGATATAGCGTATTTTATAGAATGCAGACGGCAGCCAGCCTGTAAAATGCAGAATTGATCCTGCGCACCACAAAAGAGTTTGTAGGTTGCCAGCAATCCAACACACCTCTGTTCGAGTTTTGCAAAACAAACCCAGGAGCCGGCCGGGAGTGATGCAAATTGCCATTGGCTCACTTCAAAACCCAACTAGAGATGAAAATCTGTCCGACGGTACACCGAAGGCTGTAATGGGCTCGGCTTGGTGAATGAAGGACAGTGAAGACCCGTTTTTAGTGTTTCAAGTGTGTAGACTATGGTGCTCTGAACAGAAACATACAATGGCTGATCCAGGTTTTCTATTGTAGGGGGAAAAAGGTGCATTTAGATCAGAATCTATGAGCGCCGAGGATGGCCAGGGGTTGTGCTGTAGAGTTTATATGTATTGGAAGGACCATCGCCCCCCAAAGCGTTGGAGGGGGACCAAACTATCTTTTGGCCCCCAAAACGCCGGAGAAATTTTTGAAAAAGTGTTTAACCTAGGTCTGTAGAGTAAAAAATATTCGCTCCCCTTCGCCCCGGAGAGCGATCATGTACTTGGAGATGTAGCTTTATACTAGGTCTGACAAGCACTGAAAGAGATGTTTACACAAGGTCTGTAGAGCAAAAAATATTCATTCCCACCCAGGAGAGGCAGAAATGGGTTTGCCCCCTAATTCTACGTGCCGTGGCGGCGCTCATTTGCACAAGTGTTCTGTCGTTGGAGCATCTTACCCTATAGCCCCCAGCGGAAATGAAAATGACCTTGCGGGAAATTTTCACTACAATTTTAATGTCACCTAATTTAACCCTCGCTCCCACCGGGGGCCATCGATGGCCCCCTAAGGTTTTTCCGGGATAGCAGAAAACGACGAGGCTCAGCACCGCGGTTGAGGGCTCTACCTCTCACTGCATCATTTTCCCATCATCCCTGATATTTTTTCCCGGGTCACCCAAGGTCAGGTCACCAGACGAGGTCAACCAAGGTCACCTTACTTCATCTTTAGAGCTCTGTAAGAGCTACATTTCAAAGTCGATCGATTTGAAACTTCCTACACTTCATGACCCCTCCAGGGTCTACAAGGTGTATATCCGGGATTTTTCGATTTCGTGCCCTGAGGTCAGGTCACAAGGCGACCTCTCCCATTGGAAAAGCATAGGGAAAAGTTGTTTCATGATATAAAAGCCACAAAAATGATTGCAAATACTCAGACTGCTCAGAACAACGTTTTTCGACACCCTTTCACGGATCCCAGGGGTCATATTTGCCCTTTGACTTTTCCAAGGTCATCCAAGGTCACCAGAGGTCAAAACAGTATTTTGACAATAACTTTTGACCTAATTGAGCTAGAGCGATGAAACAAACACCATCGTGTTTGTCTTGTCACTGGCTTTCATTTGATATACGGCAAGGTCACTTTTTGACCTTTCGTGACCTCAGGTCATATTAGGTCACGAGGTGACCTCTGGCGGTCAAACCACTGGCGGGAGGTCTTTACGTTCCACATAGCGGAAAAGTACTGGCAATTTGCTATCAAATGTACTTTACCAGGCCTCAATAGCTCTAATGACATAAGAGTTATGCCCAGTTGGCTTAATCATTGCATATTTGAGTGAAAATAGCCGATCTTGACCTAATTTGACGTCTGGAGGTCAAACCATTGACCTGAGCACTAAAACATGCGAAGTAATTTCTTACTGAATTCACGCGAGCTTTCTATTGCACTTTGCAGATTTGCGCTAACGCCCATATTTTCGGAGTTAGAGGGGGCCATCGATGGCCCCCGGTGGGGCGAAGGTGGCGCCGACCCCCGGTGGGGCGCGGGTTAACACGCGCTTTGACGGGGGTCTGAGCCACCTTCACCTTGACGAGGGAGGTGGGTACCCGCCCCCTAAGATCTCGAGAACCACGGTAGGTAGCGAAAAACGGTAAAGCGTTGGGTAGCCCATCTATTTATTTATCGAAAATATTTGAACCATTTTTGGTCAGGTCACATTTAAGGTCACGAGGTGTTGAAACATGCCATCCTACAAGTCTGCGAAGTATGGCAGCAGGCCAGACGAGTCGCACCAGCCATCTAAAATTCTCGCACCAATCTTCCATATACCAGGGAGAAAAACGCACCCATTTCTACCCACAAGATGCAATGCTATCTCTCTAATTAGTTAGTTAGTTAGTTGAGGACTTTTCATAAGGCCCCCTCCTGTATCTTTATAACCACCTAGCCATTATTTGTTTGGATTTCATTGTCGCCTTCCTCGCACCAGTCTCACAAATTCGCACCAGGTTGGTAAAATTCGCGCACTCGCTCTTGTGCCAAGGGCACTCGCACCAACGAGATCTCGTCAAAAATGTCATACTTTGCACACTGGCCGTCCTAGGGATAACATATAAATTGAGGTTTTCGGACATTACATCTGAACAAGTAAAGATAGAGCAAAACTACTTTTAAACTATAAGAATCCTCGTAGCAAGCTGAATCAAATGATATATGATTTGACCTTGCTAGGTCAAATCAAGGATTTGACCTGACCTGAGGTCAGGTCAAGGTCAAATTATATAAAATTTATATTATTAGAACCGCAAAGACAAGATGAGTCTAATGCAACTAGAATGAACGCTTTATCACGATCCGTGACTGATTTATTCATTAAAAACCATTTTTCCCATGTATTTCCAATGGAGAGGTCATGCCTTGTACCTGACCTTAGGTCATCGATATAAAAAATACCGGAAATATTTTAGAGAACTCGGTGGGCCCATTATGTGATGAGTTTCAATCGGATAAGTTCACCCTGCTCCGACTTATGCTATCTTAAACTTTTTTGAGGTCAGGTCACTTGACCTGTACTGGTGATCTGACCTGAGATGACCTAACCTTAAGATTTTCACAGAAGTTGTAAAACTGATGAGGGAAAAGGTATGCCAAGTACGGCGGCGCTACGCGCCGCCGTTTTTCTGCTGTCTCCGAAAAACCCGAGGGAGGGCGGGTACCCGCCCCCCGTCAATGCGCGAGTTAACATAACTACCAGCCATATGTTCAGCCGGAACATTTTTCAATGGATATTTATTTTCAGGCATTTTCTCAACTTTGTCAAGCTAAATCAGGGCACAACACAACAAACGTGGGAGGCATTTTCTTTCGAAGATCTAGCAACTTCACCAGAAAACGATCTAATTTGTGTTAAAATGCTTAGGTAAATACCGTGGAACAAAATTTATGTACCAATGCAGCGATTTATAATCATCACGGCAACGAAGAAGCTCCTTTGACATCACATTGAGCGCAATTTTTCGGAAAGAATATTTAATTCAGCACCATCTCGGCAGACATTTCCAAATGAAATATCGCAATCCATAATCATACATTTAATCATGATATAGGTGAGCAGAGAATCGATGGTATACAAATGCTAAACGAAATCGTAACGCCGTGCACATGTTTTATGTGGTGTCGCGTTCATTTCCACACGTATTCTTTCATAGTTTGCGCACTAACGCAGTCTCAGCCACTGAGCCGTTCGTCACGATAAATATATGACGAATACTTCACTTCTTGTTCAGATGCACCAAAAATAGAACACTGTGTACAAAGGTCACACTACTATACATAACAGGGAAGCCAACAGTTTGATTTGACTAGCATACATAACTGATAAGTTTACGGCAGCAACAAACTATGCAACACAAAATGTACATATCACGCATAAAATGTTGCCCCTGCCCATTGTTGGGTATGCAGGAGTGCCCTTCCCTTTCCCATGTGCCCATTTACTTTACGAAGAAAAACAAAGAAGAAAAATGTATAGCAAATATTATGGGCCACACCACTCCTCGCTATTTTTTTAGGTTCTTAAATCTTTTTGCGCAATGGACATCCAAATCACAAAAAACACATGTAAAAAACCAAACGTACACACAACTGTTATCACTTCTATCATAGATATATAGATCAATGCACGTTCCTAAAATATATAAATAATCCTTTATCAATCACCGACTCGTACCTCTGACGCGGCGCTACAGCGGGTAAACGCCCGATTAGTATACGAACTGGGTGCAGATACAGTATTATC
Organism: Lepas anatifera; assembly: GCA_034440635.1. Lineage (NCBI taxonomy): Eukaryota > Metazoa > Arthropoda > Thecostraca > Lepadidae > Lepas > Lepas anatifera. The sequence continues at coordinate 81,278 of JAOTON010001461.1, forward strand.
AGCTTACAACCAATCATGCATCATGTTCTATCCGACCGGAAGCCCACACCCCAGCCAGTATCGTGAGATTGTATGATGTATATCATTTGACACGCGGTCATTTGTGAGCGCTTAGAGCTCGTTCGTGGATTAGACGGGACACGGTGTAGTCTAGGCGCGTGAGACTAGTTGCTGGTGTGGCGGTGGGAAGTGCTTAGCCTTTTTATTTATTATTGTGGTGGTAGCAAATATAAACGTCACTACCGGTAAAAAAGTGAGAGGGGGCCAGCCAAACTTCAACCTGAGGCTGACAACCAATTTTCCACGTTAGTACCAAAAACTGTTCGAATTTGGGGTCCTCGCTGCCTTCCGCAGCGGGCTGGTTATATAAATTTCAGGTTTTCTCCCGTTTCGACTGAGATCAGGAAATTGCATGTCAAAAAGTGGGCGGGGTGGGTGCAGGCCCCCTGGTCCCCCTTTTCCAATGCTTGTTGTGGCAGTTTGTAGTGGGACCGCTGCATCAAGTGGTTCTGCAAAGTCGATAATTTGTTAGCTGGCCTTTATCAACGATTCCTTGAGGTTGAAAATTGGGAGAGATTATATATCGGCCACAGCCCCTCGTTAGAATCATCAAATTGTTTCCCGAGAAACCCTTCCAACAAGGAAAAAGCTGGCAATGCCATATGACCTTGACAATTGGTACGTCGATAAGCCTAAAAATGTATTAGCTGGTTTTTGTACTACACTCCCTAGATGATTTTGACAGCAACAGCCACACATCATTGAAGGCATGTACATAAAACTGATCTCGATTAAGCCTATAAACCACTTGTGTTCGGTACTTTAGGATTGTACTTACCTTGCCACACTCATAAAGTAAAATAAGAAAATAACCATTTCATTTGGAATACATTGTGGCAGCGTCAGGGTTGTCAAGTTGGCCATTTTCTGGTAAAATATCTCGAATTGGGCTTTCTTTGTCGTGTTTGGCCCCGCGATTTTTTCGGTGGGCCCTTTCTTGGAATCTGGCCTTTTTTGCCCCTTTTTCTAGCAGCTGGCACCTAAGCTATTTCTGCTTTGTCCCTTGTATAAATATGGCTTCTTTTGACCTCTTCCGCTCTTGAATACGATATTCTGACACCGAAAAAGCAGCAAAGCTGCAGAAAAACTGGTATGGTGGTGGGAGGGAGGGACAGAACTTTGTTAAAACACGATCCAAAAAATGATGGCCACCGAAAACCGGATGCGAAGGATGCGATACTATAGGCGCTCTTTGGGTGAAAAGTTGATGTCAAAGTGCGCCCTCTGAGGCTCTGCACTCCCCTACTTACCAAAATCCTAGATCTGCCACTGTTCAAGAGCAAAAAATGCATAGTTGGAAAAAAGTGAAAACATTAACTATTAGCAGGGATTGGTGCGGCCAAGATGATAAATGATGCAAACAAATGCTCTGGTTATGTGGATAAAATCACTTGATGGCCACGCAGGATTGGAGGGGCATCCCTGGCTTCCTATTAAATGAGATGTGTGCTAAAAATATTGCGTCAAGTCAATATCAATCTATCAAAATTAGTTTTAAGCCTCGCCCCACCGGGCCCATCGATGGCCCCCCTAAGGTTTTTTCGGGATAGCCGGAAAACGATGCGGCGCAGCGCCGCGGTTGAAAGCTCTATCTCTCACCCCATCATTTTCCCACCATCCCTGATATTTTTTACCCCGGATCACCCAAGGTCAGGTCACCAGGCGAGGTCAACCAAGGTCACTCACTTCAACTTTTGAGCTCTATAAGAGCTACATTTCTTAGTCGCTCTATTTGAAACTTCCTACACTTCATGACCCTTCCAGGGTCTACAAGGTGTATGTCCGGGATTTTTCGATTTCGTAACCTGAGGTCAGGTCACGAGGTGACCTCTCCCATTGAAAAAACATGGGGAAAGCTGGCTTATGAAGGGCGAGATTTGCCCTTTGACCTCTCCGAGGTCATCCAAGTTCACAAGGGGTCAACAACAATATTTTGACTATCAGTTTTGACCTAATTAAGCTAGAGCGTTAAATCAAACATCATCGTGTATGTCTTGTCACTGACTTTCATTTGATATACGACAAGGCTACTTTCTGACCTTTCGTGACCCCAGGTCATATTAGGTCACGAGGTAACCTCTGGAGGTCAAACCACTGTCGGGAGGTCATTACGTTCCAAATAGCGGAAAAGGTCAGGCATTTTTGTGTCAAATTTACTTTATCAGATCTCAATAGCTCTAATGGTGAAAATAAGTTTTCTAGTGAAAATACAATTTTGCCCCTCTTTGGCCCTTTTTCTAACTAGGTTTGACCTTTTCCGACGAAAAATAACTTTGCAGCCCTGGGCAGCATCTATGGTCTGGAATAACATGGAATAACACAAAAAAATTAAAACCAACGCGTCTAAGTCTTATTAACACCCGCACTGGAGGGGGTCTGGCACTAATGCGCACTGGAGGGGGCCTGGTAGGCCCCCCTAAGATCTCGGAAACTAAGGGGTGTAAAAAAACGCAATTTAGGAGGTTGGTGGTGGGGCTATGGTGATCTACATCATGACCGATTTTTATTGACCTAGGTCAATATGTTCAAGGTCGAACGAGGTCGTAAAGGTCAAATCTTGGCCATGCTGGGGACCGATTGGTAAATGCGAAGATTATGCGGGAAAATGGCGGGAACAGGCTAAGGGCGGACCAGGTTCATAGAGAAGAGGTCTCAAAGAGGCTTCCCTAAAATTTTGGGTCAAGGTAATTCAAGGTCATTGACCTTTAAGGTCACCATATAGTATGCTAATTATAATGCACACTTTGACTAACACGATAGCCACTGTTTGGCGGGAAATGAGGATTGAAGTTTCCCAATGACCTTTGACCTTGACCTCTGAACTTTGTGTTGAGGTACCCTATCGATGACCTCATAGCATAATATATGTCAGACCGGGTAACGCCATTTGACCGGAAGCACTGTCGTCAGTGACCTTGAAAGTGCCGATATGACCTTGACTTGTGACCTTTGAACTTGACCTTGACTTTCATGTGAGGTGACCTTGACATATAATCCCGGTTATGTGGCGTTATGACGTCACCACTCGGTCTCCAATGCAAGCTAACTGGTCCGACCGCGCGATTACGGCGATCTCAAAATGCAAGTCTGACTTTGAAAGCCTATAACTAAAAAAATATTAGACCGATTTTCAAAAAGTCTTCACCAATCGACGCGCCATTAAATGCTGTTAAATGTAGCCAATTATTGTTTTTCGGCTACGGGCAGTTCTCCGGCCACCTCGGAAAATCAGGTGGGGGCCTCCGAGGCCCCCTCCAGTGCTCGTGTTAAACCCCCTCAAAATGGGTTCTTGATCCCCTGAAGACACTATATTGGCCAGCACAAGAAATGCCCCCCCCACTGACTTTTCTTTAAAAATTCCCTGCCTGGACCAATTGCGAGAGTGCCAATGAAAATGCTAAAATTTTTAGTTCCCACTCACAATTTGAAATCGGGCTGTGTTTTACATAGGTGTTAGTCAAAAAACAATTTCCAGCGTTAAAGTCTCCTATTGCAATGATCGCAGTGGGGTTGAACTTTTGTGCGTTGCTCGTGCTTTCAGCTAAATTAAGTAGAAGCTCTTCGAAACGAATTGAGCTTAGATTTGGTGGAACATAAACGCTACATATTACGAGTGTTATATTCTTAAACTTTATTTTAGCCCATATCCATTCTTCTTCTCCAATTTCCAGATCGGGGAGTCGCGAGGCAGCTAGAGATGAGTGAAAGTACAATGCAACACCTCCACCGGAACGATTTCTGTGGCGTAAAAGGGAGTTTGAAAGTTTTTAAGCATGAAACTACTAGAATGAACAGTATCGTCGAGTTTTGTTTCGGAAATTGCTAGGACTTTAATTTCATTAGATTCTGTGAAAATTTCCAACTCGTCACGCTTGTGGCCTGCGGTTATAGAATTGATATTAACATGTGCTAGCCTGAAATCCTCTGAAAAATCGCGAGGGCCTGGATTCCTCTCTATTCCGGCTCTTAATAAATTTTTTTCAATGTCTGGAAAAATATTCGAAATCCATGAAGCGCGCGGCAGCTCAAGTTGTTCACGCCTCAGGCCGGCAGCACACAACGACCGACAATCCACCGGTACCTCGGCATTACTAGAGACGAGACCCGCCAGGCGGCAGCGGGACGGGGCGGAGCACCCACCACAGTCCACCACAGAGCGATCTTACACTCTCAAGATAGATGCCTGAAAAGTGTCTAAATGACAGGTAACAACAATGTGCGACTCCTGGTTATCATCATATAATTAACAAAGTACAGGTTATCAAAGTGCAAGATAGCAGAGCATAAGGTACACTCAATATCCAAGACAATCTGTGCAATTTGCAATGCTAACTAGCATAGTTATACGCAATTACTTAGAAATAAACAGAGTGTATGTGCTGTTGATTACTTGCTCTTTTTGCTATGTCAAATTAACTAGGTTTTTGCTGTAAGGTGCAGTGGAGATTATGCTAAATACAACGATACAAAGATCCGTAAATAATCACGAATCTTTTAGAACTTGGGCATAGGTACAATTACTTCTGTGTATTGCAGCAGTGTGTTTACAGCAGTGTGTTTGTGACTGGACTCGCGTGATAAGCAGTAGGATACACGTAAGAACAGATGTTTGCGACAAAACTGAGGAAAATTATCGCAACAAACACGTCATCTAAGGCGTTCCAGGTTGTTCTTGCAAATAAACGCGTAATGCAACAACAATAATTTTTCTATCTCGATGATTGTTCTGGCAAAGACATTTCTACTATTTGATCCGGGGTTTATCATCTGGTTAGTTTTAAGGTATTGTAAACACTGCAAGGCATGAGACACATGGTGAGGTAGTGTGCTGCTGACCGAGACCGATGGCAAGCCAAACTAAGGGTCGGCAAAATGTATCAACCAACAGTATGTTAAAGTACCAACAAACAAATAAGGTAAGTCTGTCCGCTTCAGCACGAGTTCACAGAGTTTACATTAGCCTTACTTCATTCTCCCCTTGCCGCCTCCCCCGCTGCCGCGTCCGCGGCGCGACTGGTGTGTCACGTCAGGTGCAGGGCGGCCGCCCGGTGTGGACCCAGCAGCCGGGCCAGGGGCGGAGCCAGAGTCGGAGCGGAGCGGGCCACGCTAGCGGGCCAGCTTAGGTGCCAGCTGCTAGAAAAAGGGGCAAAAAAGGCCAGATTCCAAGAAAGGGCCTACCGAAAAAATCGCAGGGCCAAACACGACAAAGAAAGCCCAGTTCGAGATATTTTACCAGAAAATGGCCAACTTGACAATCCTGACGCTGCCACAATGTATTCCAAATGAAATGGTTATTTTCTTATTTTACTTTAAGAGTGTGGCAAGGTAAGTATACCAATGGAGAGGTCATGCTTCGTACCTGACCTTAGATCATCGATATCAAAAATACCGGAACATATTTTAGAGAACTCGGTGAGCCTATTATGTGATATGAGTTTCAATTGGATAAGTTTACCCTGCTCCGACTTATGCTATCTTAAACTTTTTTTAAGGTCGGTCACTTGACCTGTACTGGTAACCTGACCTGAGATGACCTATCCTTAAAATGTTCACAAAAGTTGCAAAAATGATGAGGGAAAAGGTATGCCAAGTACAGCGGCGCTGCGCGCCGCCGTTTTTCTGTTGTCTCCGAAAAACCCGAGAGGGGGTGGGTACCCGCCCCCGTCAATGCGCGTGTTAAGAAACCACAATAACAATTTTTTCGCGTATCTCCCTTTAAACATTCAATGGCGCCGCCTGAAATGTCACTTCCCACCCCCCTAAAAGGCGAAAATATCCGCCCATCAGAAGGATTTTGCGTCCACCTGATAGATTTTGCCGGTCAAAAGTGAGGCCCCCTGTTCCGGATTACACGCCTTCCCCCGGGAAGGTTTCTCCCCTATCGGAAATCCTTGATCCACCTATACTCGAGGCCCTTAGCCCCACCCCCGCACTGATGTTCTGGATCCACCTATGCTCGAGCTCCTTAGCTCCACCGCCATACTGATGTCCTGGATCCGCCTATGGTCTAATTCCTTAGCCCCACCCCCGTACTGATTTCCTGGATCCGCCTATGCTCGAACTCCGTAGCTCACCTCCGTAGTGTCCTGGATCCGCCTATGCTCGTCCTTAGCCCCCCCGTTACTGATGTCCTGGCTCCGCCTATGCTCGAGCTCCCGAGCCCCACCACCGTACTGATGTCCTGGATTCGCCTATGCTCCAGTTCCTTAGCCCCACCCCCGAACTGATGTCCTGGATCCGCCTATATTAGAGCTGCTTAGCCTCACCCCCCGAACTGATGTCCTGGATCCGCCTATCATCGAGCTCCTCAGGCCAATCCCCGTACTGATGTCCTGGATCTGCCTATGCTCGATTTCCTTAGCCCCATCTCCGTACTGATATCCTGGATCCGCCTATGCTCGAGCTCCCTAGCCCCGCCCTCGTACCTATTTCCTGGATCCGCCTTGTGGTATCTATGAATACCTTTATATAACGATGGAATTTGTAACGATACCTGAAAAACCAAATAATTGGATGGGACTCGCGCTATGAATACAGAATACAGAATATTTTTTTGTAACACTATTGCATCGCAATACAAAGTATAGGATGCCTTCGGACTGTCACGTCATGGCATGACATCAGACTGCAGAAACGCAGGGGAAGAGGCACTGCTTATCGGTATTGGACAGTAAGTAATATGTCGATACATAACAATATTTACAAATTAGTACAAATGTTTGAAGAACAACTGGCACTACAGACGAAAGGTCCCCATAATGCTGCGCCTTTTGTTGATTTAGAAAACTTCTTTTAATGTGTGAACAAATTGTGTAGGGAAAATATGCACGTAATTCAGCTAGGGTGAATAATTTTTACTTTGCTGTATCCTATGGACTGCATCACTGCTGAAGTGTGGAGTATGCAGTAAGTTATCTTAAAGGTATGTACAGACATTGCTAATAGTGCATTATCACTGGCGGATCCAGGAGGGGAAAAAGGCATTTGCCCCCCCAAATGAAAAAGCTTGAGGCAAACTAAGCTTTTGCTCCCCCTCCCCCAGCTGTCGACCTCCTTTTTGCCCCGACTCCTTTTAAGTTTATAAGCAAGGTTATGGTGCTTCAACTTTTAACTTCACACAGAACCAGTCAACTTCAGTGTAAACATTGGGTCTTGGGTAGCAAAACAAGCAACTTGTGGCAATATGTTTGACAACGCGACGTTTTTTTGCTTATCGACTCTTGGGCTTACCCCCAGGGCCCACCACCTAGTTAAATTGCGCAATACTCTCACTGCGTGACGTTTTTATCGACGTTTTTTTCCCCAAACTTATCGGCTAGATGTCTGTCTGTCCATTATGTCTGATGTCCATTTTGTTTGAGGATTTCTGTTGCTTAAAAAAATATCAGGTTGTAGGTCAGACGCGGAATGTCATTATAACACTCTAACATGTATTTGTTGAAAATGCCCTATGCTATAAGCACTTCATTAGGACTTTACTACACATGCTGGTTGGGGGTACACAAATCACCATTAGGGGTGCCCAGTTCTTAATTGGGGGTGGCGGGGCACCCCCAAAGTATATAAATCCACACCTCTGGCTCCAGCTGTTCCGCAGACTGGAAGCCTCGGCGCTGCATCCTAGGCGCCGGTTGGCCGTCTTCAGGCGGCCGCTCCTCCGCAAGTTGCCGCTGTCAGTCACCGGAGCGCGCACAACTTCATTGTGCACCTAACAAAGGGACCCTTCCTACCACATATGACTTTTAATGCCGGTATCGTTTCAGGAGGCATTGCCGCTCAAATCTGAGATGAGCTGTCAAACAGGGCCCTACCCAGCGTATGCGGTGCTGCTACCGTCAGTGTCGCCGACAACGGCTGGCGCGAGGTTAGTACAGGAAGAAAGAACCAGCAGGAGGGACCCCAGGTGGGAGACCTGGGAGATAGCCCTACTCCGGCGGCAGGGGGCACTTCCGGTGGGACGCCTAACGCGGATGATACCCCAGGTGAGATCCTATCTCCAAGACGAAATTGAGAGACAAGCAGGAATGCCACCATACATGCTATTCTACCCCAAGTCATTTTCACCGGTAGCCGAATTCATTATCGAATGGGTGAGTGGTGATAAGCGCTATGGTATATGGTAAGTTCTCGTACTTAGATCATCTTCTCATCTTCCACCAGCACTTTTTCATATAGTCCTGAAGCTGGAACACGTTAAAGACTGCCCTGCGAGGAACCGGGAGACTGAGGAGGACAAAGAGGGGTGGAATAACCTGTCTGTGGTGCACCACGCTTGGTAAGCAATTGATGCTCGCTACCACGCCGTGAAGACATGTCCTCACAGCCACTGCTAAAGCACACTAGTGCAGGCTGCTTATTCAGAACCCCAAGAGATGTATCACCTGCTTTGCTTGTGACACTAAAATGACACGGATTGATTTCGTTCTTGTTCTGTGTTTACCCGACATAATTTTGAGCTCAGTGTTTCTGTGCTGAGCAGTCAGTACCTGGTTTCCAGAGCGGAGGCTCACGTGCCAGCTTTTTTTGGGGGACGCCCTTCTGCGGTGGCTAATTGGCACGCAAGTGCCACTGAAGCACCGGCACCAGGCGGCTCTTTGTCATTGACAGACCCGTGTCAGCCGAGGGAACATTGCCATTTCATGTCTCTCGTCTCTCTTTCACCAAACTTAGGTGTATAATACACCATATTTGATGTCTGGATATATATAAAACCAAGCTGAGATAGTGTTTTCGGCTCCACCTTTCCGGCTGACTTGATACGCCCCTGGTGCGTGTGTGCACATCAGATGCCAGCCGCATCCTGTGGGCTGCGCTAATGCATTTGGAAGGTTAATGGCCACTCTTGCAGCCGAAATGGTGGCGCTTCGAACTCGATGGCGAAACATTAAACACTGCCGCGCCGAGCTCGGTCGGGCGGTGATAAACGGCGAGGAATAGGCCAACCAATCACACTGACAGTCGAAGCCAACCGGAAAACAGCGTCTGATCCTCACTCTGTGCCCTACTGAGCCAAGATCAGTCTATGCCTGAGAAGCTAGACTTGGACATGTTTGATCAGTGCTTGTGAGATGTTGGCATTATGAAGGTTCAATATTTCCATCTTTTTTAAGGGAATGAGAAATATCTCCCGTGTTCCCTGACATGAACTTAGATCAGCGCTCACTCTATTTGTCCGACCGTAATTGGTAGGGTGGAATTAAATCGTTAGACGTCTGCATAATGTTGGACTGCCCATGCAGTTTATTGGTACATATAGCTGGATAAAGTTTATGAGCAGTGTTTTGTTCCGTTCGTGGGAACGTTTCCTGTTGGCTATCGGACCATGCTGGTGCGCGGTAAGCCAATACCTTGTTTATTTTCTATGACTGTCTACTAATATCTAAAACCAGCAATTGGCGTCTGTGGGCCGTGAAGCACTTAGCGCTGACACCAAACAGACACGGTTCTCTCTGAACTGACAGGAACAGGCCGCCGGAACGCCACACCAGTTCCCACGGTGACCGGCGACGTCCGCGCGCGCTCGCCATACCCCAGCCTGGGAACGTCGACGGCGACGCGGCGTCGCGTCGTAGCCGTCGAGCCTCAGCAGACCGACACACCGGACCCGGGACCATCGCGTCTGCGAATGGAATGCACGGTGGCGGCGAATGTGGCGCGGTGCTAGCGTGAACGCGCGGGTCACATCTGGTCTTAACGACCGATGGTGCTGAAGTAACGACACCCCGACGACGCCTGTGGACCTGCAATGGAATGTGTCCACCGGTGTTCGCCAGATTGACCCCTTGTCCATCACCTTACCTTCAGTCCATTCTCGTTTTGTCCTGCGCTGGAGATTTCAGGGCTGTTTTTGCACCTGTTTTTGTTTGATAGCAACAGTTTTTAGCGTTTTTATCTGAAGCCGAGTAGTCGTTTTATTGCTGTTTGTAGATATGTGATTGTCTTTGGCAATTATTTGATGCTGTTTATTTTTGTGTTTTTCTTGTTTATGTTTTACTTCATCGCTTACCGCCTCTATCCATCTGGCAGGTAGATGCTTATATACCGGGATTTCTAGTTTTTTTCGAGCTACCTATTTTTAAATAAGCTGCCGTGGATGCTTACAATTGTTTGCCATGATTTATATTTGTATCGCAAACGGTCACGCACGCTGTTAATGTATATTTTTCTCAGGACCAACCAAGCTTTCAGGTAATGTACTAATTGTTTTCCGTTCAGGAAATTTGATGTGTTTCTTGTTCTCAGTCTGCCCCGCCGGCAGAATCCACACAGCTGATTAAACACATTTAGCAAGCCTTAGTTGATAAAAAGCCGCCTCACCACCCTTGACTACGGTGAAGTCACCAGGAGATTCCGCGACAGCGTCTGCCGGCGTTTTCTACCGATCGTCGACTGCTAAGTTGTCTGAAACCTCGGCAGATTCTGTCCGCAGATTCTGCCAACTGGGAATGGGCCTTTAATCTTACAGAGTTGGGTGCAGGTAGCTTGGATTTGAAATTTTAGCTGGAAACGTTTGAGAATCTAACGTAGATGTTTTTCTTTGTTGGCGCACTTAAATTAACTATCTATGAAGTGTGCCTCCATTAGTATGCACATATTGATGCACAGATACCACAAATAGATCAACCAGTTATTTTACATCTAAACGGGTAAACTGGTTTGACAACAATTTTTATACCTTTTGTATATTTTGGAGGGATAGAAGACATGGGTTTGAAAATTTTCATTCGTAGTCTTTATTACAATACCTAGACTTATTTCCTTCCGCGAATGGTGGCTAGCTTGATTGCTGTAGCTGGTGACGTGGCGCGCAAACGGACGCCTTCAAACGCATTCAGCCATGCTGAGTCTTCTCTCGTCCAGAAACTGTTAAGGTATCATCAAAGAGGTGACCGGCGTGGACGGGGTGTTGACGGAATACGTCGGGCTGCATCGGCACGGGAGCGGTCCCCACGCGCTCTTCAACACCACCCCCGGCTTGGTAGTCTACATCAAAGCGCCCCCCGCCCCTCATTATCATTTGTCGCCGGGTGAAGTGCGTTACGGCCTCGGCCCTGGAGTCATTATGACCAGTCGTTTCCAGTGAAGGTGCAGGTACCACTGAACGGCTCACCCGAAGCCGGGATTCGATTTCAAAGGGTGCCGACAACAACGCTAAAAGACTGCACCCATCACTGGCCCCTCCCGGCATTCGATTTGTTCATTATTTGGGGATTTATGGTTGGATTGTATTTAGGCGGGTGACCCCGTCACGTCACTTGCACTAGAGTAGGCTCAGTTAGTGACCTTTGGTGCTCCAACAGCGCCCGGGGCCAGTACGGTGGCTTTCAATTTGGGCAAACAAACCAGGCTGGACAAAGGGTGCGTTCTAACAGCCGGCCATATCAGTGCATTAGCACACCGTCAAAGTGTTTGTTTTCGGCCATCAGTGGCAATGTTGGCGGTCAGAAAGCTCGGCCTATTTTATGCCTGCTTCAGCGCTATGACTCAAGGTGAAAATGGTGTTATTTGGAGCGGTTTTGGATCATTTGAGCCATTTCACAGTGGCGTGATCACGAAAACACTAATTCTGGCAAAGGCAGTACAGGTAGTTTGAGCAATTGTAATCCACCTTACTCCGTCCCATTTAAGGCTCTCCCCTTCCATTCCGTCCTCAAGCAAACACTTCAAAAAGTAGTCTCACTCCATCCTGTTCCGTTTTTAGTTGAGTGATATCCTAAGAATAAGCTGTTCCATCGCATCTCGTCATGAATGATCTCTGGGAAACAACGCCCCGTCTCACCCCATTTTATTCCGTCGCCTGACTGTCCCTCCGTGTCTTATGCTATACAGGTTTAACTAAACACAAACCCAACTCAGACGCAGGCATGCATCTGGTTTTGCTTATTTTTGATTAGCTGGTTCCAGTTTGGATGCGATAATAGGAAGCCCGACCCTGCGGTGCTTCTAGCAATATAATGGCAGATTAAATGAAAATCTCATATTTATGAATTGATAGTTCCTGGGTAAAAATCATTTGAATAATAATTTTTGGGGTTTAACGACTCGCCAACAGCTGAGGTCATATGGCCTCGGAGAAAAAAAGTCTGACACCTTTCGTGTAGCTCATGACCCGCACTGATGTTTGTGGGCTATCTTTGCTAGCATGCATTCTTGAGGTGATTTAAAAAATTATAAGCCAATGTTTCTCGGCGCACCAACAACACAACGTTATGCGTTTTAACAGGCGCCCCACTGAGGTGCATGGCGTGACGCGCCCCGCTGGGGGCGTGTTTCCCCTCCGTATCTCGTTTCCTGGAACAGCTGAAGCCAAACTACGGACGGCGCTCCAAAGCTTCCGACAAGAAGAGCCGGGCACCCGCAGGTATCCAAGCTCGAAGCTTCGTACTGCAAAGTCACTAGATCACTATCTGGTCGTCCGTGCGCACCAACTACATCCAGGCTCAGGTTCCAGCCCGAATTAAAGAAAATTCTGTCTCAGAGAAAAGTGAACACACCCAAACCTACGCACACTAACCGTGGATTGCGGTATCAGGCCAAGTTACCCTTGCACAGGGTACGTTCACGAGAGGGATACGCCGTAGCTATGCAATATATTGGTTTTCAAGATAGAAAATAATTGATGAACTATGCATTATTTCATTTCAATAACAATAATACACATCAAAACTAGACTTTTCCATTTCCAAGACATATATAGTTTGAAAGCTGGAATGTCATTAACACAATAAACATTAGCATGCTAATTAGATGCAATACCAAGTGGTTCGTTACCTAAGTTCGCTACTCCGCTACTTGCAAACTCTCCAAATGGGAGTAAAGTAGCGGTGGCGGTTTTTGTAACCAACAAGTAGCGGAGCAGCCGGTAGCGGGCCCAAAAGGATTCAAAACCGCTGCCGCTACCGACAGCCTGGCATTCTGTACAGGGGATTGCCAATAGAAAAATTGAGCAATAGAGATTATATTTACTTGTCTATGGAGCTCACGATTGACAAATAGATAAGAAAAATGTATTCCTCACTCAGGCAAACAAAGGGAGATTGGATGAACGATTTCTTGTGTTTTTTTGTCATCTTACTACGAAGCTGTAAATGTTGAACGTAATATACAGGTAAACAGCAATTTTCCTCGAAATTTGTTTAATGCAAAAATTGGGGGGCGGGAGGCAAGCATTTTAGCAGCGCTTTATGATAAAAAGTAGCGGTAGGGAAGTAGAGGAGTAGCAGGCAGCAGTTTCAAGATTTTAATAAAGTAGTGCTAGTAGCGGTAGTGGTTTTTCTAGGCCAATGTAGCGGAAGTAGTGGTAGTGGTTATAAATATTTGGTAGCGGTGCCCACCTTTGATTAGATATAATGCATGCGATATCAAATTTTAAGAACCTTATGCTAAGCAGTGGCGGATCCAGGACTTGACTTGGGGGAGGGGCGAGGGACATCCAGCCTCTTCCGCTCGTACGTTCGTATATTTTATCCTAGTCCCCTTAGCCCCTCTTGTATCTGCCACTAATGCGAAAGTAGGAGTCAGGAGCATTTTACAAGCATTTCTTGGGCTTTCAGACCTCGTCGAATTCTACGGTTGTGGATGAAACAGAACAAGAGACAAGATTAGACACCAAACTGGTGTAGCGCCAAGTTATCTTCTCCGACCCATGCAATGAGGTCTCTAGGGGCCTTTTGACCTGGTGGCTGAATTGCTCGTCTTCAGATTGAACTGCATGGATTAACGTGGGTTCAATCCCAAAGGCGGGAGACCGCCTTCCATGTCTGATCTGACCCGGTGGAGAAGATTCTTAAATACCCACGCCAGTATTCCTTGTAATTGGGCAAGTATGCCAGTTGGGAGTAGACCTTATAATATAAAATGTAAGATAAGACCTTATAAGATAAAGAACAACACTTAGTTTTAGTTTTTAACTGGAATCGACACATGGTGCCTCAGAGCTAAGCACAGACACCACAGAGAGGATCCTGGCCGCACCTTGGTCTATCGAAGTCAATTTCACATATATCGGCGGACTCGGCATCTTCAGCACCTACCTCCTTCGTTAGGAACCATTCGGCTTGGGTGGCTGATGGTCCTGATGGCGTCCAAGTGCGCAGTCCGGGCCTAATCTCCGTCTTAGGGAGGTCAGCCTGCTGCGCCGTCATCACCATTAGTCCTAACGATGAGGAGCTCGCAGGAGTCTGCCTACCATTCACATTACCTGGCTTATGTTTATTGCTAGTTCTCGAAGACCCATTTGCGACCCTCAAATTTGGGAGAAATACCCGTGCAGGTGACTCGGTCCATCAAAAGAACTGACACCGGTGCGGTGGATTCAGACTGATAGCGAGAGGTATGCTCCTGTGGGATTCCAGAAAAGGCCAAATTCGAATGCCCCTGGTTAGGTCCAGCGTTTGCTAATGACCTGTGAGTCATAGAAGCGACCGCACACCACGCCCTGTCAACGGCACGATGGATTTCATACGGCAGAACATATAATGTACTACTAGTTTTCCATATTTTAAAGAGTTCACGGTATCTCTGGAAGATTTCAAAGCATACCGCCTCAAAACATTCAAGGCAAAGGTCGGTAATAAATTCCTAAATAGTCCTTGCCGGACATACATGACAAGAAACTTGCAAGGGTGAACCTCATGATAGGATTTTTATATTTGTATCCGCCAAAATCCAGAAAAAAACACATTCCTGCCGGTGAACTGTCCTGAATAGGAAGCGTATAACTGGCACAGATAATAAACATACCGTTTTGACAAATCTCTGCCCTCACTTTTTTCATTTCCATTGCGCTTAAGCAATATGTATTCATCTCAAACCCTTATGCCGTTGTCTTCTACTCTTATTCTTTATTTTAAATCTGCAAATTATTCTTGTGCTGTGGCCAAGTTGGACCTAATAGGTTAAGACGATGAAAATATTGTTTTCGTCAGGAATGATACAAGGGGAAAATTGTTTGTACCAAGATAGTCTTAGCGAAAGACTTCCAGCACATATTTACCCACGATGATCCACGATATGATCCCAAAACGTATCTGCTTGAGGATCTACTTTTGGCCAGGTGTCCCGGTATTGGGACCAGTTGGAACTATGTCAGAATCTTCCCATGACTGAATGTGGGGTGCATGGATACAAACAGGCTCACGTAAGCTATAATTGCAGCCATGTATAGCGGCGTGAACTATGTGCTCCAACTTGAAAACGGATAAGCGAATTTCATAGTTGATACATAGATCTTGACCAAGTACTTCACACCATATACAAACTTCTCGTACTTTTTTGTACTGCATGTCCATATATTTTATTCTATATTTATTACACATTATATATCTATATACTATATACATTTTACTATATACATTACGTATCTATTATACTATATACATTTTATTATATATCTATTTTCGTATCTTTTCCCCCTAGCGACCTCGACCTCAGTCAGACGGTTTTCGGGCCCGTGAATAATTCTGGCGGTCTTGTGTATAGTCTATTGGCAGCACCCAAACTCGCCACTACACTGCTTTCTGCTGCAACCAGCCGGAGGCTCGCTGGTACTCATTGATGATACATCTGTGAAGGCAGCGCCGGTCGTGAAAGTGAAGGAGGCATCAGCGTGCATACTCTGTTATGCTACCGAACGCTCTGTCAGCTAAACGGTTTTTCGTGCGGATGGTATCGTGTTAAATCAGCTGCTGGCTATAAGGTTGAATGGTGCTTGCATTTAACGTTTGACATGCGAATCAAGCAATAGGTACTTAATATAGGTTTTCAATACATCTACTGATTGTATCTGCAACATGGTAAATCTAGACCAGAAGAATTGTGAAAAATATTCTAGATCCGATGTTGACATCGTTTGCTCTCTAGACACAATAATGAAGCTATTACAGCCTTCACGTGTTCAATTTGTCTGTGCCGGGATCAGTGCCGAAACCCGCAGGAATCCCCAGAACAGAGGTGCAGAAACTTGCCAACTCGGCTACTGGAGTTTGTGACACATTTACGAAAATCGAGGTGCATAATTGTGACAAAATAGCGATCCTGACTATATGGTTCAAAATCAAACCACATATTTTCGAAATACAGAAAGAAGCGTGTAGCAAATATTTTAATTTAGCAGCTCTGTTTTTAATTGCACAGCGTACCATTAGTGACACAATATTGGTACTGTTTTCAGTTTCTACTAAAACGAGGGACCCCCGCTGCAGAAAAACCCGCAAACCACTGTCACAGTTGCCAGGTTTTAACATGCAGCCCAATGGTGCCGATTGTTAGTAGTTAGCAGAAAGTTGTCGCCTAGATACCCGAAATGTGACAGTCAATTTTTTCGAGAAATCCACGATTGTGGGCATATTTAAGGCCTTAACGATAACGCAGATATTTTATAAAGTACTTCTTTGTCCATTTTTCAGGTTAAATCATATTTACAGTTTAGGTGTCTTCGATTTATTGGCCCCTATTTCTTCGAATTTAGTATTAAGTACGCCTAAAAGCTACTAAGAAAAGTACTAAATGAATGAAAAAATAAACATAGCTGGGCAGCAATTCTACTTAAACTGCGCAACAGCGACAAGACAAGTTCGGAATTTTTATGTGATGTAGAGCCTGCCAAAAATTCAAACAGGTGGGAAACCACTTATTTTGAGGGCATATTTATTAGGTGTATCTGAGATAAGTGCAGGCTAAAACTAGCTAGAATAAATATTGCTGCCCATAGCTAATCCAAGATGAATGTAGGCTACTGTTAGACTGATGCACTTTCACATATCAAACTTGGTTTTTCATTCCTTGGCTTGCTTGTGCCTTAGCTTATTTGTGCCCTAGATTAGTTAGATCGATTTGGAGCTGGAGGAAGTTGGGAGAGTTGGCGCCAGCAACAGGCTGGCAACAACAGGGATTCAGGTGAGATTTCATGATCAAATTATCATATCAATATTGTACAGATGGGGCATTCCAGGACAGATCGACCAAGGCTTGACACCACCATGTCTAAAAAATCTGAAACTTTGTCTCCGGGGTAGTTTTGGGCCAGAAACACGCCTGTGAGAATCTCAGCCCCTCCGACCAACGGTGACCGAGTTATAGCCCGAGGCACTTTCGGGAGGTCACGTTGTAGACTCATCTTTGATGCTTCATAACTCAACAACGCATCACCTGATTAACAAGTTTTGTATATCATTGAACTCGTCTTGAATTATAGTTTATTTTGAAAAAGAAAATGTTAAAATTTGAAAATTTTTGACTTTTTATTTATTTGACCTTTTCCTTTTGACCTAGCTTGACCTTTTCCCAGTTTAAATTGCCCTTTTAGACACCTCAAAATGTTTTTTCATAAAATATCTTTCGATAGCAAAAATAAAAAAATGCGTTCTTGCTTTAAGTTCCGAATATTTAGCACCTAAGGTAGGTATGTACACGGTTTTTGACCATTGCGGTAGTACAGCCTTATGTTTAACGCCGCAAATATAGCGATTGCTTTTGTAATCGGTCGCTGGAAATCATACTCCATTGTCTTTACGAAATTTTAATCGTACAAGTATCCGAATTTATGACAATTAACACGCGTCCACCCGAGGGGGTGGGCAACCGGCCTCCTCAGGTTTCCACAGGTAGTAAAAAAACACATTCGCGCAGCGCCACCGTACTTCATGTACCTCTAACTCGAAATTTTTGCAGCTTCTGGCAAAATTTTAGGTCAGGGTCATACCAGGTCAGACCACCAACCCAGGTCAAGAGACCTAACCTCAAACTTTGGGAGGTGCATCAATCATATCAAATTTAGCCTATCGTGGTTAGAATCGCATTACATAGTAAGATCGCCTAGCAAGATAATTTTTCGTAGCAGGATTTCTATATCGATAACCGGGAGCAGGGCAAAGGTCATGATCTTTCCATTATAAATGCATGGGGCGATTGGTAAATTTCGATAACTTGCGAGAATTGAGAATTGTCGAGAATTGCGATGGAGGTTGTATTTTTACATTGTCGTGTCTGACTTGCCACTGCAGTTTGATTAATATTCTTTTTACCATACAGACCTAAGCCTGGCTCTAGGTCAAAGCAGGTTAATTTTGACATTTGACTAGGCAATATTATAAGATACATAATCCGTTTGGGCTCAACAAGAGTGTTCCAATGGTGCTGAACTTTTATTTCTACGGCTCTTCTCTGTCACCTATTATGCCACAAAATTTAGGTTTCCACTTAGTTCCCGTAAGAAATACTGTGACCTTGAGCAACCTCAAAGGCGACACGACCAAACGATTGTATGTAACATATTCGGTAATGATTAAAACTGGCTATTTAGCGGCATCACTCCCAGTGCACTGTGTCATTATTTATCTGGGATTCTCGGATCCGTGTCAGCTATGAAATGATCACCTTGTAAAAATATCATGAGGCAACCTGTTCAAGCGACCAAGTCGAATGCGTTACAATTTCAGGACATTTTGTCGAATATATGAGCAGATTCAAATTACTTTTTGGGAATGAAAGCCTTTCAGACACGTTTGTTTACATTGCATGAATCCTCTCAAACATATGCTGTGCTGCACTGGATCAGCTTGCATCGATACTATTTTCCATCTCCGGGAACGATGTAATTGTGTGAGTTAGTGGTGCTCATAGGATAAGTTATACTTGTTTCAATTATTGATAAGGTCGCGACATCTTTGTAAATTTTTGTTTAAGGCTGAAAGGTTCATTATTAATAAGTTCATTTGCCCTGGTCTCCCTCGAAACAAGGAATCCCTTTTATCACTTTTAATGGCTGCAGTTTTTCTGTTTATAAATATTGCCCAAGTTGTTGCCAGTTCAGTTTTTTTATACATTTTGTACAAGTTGTTCTCAGTTCGATTGTTGGAGTCGGGGTCTCACTAAAGTCATCAATGGACTTGTCACGGAGACCCCGACCCCACCATCCGAACGAGCAACCCCACAATGAAGGGTTGATTTTAGAAGCCAACGTTTAACGTCCCCACAGCACAGGGACGGCCGCCCCGCTCAGGTCCCCTCTCACCAGTCAGTTGCCAGCCGACCTGTACGTCGGGTAAGCTATTGAGCGCCGGAGCGTCTCAGCGGAACCGATCCCAAGCCTGGACATGCACTGCCACTGCATGCTTCTGAGCCGCGGGCCGGAGCCCAACGCTCTACCAACTGAGCTACCGGGGCGGCAAGGAGGCGGTTTTAGGAGTAGGTGTCTCACTAGAGTCATCAAGGGACTTTTTACGGAGACCCTGACCCCACCACCCAAACGAGCAACTCCCACGATAAAGTGTTAATCAAGGAAACAAAGTTGAAAGTCCCACAAGGCATAACGACGACCGTCTACCTCAGGTCACCCCCTCACCACTGAGTTGCCTGCTGGCCTTCAGCATTTACGGTACATACCACCTCCCAGTTGACCTAAATTATTTTTCCAGAAGTTGCAAAATGTTGTGTTAGAGGTAGATGGAGTACGGTGGCGCTGCGCGAAGGTATTTTTTTACTACCTGTAGAGACCTGAGGAGGCCGGTTGCCCACCCCCTCGGGTGGGCGCGTGTTAATTTTCATAAATTCGGATACTTGTACGATTAAAATTTCGTAAAGACAATGGAGTATGATTTCCAGCGACCGATTACAAAGCAATCGCTATATTTGCGGCGTTAAACATAAGGCTGTACTACTGCAATGGTCAAAACCGTGTACATACCTATCTTAGGTGCTAAATATTCGGAACTTATAGCAAGAACGCATTTTTTTATTTTTGCTATCGAAAGATATTTTTGAAGAAACATTTTGTGGTGTCTAAAGGGCAATTTCAACTGGGAAAAGGTCAAGCTAGGTCAAAAGGAAAAGGTCAAACAAATTAAAAGCCAAAATTTTCAAATTTTAACATTTTCTTTTTAAAATAAAGTATAATTCAAGACGAGTTCAATGATATACAAAACTTGTTAATCAGGTGATGCGTTGTTGAGTTATGAAGCACCAAACATGAGTCTACAACGTGACCTCCCGAAAATGCCTCGGGCTATAACTCGGTCACCGTTGGTCGGAGGGGCTAAGATTCTCACAGGCGTGTTTCGGGCCCAAAACTACCCCGGAGACAAAGTTTCGTTTTTCTAGACATGGTGGTGTCAAATTGAAATATTTTTGGTCGTTTTGTCCTGGAATGCCCCAGATAGGAAATGTGTGCCAATGCAGTCCTCCACAAAGTGTTAACACCCACACTGGAGAGGGGCCTGGCAGTGGCACTAACGTGCACTGGAGGGGGGCCTAGTAGACTTCCTTCTCATCTCAGAAAATCACAGCAAATCTCAGAAAGAAAGAGACTTCGAAAAAACACTGGTTGAGGCTCACTACCAGTGGTAGTAAGCAACACACAGGACCCGAACTGCATGGAGTTAAAGCAGGATTTTGAATACACTGGATCTTTCTTTGGTATGTGAATTCCAATACCTCTGTACCAGGGATGGACGGGGCGGACTTTTAACCACCGGGGCGGGGCGGGCCGGGCCGGGCTGGGCCGGGCAGGACTGGGCTGGGCCGGGCCGGACCGGGCTGAGCGGGTTATCATTTTCCGGGCAGCGAGTTTTGTTTAGAAAATACCGGACACCGCACCAAAGCCCTAACCACAGTCCTTTTTACCCTGTTCCCACATACCTTTCCACCTTTTATACTCATAATACCTCATATGACAATTTCTAAACTGAAGTGAGTTTTAAATGAGTTGCATGAAGACATTCATGGATCGAGGCAAAATATTCGGGGGACCCAGCCCAGGGAAAAATCACGAAAAAGGAAGAAAATTGGCTAAAATTTGTTTCGGTCAGCATGGAAGCCATTACCCCAGGCCCCTTCTCTGGATCCGCTAGAGAATGAAGTGGGTTCCCCTCCAACGCCGCAAAGACCACTGAGAGTAAATTTCAGTCATTGCGAATATAGCCCTGATACTGGGATGGAGAAGATGCTAAACAAGAACAAAACCAATGATGTGAGCATATAACTAAGGCAGTACAAGGGTAGCAATTCTTGCCCGCAGGTCAGGGCCGGCACTAGGACCGCCCTGGTTATTTCGAAAATTTTGAAACCCGGTAATTTATCAACATTGTTATGTCCCTGGTATCTCCACAAATCCGCACGCATTTTAGCCTGGCATTACTGGCGTCGCAGAGGTCCCGGAAGTGTAAGATGCACGTTCACTATAGCGTTTTTTCTTTCGCATTAGCGTCCAAACATCAGTGTTTAGAACGGAAGAACGGAGGCCAGGGTGGAGGCACGCGAGTCACGGTTAGTAGAGACGGTCGATACAGTAGATATATTTTGCAGTAAGCGTTTGGCCTTTTAGGCTTATTCTAGATCGGTATTCTTTGTAGGTACAGTGTAGTGTTTGTAGGCCGCTATGTTGCTGGTTTATACTTTCTAGTGACGCAGGTATTTAGAACACGAAATTTAGCCCTCGTTACGATGCTCTTAGCGAAAATCTCCCCCAGTGAACTCACCGAAACCCTCCCAATTGAAATTTCTGGTCTTGCTGAGTGTGTCCTTTGAGGAGAAAAAGTTTTTTTTAACGAACCAATCTCATCCTCTTCTTCCCCCGTGACCCATGAGTCCACGGGGTGCGCCTCGGTGGTGGCTGTAGCCGGCGCGGGGAGTAGGGGATCGGTGTCTTTTTCCAAATCCTATCTCCACGAATGGTAAATTCTAACAAAATGAAAAATTTCACATTAGGTTTATGGCATTATTTGCATATATGTCTTCAAATCCCATATTAAAGGCGCTACTTTTCCTTTAACAAAGCTCCCGATAAGCATACCTCCTGGATTTTTGGATGATTGGAATTGGTCATATTTAACCATCTATTGGTGAAGTAATGAAGTATTGGCCTTTCTCTTTTATTTGGGCATGAGTGGTAAGTCTTAATTTTAGGATGCTTTTGACCGTTGGACCTAGAAGACTATTTTGACTAAGCTTGAGTCGGGTAGGAAAGTTCCTAGCCATGACGTACTCCAGAAGACCATCCCGATGTGGTTTGAAATATTTAGGATTCCCAACCATATAAAGTTAATTTTTGGAGCTACGTCCATTTGGGACAAGTAAACTTATGATTGGCACATATTGATTAGGCCCTGGAGATTTTCATTACCTTCCAATTCACCATCATTTATCTATAATCTAACTAAGACTCGGTGTTTGAAATATGGTTGCTGTACTTTTCGGCCTTTTTCTTATAATATATAATGAGCGCAAGCCGGTTATTTTTCTTATCAGAATAGTGAGTCGTCAGGGCAGGGGATTATCCTGACCTAACATAATTTCACCATCCTTTTCCTCATCCGGCCTGTGAAAAGCGATCTTACGCCTGTTGCCCTCGTTTCCAGTGGCACCAAGCCACCAAGTGTCGGCCTGATAGGTCACAGCAGAAGTTCGAGTGCGAGATGAATGTGAAGCCGGCGAACCCCAAGTCGTTGGTGTGGAAACACTTTGATGATTGCAAGCATAAGTGTCGCCACGGGCAAAAAAGTGGCGGGGGGGGCCAGCCAAACTTCAACCTGATGCTGACAAAAAACTTTCAACGTCAGGACCAAAAACTGTTCGAATTTGAGCTCCTCGTTGCCTTTCGCAGCGGCTCGGTATAAGAATGTCCGGTTTTATCTCATTTTGACTGAGATCAGGAAATTTTTGGCCAAAAAGTGGGGGCCAGGCCCCCTGGCCCCCCTTTTCCGACGCGTATGATTGCAAGGACGGGCAGCATGTGCAATGTGAGATTTGTTCCGGCAAAGAAATTTACAAGAAGTACAAGGTGAATGATGGAAGTACCGGTTCCATCCGGGACCATATGGAGAAGGATCATCCTAGCGAATTCAAAGACATCAAGGCGGAGGAAGACAAGAAAAAGGCTGAGAAGGAAGCAAACACTACTACTAAGAGCAAGAGACCGAGGGTTGACTCAAGGCAGCCGACAATCCAGCAAACGCTTGACAAGCTCGTCAAGGTCGACCCAAAGGGCGCAAAACAGGAAAAATTCGACAAGTTATTGATAGAGATGATTGGCTGCAACTTCATGTCCTTCTCCTTCATCGACAGTCCTGAGTTCCATGAATTCATCACCTTCCTGAACAAGACATTCAACATCAAGACGGCTCACACCTACAGAAGACAGCTGAGCAAGATGGCGGAGGAGCTGACGAAGAACATCAAGGACATGTTGAAAGAGTTCTGTGACGTAGCCATGGCGGCCACCACCGACATCTGGACGTCCAGGTGCCAGGACAACTACATCAGCCTCACATGCCATTTTGTGGACCGTCACTTCCGTCTCCATCGCTGGACACCGGCCTGCCAGCTGTTCAATGACCAGCACACCGGGGACAATATCACCAGGGAGCTAGAGGACATGGTGAGCACCAAGCTGGAGATGGACGCCCAGTTGCCCAAGTTTGCCGTCTCCGACAATGCGTCAAACATGAGGAAGGGCATTGGGCAGAGTGAATTCCAGTTGTACCTGTGCAACAACCAGACACAGCAGCTAGCGGTGCTGGATACCTTCCAGGAGTTTGAGGGACAGAGCGGGGCCGGGGTCACTCTGATGACTGCCTCGAACACCTGCAAGAGGCTGGCCCCCACCTGCAAGAGGCTGGCCCCTCACCTGCACAAATCCTCCCTCGCCAAGCTCATGCTGGAGACGGAGTGTGAGGAGAGCGGGCACGAGTTCAGGGTGATACCCCAGTCTAATGAGACAAGGTGGGACAGCAGATACTACAACATGGAGGCCACCATGTACCACCAGGACTGCCTGCTTAGGCTCGCAAGGAAGGGTAAATTGAAGGTGAGGAAGGACAAGCAGATGATCAGCCTAGTGCCCAGCATGGAGGAGTTCGAACTGATCGCTGCTGGGGTGAGGGTGCTAAAGGTGTGCCAACAGACCACCAAGCTGATGGAGCAGGAGTGCACCCCCACCCTCCCCATCGTGGTAGAGCGCCTCTACACCATGGACATGCAGCTTTTGGAGCTGGAGGAGGAGGAGGAGGGACAAGAGGAGGCAGTGACCCAAAATAGGTTTTGCGCTAGGGTGTCGAGTGGAAAATTCAGCTCGGAATGTATGGCGAGTGAGTGGAAAATTCCTCTCAAAATGTATGGCGGAGTAAAAAATTTCAAATTTTGTACTCAGGTGGTAAACTCTCAGAGCCCTTGTTTGAACTGAAGGATGGATATCTTCTTTAATTTTCTCAAAGTAAATATTTTTAAATTATCCCCAAACAGCATTGTATGACCATTCCCATGTGAGAAATTTGGGTTAAGCAGGTAAATCTTTACCAGCTGAAACCCCCTGATGCAGTCTCCAATTTTTTTACGGAGTTGGTGAATTTCCACAAATAAAAAACATTTTGGGGGGCCTCTGAGACCAACCTTTGGGGGAAAGAACTCTGGGAGCCACTAAAACTCTTGGGGGGCTTCCCTAGACCAACTCTTGTGCCCCTCCTTTCCCACACGACCAGCTTTTAAGGGCCCCTGAGACGAAATATCGGGGCCCCCTTAGACAACTCTGCAGAGGGGCCTCCGAGATCGGCAGGTGGTGAAAAATGAAAAGGGATTTTTTCATGCAATACCTAGTTCCAAAATTAATTATCTACGCATACACTGTATAGTTTTCCTGTCCGGGACAACGCCCCTCCTATACCTATACCTATAGCTATCGGAATTTTGGAGGCCACTCCTGGCCTCAATCACTGCACCTCGCATACACCTATGCTAGGGCCCAGTAGAGCCTTGGTTTACACTTAGGACTAACCCAGACGAAACAACAAACTTTCTATCATGGCAATAAACTCTTCCAGACTCTTGCTAAAAGTTTCTTTTCTTTACCTGTCAATTCCCCTGCTTCTCTTCACATATATACTCACCTTCATATGAGTATGCTGCTTTCTATCAATATTAATCGAAGCTGCTGCAGCCTCCTTTCTGTTGTTTCTTCCCAAGGCAATAGAGACACTTTTCTTCCTTTCGTCTACAATCAGCCAGGCGCGGCGGGTTGCGACAGCGTCGAAGCAACTACTAATTTAAATTTATATCGCAATCCAGTTGCCGGTCGCATGAGCAACATAATTTGCATTTCAAAACTTGCTCTAAATTAATTTTCTAAATCCTTATAGACTAGAAAATTATACAACTAAAAGCACACCAGGAGGAAGACTAACAATGTTTTGTCAATAACGAATACGAAACCAGCCTTTCAAAAAGCCTAAAGATGCCGCTTTTATTTACTAGATGTAAAGACGGCGTTTTGGTAAGTCCACGCCGTAGACCAGCCATACAAAAAAGTTCCGATGTTTGAAGGGTAACTGGATGCATTCTTGTTGCCCAAAAAATCATTTAATGAAAATGTAGAGTTTCAATGTATTAAAGTACCGGACACTTTTAGTTCAACTTAAATATCAGCGTATTTATGCCTAGGGTGTCGTAGGGTGTCGTGAGTGGATTTGGGTGACACGGCGTGGACGCAGCAATGAAGGGCTAATATGGATCAAAATTATTTTCTACGCAATAAATGGTTAATTTTCTACGATACAATGTCAAAAAAATATGCTGCTTACCATACAAATTTCAAGATAATTGCTTTTAACAGCAAGATGACCAAAAATGGTTTTTCACTATTCTCGGTACCAGAAATACAAAAACAACTTTTCAAGGACGTAAGCCTAGAAATCATATGCACAGATAAACTGCTTTCCAGAAATGTATCTTTCAAAGCGGTCAGCTCATTTTTTTGGCAACACAAGGCTAGGGTGTCTAATTTTCCACTCACCAATTTTGCGAGTGGTGGAATTTAGTGCCGGTGTTCACCCATTGGAACTTTCTCCGGTGGGGCAGGGGAGGGGGCACTGTGCGTCTTGCCCGCGCCAGAATTTCGATTCTGTTGTTCCACTGAAATCGGTGGAGATAAGGATGCCAGATATAATTGACCAGAAAAATAGAAATCGCCAGATTCTCTTTCAGAAAAGCGAAAGAAGCGCATAAGAGCCGAGTTAATTTGGCGATCTTCTAGTCGATTCTGCTGCTCTCTTTTTCCAGTGGACGTTGGTAGAGGAGGCAATGGAACTGGGCTTTGTAGTAAGTATTGTTGAGTAAAATTCAATAGTAGTAAAATATTGTTCAATAGTTATTCAATAGTAGTAGTAAATATTGTTGGAAGTGAGTGGAAAATTCAGCAAAAATATAAAAGTGAGTGGAAAATTCTGATTGACTGGGTGTCGTTCTGCACCCAGCACCCCAGGTTTTGGGACACTGAGAGGAGGTGGCGAGGGACTTCTGCAGGGTGCTGAGAGACAACCTGAAGGGGGTCAACAGATTCCCGAACTACGGGATGGATGCACCCCTCAACTGTATGGCCAACTACTTGAACCCCATCTTGAGGGGGTGCCACCTGAAGCTGAAGGACGACGCTAAGTTCGAGGAGACCAAAGCGAAGATGGAAGAGAAACTGAAAGAGTGGCAGAAAACAAGTGATGAGGAGATGGAGACTGAGTTGGAGGCAACTGTGGATAATCCAGAGGAGGCGGCGAAGAAGCCGAGTCCTACGGAGCTCCTGAAGAAGCAGGTTAAGGAGAGGGAAAAACTGAAAAGGCCAAACAAAAGGAAGAGTCCTGGATTCGAGGAGCCTGCCACGGCACTGCAAAAGGAGATGAAAAGGTATGAGGCGACGGAGGAGGACGCTCCTGAGGATACTGACATCCTGCAGTGGTGGAAACAGCACGCACAAGAGTTCCCCCTGCTCTCCCTCCTAGTGAGGATCGTCTTCGCAATCCCAGCCGCCTCTTCCAAGTCCGAGCGGGCGTTCTCCGTGGCCGGCAGGGTCGTCACTTCCGACAGAAACCGAATGGCACCAGAGACGGTAGAAAATCTCGTGTTGATGAAGTGTAACCTGAGACTGCTGAAGTCCATCCCACCAGCCTAGGTATCACCCACCTCCAGTTACCCGGTACAATGTGTTGCTTTAAAGTGAAATACAACGTGCAGTTAACTTGTTTGAATTTGGAAGTGTTAGTTAGTGGATTTCTCCGATATCTCTCTGGAATGTTAGAATATCCAGTAGTCGGCGACTCATGAGGTCATCCAGGCAGGTACCAGTTCTTTCTTCCAAGCAAACACCCACCTTCCATGACCTTTTTTAGCATGGATTGTGAACTAATGATGATAAATGATTATCATATAAAATATTATAATAATTAAAACTAATAATTATTCGTGTTACCTTTAGATCATTTTAAATGTTGCCTGTTCTAGTAATATGAAGATATATTTAGATATCTGCAAATACCAATCACATCCGTTCAGAAATATTGTTGATGAGCACCCCTCCCCCCAAGCCTCACCTGGGTAAAACCATCCAGAGCCAGTATCCAACTTAGGAAACCGGCAAAATCCCAAATCGGTTCTCGACACATGTTTCTATAATTATGAAACAAAGCCACGGCAATAGGTGTCAGTTCAGATGTAAAAACCAATGCAAGAGGTGGGCGTGAGAAAGTTTTGTTCTTGGCACCAGCAACGAATGGACATCAAATTCAATTTCTCTTCGTCGATCCGTCTGCTTAAGTGTTACATGCCCATTATATCGCGCAATATGCTCTAAGCACAGTGCTGGCCATTTGTGAGGACAAACCTGGTTAGCCTGGAAAGGAACGGGCTAAAACATTGACCAGTTTCTGGGCTTGAAGTTATTTTTCTCAAGGCCTACCCCATGCCTCAAATGCACTCTTAGCCAAAATGACAGTGTAATGCAGTATGCATAATTCCTCTGACATGAATGCACGGGCCAGCATAAAAGAGCACGAGAATATGTGGCCGGCACCGCCCCGCCCCGGTGTTTTAAAATAATTTTCGGGGCCAGGGCGGGGCAGCACAAATGCTATCCGGGCGGGGCGACTTCCGGGGCCCCGTCCGTCCCTGGTAGGAAGCAGCATTTCAGGGGGCGCCATCAACCTTTCGGAGGGCGCCGTGACTATTTCAGGGGGCGCCGAAGGGAGATCGGAGAGGGCAGCTGCTTCCCTTTCCCCCTCTGGATCCGCGTATGGTCAAATTTTACTGCATTTCGAAAAATCAAAGGTTATTGATTTTATGAATGACTTTGAGGACATCGGTGATGACAAGCGACTTGACGTAAAACAAGTAGAGCGAAAGACAAATGCGTGGGAAGATATAGCTAAGGCTATCAGCTTTATCCCCATGTTCATAGAAAGTCACCCAACCACTTGCAACATCTTTGGCGTGACTTGAAGGCCACTGTCAAAAAGATCAGTCGTAACATACACGTGACAGGCTAAAGGTGAACCCCCGTCGGAGCCGATAGATGATCACAGGGGGCAATTGCCTGTTGTGCCCAACCCCTCCCCTAGATCCGCCAGTGAACATGACTTGGCTACGTTTGAGAAAATGCACCGAATAACGGTTCGATTCGTGAATAAATTTCAAACTGAATTGCGCTGCACTCGCCGAGCCAGGCTTCCTGGGGTCTGCCCGGCTCATCTCTCCCACATTGCTCTGACTAATCCAAATTTCGTGACGCCCGTGCCCTGCACGTATAAATTGACTTGAGGTAGGTTTAACAGAATATGACACATTTGGATTAAGGCAAATTGCATCGTTTTCACATTTATGTCTCCTTTATGTGGAAATCCCACTTTATAAAGGTCACTATATAAGTATAATTGTCGTTTCTGGCTGAAGTTTTTCCCTTTATCCGATCCGAGCACTTTTATCATCACCTCACCTCCCAGCGCAGGGCCATGTCTTCCCCTCATCCCCTTCCCCCCACAGTCGGCCAGGAAATCCGACACCGTTCAGCAGTCAGCAGGCTGCAACCTATGACGCAAGTTTACTACGGCCAGAAAAGCACCATATTCTATGGGAATTCGAGCCTTAACGTCCATCTACTACGGTCGCCAGCGGTATTCACCGCCGCCTCGGATTGCCCCTGATGTTACGCGCAAACTCCCGCCGGCGCGGAGCTCCGCGCGATCGCTCTCTCCCGAAACATCCCTCCAAATCGCTTACGCGCAAACTTCCGCTCAAATCAGCGCGGGCGTAGGGAGAGCGCGGGCGGAAGCTACGCGCAACTGGATCCGCCCAGCCTGAATCTTGTTCTATCTACACAACTTCATCTGGAAACTAGTGTGAGGCCTGGAATCTTCAAATCGGGCCATTGTGAGGTGGTATGTCTGGTCAAATCCGTCAAGCATAGTGTGCCGCTTGTTTCGCGTTCCCGTGCTTTCAACTATAAGAATGCCGATTTTGAGGGCCTGAGAACTGCTTTGCGTCTTACTTACTCCCTGGTGTTTGCTTGACGAACTAAATATGGATGACGCTGTCGATCTCTTTTATGAACTACTCGAGTCTGCCATTGCAGATCATATTCCGATTGTCGAGATGAAACGCCGGTTTCCTCCTTGGTTTGACAGGGATTTAAGGAGAGCATTGCAAGAGAAGGAGTGTGCTCACAGGCGTGTAAAGCGTACCGGTTCCGAGGAAGCGCGCATATAGTTTGCTAATAAGGGACAAGCATTTAAAGATATGTCCGATTTCAAATATGCCGAGTACCTACAGAAGCCTACATTTGATATTACCAATAACTCGAAACGCTTTTGGTCTTTTTTAAATGTCTTAAGGGAACAAAGAAAGATATGCCCGTACTGCGTGACGAGGGAGGGAAATACACCAGTGATATTGACAAGGCTAACGTATTGAATCAAACGTTTGCTTCCAAATTCACCGATCCGCGTGTTGATATCTTCCCGCCCGTCACTGCATACAATGTACCAATTCTTGACCGATTTGAATGTAATGTTCACCTTGTTGGAGCTGTTTTGGACAATGTACCCATCCATAAGGCGTGTGGACCTGATGGGATCAGTGCGTGGATCATTCATGAATGTAGAGAGGAACTTGTGGTGCCTCTTACTAAACTATGCTCGATGTCATTATCGCGGGGAATCTTCCCGAAACAATGGAAACAAGCCCACGTTGTTCCCATATTTAAGAAGGGTTCTCCATATGACCCCAGTAACTACCGCAGCATTTCACTCATCCCACTCTTCGGAAATGTTTTAGAGCGTATTGTTCGTATCCAATTACAGCAACATGTCAAACCTGTCTTGTCAAGCAACCAGCACGGGTTCATGGCAGGGCGATCCTGCGCCTCCAACCTGGCATCACTCCTGAGCTCTGCCTGGAATTCTATTTCTCTCGGCCAGCAAACTGACTGTATCTACACTGACTATTCCGCTGCTTTTCAAAGCGTAAATCACGCTCTTCTGACCTACAAACTCGAAAAAGTCTACAATATTTATGGACCAGCATTAAAATGGTTCTCTTCCTATCTCCAAAATCGACAACAGCGAGTTGTTCTAAATGGAAAGTGCTCGGAGTGGTGCCAGGTTACCAGTGGTACCCCTGAAGGGGGATTGATTTCACCCTTACTTTTTGCTATTTTTGTCAACAACCTGCCCAGCGAAATTGTAGACTCCCAATGCCTAATGATTGCAGATGACGTTAAGTAGTACCGAAAGGTGGCCTGTGAAGCAGATGCCGCTCGCTTGCAGGCAGACCTGCAGAGGCTTTGTGATTGGTCTGCCCGTTGGAAGCTGCATCTGAATGCTGTCAAGTGTAAATACTTTAGAATAACACTGAGAACTAAGCCACTTCACTCAACTTACACGGTGAATAATATTGAATTAGAATATGTCGAACAAACACGTGATCTGGAGTCATGCTGGACTCAAAACTCAATTTTTCAGCGCATGTGGACAACATTGTGAAGAAGGCAAATAGATCACTGGGCTTTCTTATCAGAGCTTATCAGACGGCTGGACTGGTGCGCCGTAGTCTCAATAGGTCGGCTGCTCTCACGTCATACTATGCACATGTCAGATCGCTACTGGAATACTGTTGTGTTGTGAGGGGCAGCGTGGCAAACAACCACATGATTAGAGTTGGGCTCATCCAGCATAAGTTTTTACTCTGGCTGAACGCAGACTCTGACCATAGGTGCCAGTCTTTTAGATATACTGACTTACTCGATCATTTTAGAATGACTTCCATTTCACTCGTAGAGTGCAGCATGACATTTTATTCGCACGTAATATACTGCGATGTAGGATTGATTCCCCATGTCTGCTCGAAGTATTCGCGCTATCAGTACCCGCCAGAGTAACGCGTCAGCGATGCATGCGCTCATGCACATGCTCATGTATGTGCAGCACTCTCGTGTGGACACTATTAAGAATGGATTGTTCAGTCGACTACCAGTGGCCATGAAAAAGTTTTTAGTAACGTTTCCTGATAGTGATGTTTTTAATGACTCTTTTAGTCAGTTTAAATCATCAGTAAGCACATATGTAGCCAGTTTAGATCCCATCATGTGAATGCCGATGTACCTATGTCCAGTGTGTACGGTTCGGTAGTCAGCTCAATGATACATTGTTTTTACTATTTTTTCTATGATTAGGCGTATTCGCCGTTTTATCATATTCACTTATTGAGCTATTATTTTGAAGTTCCATTTTTTATGTTTTATCTGTCTATATTTACATGTTTTACTGTATGACTTTGTCCATAATTGGGATCACCCGTCGACAATATGTATAGTAAAATGAAACTGAAACTGAGTGAAATAGTTCCTGAGATATCTGAGAAAAATGGCCGGACCAGTAGTACCTAACAATCAGTGTGGAACCGGGTGTACTTGTAGCAGCTGGCAAGTTCATGCTTAAACTTGCCACAGGCGGCGCAGACCCATGAAGCCGTCTTCACAGTCTGGGTTTGGATCGGAAGTCCACTCACCACAGATGGCTGACCTCACCTGGCGAATGAGGAAGCTGATGCAGATGATGAAGCTGCCTCTTCCCGCAGCTCGATCTCGCCCTGGAGGAATATCAGGAAGGCTGCAAAATCGTCTTCGGTCAGGCCCCTATCCTGTTTGCGTCGTGACCACTCTAGTTTCCACCCCTCTGGCAGTTTTGACTTCAAGAGCGGTTGCAGAAGGGATGAAAATTCTGCGCTCGTTACCCCCATGGTCTGCAGAGTCCTCACAATAGCTGTCAGTTTATCTACCATGCGCCGGAGTGATTTCAGATCGTCTGCAGTGGCGAAACTTTGGATGTCAAGAAGCTGATGCATCAGTGCATCTTTCCTGACTTCAGTCTTATCAAAACGACCCTTCTAGATTTGGACGGCGACCATATACCCATCATTAGTAAGCAGAATCCCATCTACAGCACGCTGAGCCTCCCCTTCCAGCAGCGATTTCAGCTGAGCAAACTTCTCAATCGGGGCGTAGCGGGAGTTGTTGCCGACTGTCGCGCAGACAAGTTCCCAAAACTCGGGCTATAGAAGCAAATCCCCTCCATACTTGGGCGCCTTATACTCGAGCAAACCAAGGCCCCGGTGGCCAGAGGTATCCAAAGTTGAAGGATGACGTGCTTGCCTTACTTGTTTGAGTCCTTGAGAACAAAATCCCCCATGAAAACTGCCTCGGTCAGATCCGGAATATGCTGGGAATCATCTTCCATTCCTCAAGGAGGCTCTTACTAGTATGGATCTTAAACGCAAGCTTGCGTAAGTCCTCACTCACTGGTTCGCTGTCTTCACACAGCCGGAAAGCCTCGGTCAGCTCCTTGGTGGCCTTGGTGCACTTACAGCGTAGCACAGTCCTCTTCTCCTTCAGAACACTTGCCTCCTCTTCGGTTTTCTCCATCCTCGGGGCGAAGTCTTCTCGGCAAAAATAAAATTAAGCAGAACCAAATGAAGCAATGATAGGCAACTTCGATCCGGCCCGACGGAGGACCAAAATGGTTTAAGTGAGGTGGTTAAGACGTGTGAATTTGAACTTTCACTAATTGTCCTCTGGTAACTTTTCGCTGATTCACGAATACTTATAAATTCTCGATCTTCGACTGCTCTCCCAATCTGATAACCAATAGAAATTAAAGATATGAAATTAAATTGACAGACTATATTATTAGCTCTGGACACGGTGGTGGTTGGCGCGACACTGGCATACACTGACCAGCACTCGTGTCACTCCCCTCCCCACACGGCGCTACTCATTTCCGGCGAATCCCTCTCCTGAGCCAAATAATAATTATTGGGGCTTATCGACGCACCAACTGCCAGGGTCATATGGCGTCGCCAACTCTTTCCCTGTTGGAAGGGTTTCTCGGGAGCCAGCTTGCTCCTTGTTCAGGGAAGCCGCCGGGCCTTGAACCCTGGTCGGCTGCGTAGAAGACAGCTACGCTGACCACTCCACTACCGCGCCCCCTCTCCTGAGCCACACATTTCCGGCAAATCCTTCGCCTAAAATAGGGGTGTAACTTAGAAGCTGAAGTGAGAGGTTTCCAGATTTACCCTGCTGCAAAATATGCTAGGATGTATGCATTATCCAAATCTGACATTAATTTGGATCAATTTCTTCGGCAGACCCCCTGTACATGGGGTCTGCAATTTTCAAGAATTTGCTCTGAAACCAGCAAGTGCCTTTACTGCAGGACGAGTAATTACTGCCCATAGACAAGTTCCGGGGCCTCATTTTTAGTAATATTGGCTTGAAAAACATAACAATACATGTCAAAATAGTACACATAAATTCAAATGCAGAGGTGAAAAAGGAGTGGAGGGATTCCATCCCGGATCAAATCGTATTCACGGTGTTTTTTTCTCAAGAGAGGTGGCCGAAATCGGTCAAAAGTGGGTAAAACGTGCCTGCTTTGAGGACCATAGCCAAACAGGCCACCCCTGAATCTGCCCATGCAGCAATAAGTATGACCAATACGCACCCCAAGAAGCAATGGCGGATACAAGGGGGCTGGGGGGTTAAGCTCCCCCGAAATACCAAAGTGCCTATAGAAACTGCATAGCCGGAGACTGCCTTGAAGCAATGGCGGGGTGGGTCCAGACCCCGAGCCCCTCCCCCAAATAAATAATCCACCACTGCCGAGAATGCTAAGCTCTTACTGTACATAAGAAGATATAATATGCCGGGATAAAGTTGCGCATATTGAACAACCAAATTGTCATAAACAAGTGCCAAGTGGACCATTCACTAAAATACAATGCAACTTCTCCTGAATGCTCACTCCTTAACCTAACTCTCTAGCGACTGCTGGAAATCTCCCATGGTCATCTCAGCTTTTAAGGTCTTGTTCAGAAACGCGCAGCGATTCTTGGTGCAAACATCATTTGGAGATTCTTGAAGCCTTTTTAGGCAGAGCAGCCCTGAGCTCTTCGGGTCAACGATGCTGCTGATTTTGGCGTATTGGACCTCGACATACAGCCTCTGGTTTTTCGTCATCTCATTATCCATCGATTTTGCAAGGTAGCTCTTCACCTGATGTGATTTCGCGAGGGTCCACCGACTTCAGTCAGCTTGTGAAAGTCACAGTTGTCCAATTTGTACTCAATGTCTCCCTGCCTTTCTTCTTGGTTTTCGTTGTAATTTTTTCACGAACCTTTGAGTCTACTGACTTATTTTCTTCCCCTTCTTTAGCCTTCTTTTTTCATCATCTGCTGTTGCTTCATCCTCCTCTCCGCTCCGGCCGCCAATCTCTTGTCCACGAAGCTTATGCAGTACATCTTCCTTTCCCAGCGCTGGTCCTCCGGGAAATCCCATTCTACCTGTGACATCTCGGCATCGTAGAAGTATTCCTGTTTCATCAGAAACTCCGGATTCTGAGAGGAAATGTTCAACATAGTGGTGCGGACCCTTTTCACGTACGGTTTCACCTTCTCTATCTTCGCTTGTTTCCACTTTCCCGAACTCCTCTCCTGCCTTGCCCTGACCATCGTGCTGAACTCAGCGTAAAGATTGAGAACATCCTTGACAGTATGTCTCTCCTGTTTTGGGTACAAAGTTCAGTGAAACAGATGCTCTAGGAGCTGTGAGGTGACACGGACGGCGGACTCCTGCGCGTTCGGCTGGATATTGCTCCCCCTCCCTCCGGGGCATCAGATGGAAAATCATAGCTTCAATCACGTTCTGTTGGAGGGAAGAAAACCGGCACTAAAGTCAGTCCACTCAGAAGACGTGGGCTGCCACAGACTTCTGGGACTTGGATCTCAGGTTGCGAAGCAGGACCCCCATTGTGGTTTGACCGGCCAGAGGAGCCAGCGGAAGTCGGCTAAGGACAGGAAAAAACAATAAGCAGCGTTCTGAAAACCGCGTGGACTATCTTACGCTATGTTGCAGACTCACATTTATCACTTTACATTTTACTGAAGCTGCTTTTTTTAACCGGCACTTTTACGTTTGGAATTTTTTTTTCAAATTGGTAGGATGGTACGAAACATTTTACCATGCTGCTGTGTGATACGGGACATTCAGAGTGTGCTCCTATCGGAATACATGACTGTCATGCTGACGAGTGTTCACTATTTTGCCATACTGTGTGATGTCTAAGAATCACGAACGCAAGAATCCAGGCATCTAGGGCTGGTGTCCAGTCAGCAATGGCACGTATCGCAGTGGCTCCAGTGGCTGGTTTTGTGGCAAAAACATGAAAATTTCAGACCCCATGTACAGGGGTCTATCGGAGTAATTTTGAGAAACTAAATACGCAGAGTGTCTCGAAATGAACCATAGTATTTTTTAAGCCGGGTGATTAAGAAGTTGATCCTAAGTTACACCCCTACCTAAAACCGGTTTCTGCGCGCGTTTACCCCTCTCACTGACACGGCGTCCGGCGGATACTACGTCACATCACGTGACCTGACCTCCCTGGCCAATCACCGCGGTCACTAACGCGCACACGTCAAATGAATCTTTAAGATAATGAGTTACAACACTGGGGTACCCCCCCCGAGACAAAGCTTACACCATGCCTCTTCACAAACCCAATAGTAGCACAACTTTAATCATTTTCCCCATAAACTCAGGGATACATGCAGACTAAAAGCATTCAATATGCATATGTATCGACTTGTAATGAAGATTAAAACGTATCAGTATCAAAATGAAGGTTATATCACCATTTCGTGCGAAATCATTAGCACTCGCCCCGGTGGGCCTTTAAGCCACCTTCGACTTCCACTGGGGGAAATGTTCAAACACCCCTCCCCCTTGAACTCGGTTCCTGCGGGATAGCGAAAACACACGAAGACTGGTGGATAGCTCATAAAAAATTCATGAAGAAACTTCATCGGTCACTTTTTGCTCAGGTCAATATTGAGAACATGACAGGTCAAAGAAGGCGGTATGTTAGAGGACAGTTTCTGGGCTCTAACGACTGACAAGAGTTGAGTTAGAATCATTTTAGGCGCAATTCGCTTCCTCCCGTTACGGCGAAACATCAAATAATGTATAATATGATTATACTAGGTCAAAACATAAAAATGACCTGACCTAAGACTAGGTCAAGGTCACCATCTAGCCTAGCATAGTCAATATGCATATCAATCAGATCACAATAGCAATCCAAACAAAATGGCATCAAAATAAGAGTTTTATCAACATTCCCTCCAAAGCAATTGACCCAAGTCTGAAAACCTACTTAGGAATCTCCAGATTAACTTTCAGAGGTAACATGTCTAAACTTGCAACATGAACCGATAAAGAGGCCTACGATACTATGATTTGGGGAATCCGAAGGTATTCCCAGGTTACTTTAACTACGGTATTCCAAGCGGCATCTGCAGACATAGAGCAATGTTTCGGCAAATTTCCGTTTTCCCCATGCATTTCCAATGGAGAGGTCATGATTCGTACCTGTCCCAAGATCATCGATGGGAAAAATCCCGGAATAGAGTTATTAGTACTTTTTGGGCCCATTATATGCTGCAAGTTTGAATTCGATAGATTCACCCTTTTCTTATTTATGCCAACTTAAACATTTTTGGAGGTGAGGTCACTTGACCTGCACTGGTGACCTGACCTGAGATGATGCAACCTTAAAATTTGAGGGAAAGTTGCGGAATTGATCAATGATAAGGTGCGACAAGTGCTGTGACGCTTCGCGCCGACGTTTTTACGCGCCACCGAAAAAAACCCGCGGGGGTGTTCAAGCACCCCCAACAGGCCGAGGGTTAATATCAGTCTCAAAACCTGCTGAGTATGCTCGGTGGAGAGGGGTCTGGCGTCAACGCACGGTGGAGAGGGCCCGAAAGCGCCCCCCCCTCTCCCTGAGATCGCGGAAACAAAGATGGGTAGAAAACGCGCGCTCGGGGTTTGTGTAGGCGTTAGCGACCTACATATCAAAGTTTCATTGATCTACCTCAATATTTTCAGCGTCCAACGGGGCCATAAAGGTCAAGATTGTGCCGTATTGAGGACATATCGGGAAAACCCGTGATTATGCAGGAATGGGGCGCGAATATTCTAGAACAGGGCTGAGGCCAAAAGGGAAGGCTCTAAACAATGTCTCTGAAATTTTGGGGTCAAGGTCCTTCAGGGTCATTGAGCTATTACGTCAAAACCTTACATATTATGCCTAATCAACGCTATAACTAGCACTGTGCCCAACCTTGGCCAGGGACCTTTGATCAAGACCGGTAACCAGTGACCTAAACACTGAATAACCTTAACTATGATGTAATAACATATACGTCATAATAGGTGTCGCAACTTTACGCAGCGTCATTTAGGGGCTGTCCAGGAGTACCTGTGCTCTCCAGGGACACCTATGCTCTCTGGAGGGGCCTTTGCTTCGATGAGGCAGGGGCGCCTTTGCTCCCCCATGGACGCAACCTAGCTATCAAGGGGCGTCTTTGCTGTTTCGGGGGTGCCTTTGATACCCAGTTCCCATGGGGTGCTCATTCTTATCCAGGTGCACCTTGGTATTGAGGGGCGTATTTTTATTAAAGATAACCTATACTACCCAGTGGCGCCTACCCTATGCAATGGGGTGCTAAGGCTATACAGGAGGCGGCGATTTGCTATCCATAGGGAGCCCTTATGCTCTCCAGGGGCACCTCATTCAGAGGATGCCTTTGATATTCAGGGACACTTTTCCTATCAGCAGGGTACCTGTGCCACCTTGGGGCTATTCTTATCAAGGGACGCGGCTGTTATTCACGAACACCTACACTACTATCGAGGGTCACCTTTGCTACCCAGAGGTACCTTCACTTCTAAGGAAGTTTGGCGCCCGTGCTTTAAGAAGTGCTTTGACATCGATTGATGGCTCTATTATTGGGCTTAGGTGCGCGTGAACCCTGAGCTCATGTAGCGCCCATATTGTTGATAAGGAACGCTTATGCTATCAAAGGGTGCCATCACTACCCAGGGCCGCTGTTTTATTCAAGGCAGCCTGTTCTATCCACGGGCATCTGATATTTCGGGGGCGGTGCCCAGGTTATTCAGGAGGTGTCTTTTTTCTCCACAGAGGTGCTGTATTGCTTTCCAGGGGCACCTTATACGGGGGCGCCTTTACTGCCCAGGGGTGTCTTTCTATCCAGGGGCGCATATGCTGTCTAGGTGTATTTTGCAATCACAGACATGATTGAAATACTTGCCCCTATGTTATCCAGGGGTGCTTTTTGTCTCCGGTGAGGTGCTATTTTTATTTTCCGGGCGCCAGCTTATCCAAGGGCGCCTATGCTGTCCACAGCACCTATGTTATCTAGGGTTTCCTTCGCTGTTCAGGGACGCCTTTGCTACCCAAAGGTCGCCTTTTACTTTCCTGGAGTGCATATTTCCATCTGAGGGACGCATATGCTATCTTGTAGCACCTTTGCAAACCTGGGGCGCACTTTTCGATCTAGGGGCGCATTTGCTCTTGAGGGGGCGCCTCTGCAATCCAGGAGGAGCCTGAAATAGATAGAGAATAAAAATGCTGAAATGAGGCACTCAAACACTGAAATAAGGTGCCCAGTTATCAGGAAGAGGCGCTCATCTGCTGAGCGGAGAGGACTGCTGCTTGGTGAGGGCAGTGTTCTCGGAAGTGGGGCGCACATACTGAAAAAGGGCACTCGGTTGCAGCAATGGAGCACTAAGCCTTCAGTTAGAGGATAATGAAATATGGTTAAAGGCGGTCCGTGCTCAAATTGAGCGCTTGAGCACTATAACAGAGTGCCCGACTGTCGGATAGGGGTGCCAAACCATAGACAGTGGGGCTGCTGAAGATGGAAAGGGACACCTATGATATCCTGGGGGCGCCTGTACTCTCAGGTGAGGCGCCTGTTTTCTTTCTCAGGTGACTAGTTTACCCATAGGTGCCTATGCTTTCCAGATCATCAATTTCAAGAAGGGTTACCTTTGCGATCCAGGGGCGCCTTTGCTATCCAAGGGCGCATATGATATCGGTAGGGCGCTTTATCCAGAGTGCGCCTAGGCTGTCCAAGGACGCCGTTCTAACCAAGGGCCGCCTTTTACTTTCCTGAAACAGCAATTTCTATCTAAGGGGCGCATATATTATCTAGAAGCGCCTTTTATATACGGAAACGCCTTTTTATCCAGGGGCGCCTTTGCTCTTGAGGGGCGCTGCTCCAATCCAGGGCAGCTGAAGATGGATAAGGCACATCTATGTTATACAGGGGGAGCCTGTACTTCCCAATGGGACGCTCGTTTTCCGTCTCAGGCGCCTAGTTTATCCAGGGAGCGCCTAGGCTATCCAAATGCACCTTTACTATCGAAGGTGTGCTTTTCTAGGGGTCCCTTTACAATCCAGGGGCGCCTTTGCTATCCAGGGGCGCCTTTTTCTGTCCAAAGCACTTGTGTTATCCAGGGTCGTCTTTGCTGTCCAGCGGCGCCTTTGCTATCCAAAAGTGCATATGATATCCGTAGGGTGCCTTATCCAGTGGGCGCCAAGGCTATCAAAGGGCGCCTTTTCTATCCAAGAGCTGCACTTGCACCCAGTTGACCTTGAACCTAAAATTTTGACAGCACTTACGAAATTGATCACGAAAGAAGTATGCCAAGTACGGTGGCGCTGCGTGTCGCCGTTTTCGGCTCATCTGCGGAAAACCCGAGGGGGAGGCGGGTCCTGTCCCCATCAATGCGCGTGTTTAGAATAGCACTAGCCGATGCAGTTTTTCATGCGTAATCCATTTCTGATGGTTTCCGAAATAGGAAATGGCTCTTAACCCTCACACTGGTGAGGGGCTAACACATTGCCTCCAGGGCTGATTTTGTTAATAATTTGGTACTGAATTTAGATAGAGCTTCCATTTTGCTTCAATTGTGTGTGTTTTGTCACAGCAAGTCGATTGATGTGCAGCATGACCCCTCCAGGTCACCATGTGACCTTAACCTGATCCAGGGCCAGGTCAATCTAAAAAAATTGACTAGCATAGTAACATTATACACCATTCGATTTGTCACGATGAGACAAAACTAATAATGCCCTGAAGTTTGCTTTAGTTCCACTCGTGAAGAATCTTTGGCCAAAACGTGCTATGTCGACGAAATAAATTGGCCAAAACGACTTCCAGATTTCTACATGAGTGTTAGAAGTGGGCCATGATGAAAATATATCGAAGATATCACAAGGGCAGATCCAGTGGTCATCCGGCTTACTTCTTCCTAATATCACGAAATTTTAGTCTCTTTTATGTTTTTTTGGTCAATTAAAAATATTTTTCACCAGGAATTTGACCGGGAATGCCCCAAAAACGTTCCACCTAGATCCGCCTCTGTTTAAAACCTACACCACACATAACTTCAAAAATTGAGATCGTGGGTGACGGAATACCATATGAATACATGCTGTTCTGCCCTTTGTTCTTGTCTGCATGCATTGGTACACAGTACGGATAGACATCTAAGGATGTGGGTCGCCAGAGGTTGATTCCAAAAGGTATTGACCTCCCATTCATGAACATATTTATGGAGTGCTGCCCAGAATACGGGACTATCCTCTCATTTATAGTCAGATGCTCAGATTGGTGAGCACAACACCAAAAAGAAGCAGCTCTATGTTCTGTTTCTCGAACAGGGAACAACCTCTGATGGTCTTGCTTCCAACGGGACGTTTCTCCTTATTACCGGATTGAACATGACGTTTGATTTGTTGAACTGTGTTTCGGGGCATGGTTTTCAACTGTGGAAACATGTAGCTCTTCTCTTACATGCCCTGCCTTGGTAGGGAGATAGACCCCATTGAATCAAAATATCGACAAACTAGTCCTTTATTCATGCTCTGACACTTTGCTTGCAGTTCAGTGTCACAAGAGAGGTAACGCCAGTGCCGGATCCGGGAATTAATTTGGGAGGGGGGCTAGGGGGCCCAAGTCTTCCTTGCTATGACCTCGAGCAGTCTCCAGCTATACATTTGCTATACGCATTCGGACATTGTGGGGGGTGAGCCCCTAACCCCTTTTATTTGCTACTGGGTAACGCAAATAGACGACATCGATGCACAATGCACATACACCAGGTCACGATGTGTTGGCGGTAATCATGAAAATACCAAAACCTGAGAGGTTAATATGGGGATGCGGGGGGCTGAGGGAAGAGGGGAAAGATAAGGGAATGGGCATGGATGTGGCTTGGAACCTTCGTCGTTTTTTGTACCGTTAGGTCATGGGGTATTTCTTAATCTTCACTTGAAAGGATTTTGGAAGCGGGCAAAAATTTCGACTTCAGGCAGAATTTTCCTTGATGTGGTCAGATATAAGAAACGCTGCATTTTTAAAAATGTAACGCTTATTTGGAATACAAGAAATCTGGCATATTAAGGTTGCTAAATTTTTTCTCGAGCCTTTTTGTTCTGTTAAGTTTATTGCACGCACCCCAAATAAGTATTCAGTGAGCTGTACCTTGAAAATCTCATGTTCCCCAATGGGAACATATGGCACAAATGGGTTAGGAATGCATATAGTACAATTTCCCGCGTTTTTATCCAAATTGGCATTAATCGAAGCCGTTCATTTGTGATAAGTTTCTTAAGACTATTCATAAGTGACAGGCTTGTCTTAACCCTTGCTACAGCTCCTAGGGGATAGGGGTTGTTCCAACCTCATCACCTCGGTTTTTAGAATATTGCTAGAAACGATTCTGCAGTTATGATCGTGACACCTTGCATCGGCTTTGGGACATTCATTGCGCGTGTCTTGCAAAAATAAATTGTATCTGAATTTTCAGTTCACGGAGCTATGACTTTTTCCTGAAAGCTTGCATCGGACATTTTGACGTCAGGGCGCGTTTTCACGCGAACGCCGGAAACTATCACCGTTCTTCTGTTTCCATATACATTAAATTGACACGATTATGTTTCGTTGATATAACAGGAGCACCTTGAACGTCTTTGCAGCCTTTGCTGACCTTTCCTAGCCTTACATGGCCTCTAGGGACCTTAGCCAAATATACCCTACCTTATAGCGTTTTGTCTTAAATATGACCATATTTTGGGTGCAGAATACATTTTGGTGGTGTTTTTTTGTACTTAATTCGAATTTAGAGACCAGAAATACCTGAGAGAAGAAAAATAAATCATATCAGGCTGCTTGGGGGGGGTTTAACGACGCCCCAACTGCCAGTGTCATACGGCTATCAGGCTGCTTCGAATGACAAATTCAAACCTGACAATCTAGAACAAATTAATGCTAATAATGTCTGCCTTTCAGGAAAAACTAAGAACATGACGATCTTCTAACTATAATTTCGCCCAACGTATTTTTTTCTCGATTATTGCTCCCAACTTACTTATTAATTCGTTTTTCTAAGAACTCCTTATTTTCTCAACCCATTTAGAATCGAGCATATAAGCACCTATCTATTTTGGATTTCATCTATTGTGTCTATGGTTATTGGACCCCCTGAGTGTATGTTTATCTGGCACTGGTTTTTCTGTAAGAAATTGTAAACATAAAAAACGATGTTCCCATTTGGGAACATTGAACACATATGGGGGTACAATTCGTGCTATATCAGACGCGATTAATAGGCGAAATCGACTTCCAGATCTCTATATTAGTGTTAAAAATAGGTAAAATGAATATTTATGGATGGTATCACAGGGTCAGCCACCCCGCCCACGTCACCCTCTTACCAGTCGGTTGCCAGACGATCTAGTCGGGCAAATATTGAGCACCGGAGCGTCTCAGGGGAACCGATCCCAAGCCTTCACACACACTGCCACTGTATGATTCTGAGCAGCAGACTGCAGCCCAACGCTCTACCAACTGAGCTACTGGCTAGGGTTATATGATAAGGATAATATGGTTGCAATGGTCGCAAAACACCGTAACTACTGGCTTATCCCTCCAAAAGCTTTTAAGCCAATCTTTCTTTTTACTAACAAAATTATTTTTCCTTTTTCAGTTCCGAGGAAAGTGCGTCGCAGGCTCGCATGGACGAAGCAGCACCAGCAGGCTCCAGCCGTCCTTCGTCCACCACGATCGATTTGCCTGCTTGTTGTGAAGGGGAAACCGTCGGCTCATCATTCAGCGATGGGGATGATGTAACTGAAGAAATGACTGAAGCCACACCCCCGATTCAAGTATCCTCTAAAGAAAACCCTCGGAGAGTGGGTCATATGACACAAAGTGGACATGACTATGATGCCAGCACCTGTAGAAAGGATACTGCTGGAATGGAGGACTCGTCCAAACAAATCCAACTCAGGCGTCGGGGTCAAGCTCCAAAAGCGGCAACAGTTCCATGGTTTTCGGCTTGGGGGAAGCTGAAAACCAGCCCATCCCTCGTAAGAGAAACGCTCATGACCACAGAAGTGTGGCTAAGGAGCGAAGAGACTCAGGTCTTGCATATCCTTCAAGGAGCGGCACCTGGAGAAGGGGAAAGAAAATGAAATACGTCGAGTGCAAGTGCTCCTACAAATGTGGGTCAGTGTACCCGAGATCGCAGCGGCAGAAAACCTTTGATCGGTTTTGGGCAAAAAAAGCTGGCAGGCCCAAAGCCAGTTCATTGTTCAAGCTGTGAAGCGGTGTCCTGTCGGCAAAGGCGTCGGAAAGCCTAAAAAGAACAGAGAGTCGGAAGTTTGTATTGCGTGATGTCCAGGTTTGTCGGCATGTTTTCCTGAATACACTGGATATTTCCGATGGCAGACTCGCCTACTGTTTGAAAAAGAAGTCTCGGTGGGGATTTATCTCTCCTGACAAACGCGGAAAGCACAGTCCAATCAACAAGCTGCCAGCTCAAGCCAAGGAGCGAGTTATGAAATTTCTCGATGGCTTTCCAAAGTACAAAATCCATTACACGAGCAGTGAGAAGGCGTACTTCAGCTCAGAACTGAACACAAGGAAGCTGTACAGTGCGTATAGCGACCAGATGACACTGAAGAAACAAGAGAGAGATTGACGGAGAGAGCATTTAGAACCAAATTCAGTCAGTATGATGTCGGATTCTACGTCCCCAAGGCTGACGCGTGTGCCAATTGTGAAGCCTTCAAGGCTAGTACTCTTCTCCCAGTTGCCAACGAAGAAAAAAGCGAAGCGCAGCTTGAATGGAAAAACCATCAGGAGAGAGCAAACGCTGCGAGAGAAGCAATGGAGGTCGCTACGGCAAGAGCAAAAGAAGATACAAGTCGTATGGTTTTCACATTTC
The DNA here is from genome assembly GCA_034440635.1 of Lepas anatifera. Classification (NCBI taxonomy): domain Eukaryota; kingdom Metazoa; phylum Arthropoda; class Thecostraca; family Lepadidae; genus Lepas; species Lepas anatifera. The sequence goes on from JAOTON010001461.1 coordinate 125,796, forward strand.
ATTTAGAGAAGACCCAGCCCCTGCCATACATGCAAACATCTGTGGCATTCTACAAGCGTCAGATATGGATATACAACCTCGGGATCCACACTTTACATAGCAACAAGGGCTACATATGTGTATGGACAGAGGTAGAGGCGAAGCGTGGCGCCAATGAAGTAGCATCATCAATCTCAACCTTCCTGACCACACAAAACCTCAATGGAGTCACCACCCTTTCCACTTTCAGTGACGCATGTGGCAGACAGAAGCGGAACCGAATTATCGTAGCAACTATGATGCACCTGTGCAAAACAAAAAAACCTAAAAACATGGGAGCACACATTCATGGAGTCGAATCACTTATACCTCCCCAACGACAGATATTTCGGCCTCATAGAGAAGGCGAAGAAGCGGCGCGCTGGGGTTGGCGGCCCAGAGGAGTGGGTCAGCCTGATAGAGCAGGCCCGCCCAAAAAAGCCATTCCAAGTCATTCAAATGGAATGAAAGATGTTGGATATGACCGTTCTGTGTCGAAACCTAACAATTCGGCACAAAAACTCCGGTCTGCGACCTGGGCTAACGCCCCACCGGCGCAGGAGAGCCGCATGACAATGTGCTGAAAGCTAACCATATTTCGTTCTTAATATATCTCTTCATAAGCCTGCAAGTCAGTTTTATCATTCTTTTCTTTAAAATAACCAATAAAGAGTACGTGGTCACCACCGGATTCGAACCGGACCTACCTGATCAAGAGACAGGGCCTCTAACCACTAGACCACCGCGCCACACTACTCATCCTCCCACTAGCTGAACAGCTGTGACCCGTCAGGAGGTCACTGGCTAGTACAACTCCGCCGAATATGCCGGGCCGCTGGCGCGGGTGCTGTGCTTGTCCCGAAAAGGCACGATATAAAGGTGCTTCTAGAAGACGAACCAAACATTCTTTTGGGCTGAAATTAGTTGTATCGTCGAGCTAGGATCGTAAGCTAGCTTCATGCCAAATTACTTCCACTTCCATCCATTTTAAGGACTTGAAACCATGGTGAGAAGCAAAGGTGGTCCGAGAACTTTAGCATCTTGTAATATATTTTGGACTAATTACTCGAAAGCCATTAGAGATAGGTGGGTAGTATAAGTGAGCGAAATGACCGCAAGTAACTTTCCTCTTCAGCCATGTCAGTTCTGAGTTTGTGAGTGACATGAGCTTGGAATCAGGAAGATGCAAATAAAAAGTTTTTTGACTCAATTTCTATTTATGCCTATAAAACAAAGAATTTCACATTCACAACTTCCATCTCCAAATATTATCAGGCGGAAGCAATGTTCTTTCATTATTTGAAATGAAAACTCAAATCGGTCAATTAGATTGTGAGATATTAACGTTGAAATGAAATGAACCAAAATTCAGTCTTCCGGAAGAACTGTAAAAAGTAGGTCAAAATTTTGCGTTTTGCACTCAAAACTATGCCTAAGCACTACAAAATTTTCCTAGCTATCCCTAGGTAACTGCCTTTCAGCTAACTGAGGCCTGTCTTCTGACATTTCGAGCGCACAAGTCGGCCATCAACTTTTAGCAGGTTTTTGCTCGCATGAGAAAAGCCGCGTTTTCGCGCAATATATATTGTCGGATCAGCTCAATTCGTTTTCCTAGCTGGCCCTTGTTATCTTTCGAAAAGGACATAAATTTCAAGTTCGTAGGTTAAGAAGTAAAAATTAGAAAAATATAAAACAGAAAAAGTTTGAGCCAAAATTTCTCAAAAACTATTTTGGATTTCGACTCGGGGCTTCAGTTTGGGTGTCTGGAGCAGAAGGGCTATCACCCTACAAAATTCCAGAGCTCTGACATCAATTCTCAGGACGGACAGACGCCAACAACAACAGACCTCGGCCTGCGGCCTCGGCAGGTGCCGCTCTGGCGCAGGAGAAGCCGGTGACAATGTACGTTAGCCAAACAGTTCGATTGACAGGCGAGTTTTTTCAGCAGTTTGATACTTATAACAACGCAATGTTGGAGTTTTAGGTTTTGTGTTCTCATTATGGCTCCATTCAATCCCCTGTCTAGGCCCATGTTTTCCTAAATTAGCATGTCTCTGCATACTGCACCACGCTTGCCCTCTGTTCATATCATCAAATAAATAAACACACGCATAATGTTTGTTTTGTTAAGCAAAGACTGGGCATGACAAGAAGAAAGGAGATCCAATATAAAATATGATGGGTTTTTCGACGGTATTTCACCCATACCTGCAGATTTTCACCAAATTCAGCCTATTTGTTACCGAGTTATGCCCCAGCTCGAGACCTCAGCCCCACCACCGAACTGATGTCTTGGATCCGCCTATGCTCGAGCTCCTTACCCCAACCCCTTACATATGTCCTGGATCTGCCTATGCTCGAACTCCGTAGCCCCACCTCTATACTGCCCTGGACCCGCCTATGCTTGAACTCCTTAGCCCCTACCCTAATGATGTCCTGGATCCGCCTATGCTCGAGCTCCCGAGCCCCACCCACGTACTGATGTCCTGAATCCGCTTATGCTCGAGCTCCTTAGCCCCACTCCCGTACTGATGTCCTGGATCCGCTTATGTTTTAACTCTTTAGCCCCTACCTGTTTTAACTCTTTAGCCTCTTGATGTCCTGGATCCGCTTATGCTCGAGCTCCTTAGCCCCACCCCGTACTGATGTCTTTGATCCGCCTATACTCGAGCCCCTTAGCCCCGGCCCCGTACTGATGTCCTGGATCCGCCTCTGCTTGAGCTCCTTAGCCCGACACCCATACTGATGTCCTGGATCCGCCTATGATCGAGCTCCTTAGCCCCATCTCCGTACAGATGTCCTGGATCCGCCTATGCTGGATCTCCTTAGCCCCATTCCCGTACCGATATGCTAGATCCGCCAAGCTCAAACCCCTTAGCCTCTAACCCCGTACTGATATCCTGGCTCCGATTATGCTCGAGCTCCTTAGCCCCACCTCTGTACTGATGTCCTTTATCCGCCTATACTCGAACCCCTTAGCCCCACCCCCGTACTGATGCCCTGGATCCGCCTCTGCTCGAGCTCCTTAGCCCCACACCCATACTGATGTCCTGGATCCGCCTATACTCCAGCTCTATAGCCCCACCCCCGTACAGATGTCCTGGATCCACCTATGCTCGATCTCCTTAGCCCCACCCCCGTACTGATGTCCTGGATCCGCCTTTACTCAGGCTCCGGAGCCACACCCCTGCACTGATGTCCTGGATCCGCCTATGCTCGAGCTCCTTAGCCCCATCCCCGAACTGATGTCCTGGATCTGCCTATGCTCGAACTCCGTAGCCAAACCTCCGCACTGCCCTGGATTCGCCTATACTCAAACTCTTTATTCCCTACCACCCTACTAATGTCCTGGATCCGCCTATGCTGGAACGCCCGAGCCCCACCACCGTACTGATGTCCTGGATCCGCCTATGCTCGAGCTCCTTCGCCCCACCCCGTACTGATTCCTGGATCCGCCTTTGCTGGAGCTCCTTAGCCCCACCCCCGTACTGACGTCCTGGATCCTCCTATGCTCGAACTTCTTAGCCCCACCTCCGTACTGATGTCCTGGATCCGCATATGCTCGAACTCCTTAGCCCCTACCCCCGTACTGATGTCCTGGATCCGCCTATGCTCGAGCTCCTTACCCCACCTTCTTCCTGATGTCTTGGATCCGCCTATGCTCGAACTCCGTAGCCCGTACCTCCCCCCACTGATGTCCTGGATCCGCCTATTCTCGAGCTCCTTACCCCACCCCCTTACTGATGTCCTGGATCCGCCTGTGCTCGAACTTCGTAGCCCCACCTCTGTACTGCCCTGGATCCGCCTATGCTCGAACTACTTAGCCCCCACCCCCTACTGATATCCTGGATCCGACTATGCTCGAGCTCCCGAGCCCCACCCCCGTACTGATCAGCTGAATCCGCTTATGCTCGAGCTTCTTAGCCCCACCGCCGTACTGATCTCCTAGATCCGCCTCTGCTCGAGCTCCTTAGCCCCATCCCCGTACTAATATTCTGGATACGCCTATGCACGAACTCCGTAGCCCCTACCCCCTACTGATGTCCTGGATCCGCCTATGCTGGAACTCCCGAGTCTCACCCCGTACTGATGTCCTGATTCCGCTAATGCTCAGCTGCTTAGCCCCATCCCCGTACTAATGTCCTGGATCCGCCTATGCTCTAACTCCCTAGCCCGACCCTCGTACCGATGTCCTGGATCCGCCTATGCTCTAACTCCCTAGCCCGACCCTCGTACCGATGTCCTGGATCCGCCTATGCTCTAACTCCCTAGCCCCACCCTCGCACTGATGTCCTGGGTCCGCCTATGCTCGAACTCTTTAGCCCTTACCCCCATGCTGATGTCCTGGATCCGCTTATGCTCGATCTCCTTACCCCCACACCAGTAACGCCCCACCTCCGTGCCCCCGCCCCCGAAACGACATAGGCGGATCCAAGGGGAAAGGGGACAGGTGCCCCCATAGAATCTTAGCGGCCCCTGAAATTGTCCCGGAAACCCCTGGAAAGTTCGATGGCACCCCCTGAAATGTCGTTTTCCCGAGATGCAGGTATCGGGGTCTACTGATAGGTTTTAGCGCCTACTTGATAGGTTTTTCCGGCCAAAAGTGGCGTCCCTGGTGTAGATAGCGCCCACCAGGAAGTTTCCCCTTCCACCTCGCCCCCGATAGGCAATCCTGGATCCGCGTATGGGAAGCGACATTTCAGGGAGCGTCATCGACCTTGAGAGGCGTGTCTTTACAATTTCAGAGGGCGCCGATGGTCGATTGGGGGTTGGGGGAGGGGATGGGGGAGAAGGGTGGGGGGCACCTAGCCTACTTATTCCTGGATCCACCCATGGTCCAAAAACAGAAACATAATACTCTTATTGTAAACTCAGACTTTTACGGTACTCTAATTACTTGTGATGCATTATGGGTAGTGTTGGGTACTTTTTTACCAGACCATAAATAAACAGAAACGGCCGCGCCGATCGCCGGCGTTGCCGCGACGTGGACGCAGGGGTGACGCGTGGTGATTTGCTACAACGATGCGTGGAGAAACGGCATGTTAGTAAAGGTAACTTGGTGTTTCATTGATATATATGCAGATGGAATGTCGACATATGTCTCTTACCTAGCTGCATGCAAAATTTCATTTCCCTCCAATGACTCTAACCACCCTAAACCCCGGTGTGAAGCAAAAATGAACTGATAAAATTACCACTGTGAAATGCATTTTACGGCTTATAGCGCGGAAGACGTAAGAGATGAGTGGGGGGTATGAGCGAGAAAAATGACGGCAACGAAGTTTTCTATCCAGCCGTGTTAAGTTCATGACCGTAGCTATCATGGTCTGGAAACGAGGGGGCTGAGAATAAAATTTTTAAAAACTTATATTTTATTTTTGCCTATAAAATAAAAAGTTTCAGTCTGAAAGTTTTTATCTCTAAATATATAATAAAGGAGGCTATTCTCTCTTATTATCTGAAATGGGAACTAATTTTTATCAATTAGATCGGAAGATATAAGGGTTTGAATGATATTTTGGGAAATGCAGACCTCCACGGAATGGGCCAAAAAGGACCCTTAAATTTCCGTTTTTGTTTTGTTTCTGTGTTTGTGCGGTACTGCACAAACCGGCCTTTAAGTTGGTATTTGACTCAGAACCTGAACTGCTGTAGCTTCAGATATTTCGAGCCTGTAGTTTAGACCATGAGTTTTATGCCAAATTTAGGGTGCAAAGTTTAAAAGCTAATTTAGAGCCCTAAATTTAAAGCTTTTTCTTTCCAACTTTTTGTGTGAACTACAAATTTCCCTGATGTAAAAGGGTGCAAGTTTGAAGAGTCTAGATGAATTAGCAAAAAATAGAAAAATAAAAGTTAAAAATCACATAATGCAAAATTCTGGGCAAAATTTTGAAAATTTTGAAAATTGACAACCGTGGTGCCTATTCATTTGGAAGTGCCTTCTATCCACAAAAGTTTTAGGTCTCTGATACCAGCGCTCAGAACAGACAACAACAACAACAGACAACAACGACGACGACGAGACCGGAAAAACTGTCAGAATAGAAGCCGTTTCTTACTTCGTTCGTCACCGGCTTCTGACCACGACGAGACCCGTCTGAGCGGCCAGAATAGAGCCGCTTGAGAAATCTCAATGCGCTTCGCTCCATGGATTTCGTCATGCGGCTCTGACACCGAGGGAGTGCCCTTCTCGTGGTTGAAACTCAAGTGGTACCAAGTAAACGCAGAAGACGACACTAGATCCATACAGTATATTTGCAGTAAGCGATACATAAAAACATACAGGCACCAAAACGCGCAACCATGATACCCCCAGCGCGGGGCCCCTAAATAACGTCGGGGATATCGGCGCGGTACAGGTAGGTGCTAAGAATGTCACTGGTAGGGTGTAACGCAATTAAACTAAAACACTACACATACACAGCCAATAAAACAAAAACACATACGTCAGCGTCGTAAAATCACAGACATGTAGGCGCCCAGCCACCACTCAACCAGCCCGCCCGGCGACGAGGCAGCAGGGAGCGCCGGCGGGCGCCAACGCGGCCGATGACAATGGCGGCAGAGCGCAAACGCGATCGGTCCGGGAGAGTGCCGGACGTCGGTCAGGCGAACAGGCGCGGCGGCAGGTGATCGGGCCGCAGAGCGCGTCCGCCCGAGGCGGGGCCGCGCAGCGCGCTCGTGGTTGGTCGGTCAGGCGATCAGTCCACGGGCGCCAGCCCGCGGAGCGCTCCAGCGGGGGGCCAGGTGAAGGCTGCATCAGCGGGTAGCTGGGCCAAGCGCGCAGGCGGACGCCCCGACGCAGCACGCGCCAGCGGACGGCCGGCGGACAGCCAGCCCCAGCACGCCCCGGCGGGAGGCCGGGCGCACGGGCGTCAGGGCATGATGTGATCCTGAAACAAGGTTAATGTTTTTGTTAGATTAGGAGGGACAGGATTTCTTTTATTTTTTTAACAGTTTTATCAATCTTGGAGAGATTTAGGCGCGAGGTAAAGTACTATGAAAGGAAAGGCACGATGGTGCCGGAGGCGGGCCTGTAGGCAACCGTCAAAGCCGAAATCAAGCAACAACGCAGTTTAGATTCTTATGAATTTAGTTTTTTCCTCAATTAATAATAGATACTGTTCTTGAGTGATTCTGGCTGGTGCATGCAGCAGGAAACTTAAGCTAATATTAGTCAGAATGAGACTTTCCGGTTAAACAGTTTTGATATTGATACAATTGAGTTGTTAACACACTTAGGATAGGATATACTTATCAGTAATATTTATCAAGGTATAGTTTTTTTATAACGGTTTTGAAGAAGGTTTTACTCATAGGGACATCTTCCAGTCTTCTAATTTTGCTAGCTATAATCTTATTCCATGCTCGTGGGGCCGATATAAATAGAGAAAACTTTCGATACATAGTGGGAGCGAACTGGACCTGGAAATGTTGCGTTTGTCTAATGACACGACCTAGAGGATCTTGCTGTATGATATTGATTTTTTTCAGAAATAGCAGAGGGCAGAGAGTTAGACAAAAAGTCATGCATTATTTTTAATTGAGCTATTTCTACCAGGTTTGGGATTTAAAGTAAATTATCTTTTCTGAAAAGAGGGTCTGTGTGGGCAAGGCGGCCGGTCTTATCAATGATTCGCACAGCTTTTTTCTGGAGCAATATGAGTTTGTTAAGGTGGAACTGGTAAGTACGTCCGAAAATAGGTAAACAGTAGCTCAAATAAGGAAGACTAAGGGCATTGTAAAGCAGGAGGAGGTGACCTGGGTCCAGAATATGCTGTGCCCTACGCATGAGACCAATGTTACGCGAGATTGTGTTGGCGACTGCATGTATATGTTTAGTCCACTTCAGATTCTCACTTATGTGAACACCTAGATACTTTGTAGTGAATTTTCGTTGCAACACGTCATTATTAATTCTAATGGCAATACTATCGGTAAGGCAAGAGGAAAAAGCTGATAAGTGGATTTTTTAGTGTTGAGGGTCAGCCGACTGCAGCAGAGCCAGCTCGAGATGTCTGATAGACTTTGGTCAATTTGGGTTTGGAGGTCTGTTAAGTTAGGTGCTGTAAATAATAGGGCAGTGTCATCTGCAAAGAGGTAGAATTTGGTAGTTTGCGAGCAATTAGCCATGTCATTTACATATATGAGAAAAAGTAGGGGACCCAGCACACTTCCCTGTGGAACTCCAAGAGAAACCGTTCTAGGACAGCTAGATTTTTTGAGTTATATTTGACTATTTGTGTTCGATTGGAAAGATATGATTGAAAAAATTTTAAAGTGGTATCCTAAATTCCCCAAAACCTTAATTTAGAAAGAAAAATTCCGTGATTTACTGTGTCGAAAGCACGACTGAAATCAAGGCATATTGCAACTGATAACAACTTAGAGGCAAGAGCAGCAGTTATATCATCATACAATAAGGCAATTGGCATTTATGTGCTGCGTTTTTTTCTGGAATCCAAATTGGTTTTTGTACAGCATGTTACTTTCAGACAAGTATTCAGTGAGCTGGGCTCCCACAATTTTTTTCGAATACTTTTGCAAGAACAGGAAGGATTGATATAAGGCGATAATTTGTGAATTTAAATTGGTTTCCAGATTTGAAGATAGGAACAACAAGTGCAGTTTTAAATTCATCTGGAAATACCTCTTTGCCATAGGCAGATCCAGGGGGCAAGGGGGCACGTGCCCCCCCCTATCGACCCTCGGCGCCCCCTGAAAAGGTCGATGGCGCCCCCCTGTCCAAAATAAGAATGTCTGAAAATGTCGCTTTCCACCCCCCCAGGATACGGAAGTCGGCGCCCACCGATAGGATTTGGCGCCCACCTGATAGGTTTTGCCGGTCATAAGTGGCGCCCCCTGGTCCGGGTGGCGCCCCCGGGAAGGTGCCCCCTCCGATTGGCAATCCTGGATCCGCCTATGCCCTTTGCAGAGACAAAGTTTGAACAAATACGTGGCTTGTGGTGAAATGACAGGGATTATTAATTTAAGAATTTTCGAGCTAATTCCACCATATCCAGGTCCTTTATTACCAAGGGATGCAACAAGCTTTTGAACATATTCAGAATTTATCATATGGAATTGAAAGCGTTGTGGAGTTGGCTCACCCAGGTACTGGTGAGGATCTGAAGTGGACTGTGGGAGAGAATTATCAAGCTTTGCTGCTACTGTTGAGAAGTAATCATTGAACCCATCTGCAATTTGAACAGGGTCGCTTATGTAATTATCGTCGACATTGAATTGAACCGGTGCATCATTTTTAGTTTTGTTTTTGCGACAAAGAGTGAGTAATGTAGCCCAGAGTTTCTTAGGATCAGATTTTTCTTCTTCCACTTTCCTTTGATAATAGGAAGTTTACGGGCTGTTCTGATAATATTAGTGAGACAATTACTATACAACTTATAAGAGATTTCGTAATTTTTAGTGCGTGATTTTATGAACTTTTTGTATAGATCAGCTTTCTTGTTTACACATCGTAGGAGACCATACGATATCCAAGGCCGAATTGGTGTGGACCTACGATTACTGTTAATTGAAGAGAGATGAGCAATCTCTTCACTAAGTGTGTTCTGTAATATTTGAGCTGCCAAGTGAGGGTCATTTATGGTTGTAAAATTTTGGAGTTTTAAAGTAATAGCCTGTTTAAGTTGATCAATTTTTCTAAAGTCAAAAGAAAGCATTGGTTTTGGAGTTTGGTCAGGCTTAGTAATATTTGAAGCAATTGTTAATCCAATAGGAAGATGATCACTAAAATCGCTTATTAAAACAGATGAAGATTTTACAATAGAGCTGTCATTACAGAAAAAGTTATCCATGAGAGTCTGGCTTTCTGCAGTGATTCTGGTTGGTAATAAAATGCAAGGGTGGAATCCCTGCACTGCTAAGGAATGTACAAAACTTGAGATATGATCGCTTGCAGATGAGTTCAAGATTTCAAAGTTATAGTCGCCCCCCATTATACAAATTTTTTGCTCAAGTGATATTTTTTCAATAGTTTCTTCTAAGTAATTTAGGAAAATTGCAGATGGGTAAGATGGTGATCTATATATTGATCCAACTAGCAGCCGAAAAGGAAAAATATTATGAATTTCAAGGTAGACTGACTGCTGCTGAATTACATTGGACTCCAGGTCACCCCTTCTGTTATATGCCATGTGTTTGCAAATGAATATACCTGCACCCTTTCCCTTGTAATTTGATGGACAGGTGATTTCCAGATCATAATCAGGGAGTTGGTATGAATTTACAAGTTCTGATGGTAGCCATAATTCAGTCACTAGTATTACCGATGGTTTGTATTTAAGTTCAGCAACGAGGGCCTGAAGTGATTCAAAGTTTTTTAGGAGAGACCTTATATTAACATGCAGTATTCAGAAAATGTGAAGCGGATTGGCAATATTATAGGAATCAATTGTGTAGTAGTTGCAATTTTCTAGCAAATGTTGTAAGTTCGAATGTTGGGGATCTTCATGGTCAAGTGTAGAAAGATCTGGAAGGAATCTTAAGTTTGCATTAAATGATGAGGGTTCTTGAATCCTTAGAGGGAATTTAAACAAAGTGCAAAAGCAAACAATCAAACAGTACAACAGCAAAAACAGCAAAACAGGAGTTTACAGGTAAAGAGTAAGATGTTCCTAGCAATAGCTTTACACCAAACTCGAGTACAGTAGCAGGTGGACCAATCATATCACAATATCAAGGGGAAGGCAACCAAAACGGTTCAAGTAATTTCAGAGAACTATCCTAGTTGAAAGGGCAGGCTGGGAAAAATGAGAATTACAATCAACTACAGAGTGAAATAAACCAAGAAAGCCAGACATGAGGATTACACATCATCAACAGCACCAGTCAGGGACATTGGTGAGGCAGGACAAGCCCCAATGGAGTCAACATGAGCAGCCATGCCAGGCGGCGGCAGGTGGAGGGGCGGGTGAGTAACCTCCCGCACATCAGGTGGTAATTGGTTCGAATGTAGGGATGAACCCCGCACAAGCTGCTCACCATTGGGTGACCTACTCAACTGAGTAACCATGGAGGGCCCCACTCCAGCAGAAGCTGTCCCTGCACTAGGCACAGGGCAGTCACCCATAGCAAGGGTCTCCTCCTCAGAGGGACCAGAGGCAGCCGCCACAGACGAAGGCTTGGTCACATCCAGAGGCGGTCCCCCCCAGAGTCCCCATCACCCGCCACATGTGAGTCAGTGATGCCTCTCACTCCCCCACAGCACCAGGACCTACCCCACATGAACTCCCCCTCCCCTCCTGTGGAACCATCACTTTATCAGGGAGAGAAACCCGTTCACGGTTTAGGCCTGGGGCGCCACGGAGGGACACACTGTCACGAGTAGGATCAACACTCCGTGGGCCAGCACCTACCCCACCTGCACTCCTCCTCCCCTCCTGTGGAACAATCACTTTATCAGGGAGAGAAACCCGTTCACAGTTCAGGCCAGGGGCGCCACGGAGGGACACACTGTCACGAGCAGGATCTACACTCCGTGGGCCAGGTGGACCACTCCCGCCACGCACTGGCCCGAACCGCTGACATATCTGGAGTATTTCCCCCTCTGTGGCACCAACATTTAGCTCAACCGGTTTTTGAATCAGCTTTGACCCTGATGAAGATTCTCCCCATGTTGGTGTAGTATGAGAGGAAAGGCATTTTGTCCTTGGGTGAGTGGAGTCTCTGCAGGATCTTCACAACTCGGAGGCGCTCAGGGGTGAGACTCTCATGAACGGAGAGCCCATACTGGTCAGGCTTTACCCTTTGTCTGTATATATGATTCTTATCATCAATGTAAGCAAATCTGACCAAGATGACTTTCCTATTTTGGAGTCTGTGGCACGCTATGATTCCCCCTGACTGCACCTGCACACCAAGGTAGCGGTGCATCAAGTCAATAGCCACTGCTCGAGTGTTCTCCCTTTCTTTTGGAGGAGGGACAACTCTTCCAGAGAGGAGCAGTGTCGTCTTTCGGCTGTATTGGTTTTGCTCCTCAATGGAGGTAGCCAGTTTAATTTGTTGTCCCTCAAGGGAGGATCCCTGCTGAGACAGCTGAGCCAGTTTAGATTGCAGCAGTTCATTGGCCTCCATATTCTTTGAAGCTACAAACTGGACCTGAAGAAATTCGGAACGTACCTCTTTGATTTCTGTCTTAAGTTTGGCGTTTTCGTTTCTAAGAGAGGCCATCTCTTCCCTTAGCTTCTCCATGGAGGAGTCTAGAAATTTCAAGGTTGGTTTCATACTCATTGGGAAGAACAATGTATATCACATTGGAAATGATTTTTCCCTCACTCAAAGATTAATTAGGTATGTTAAGGCGATTGGTCCACCTAGCTCTTAAATTAGAGCATTAATGGCGAATACCTAGGGCCAGAAGAGAAAAACACACTTGCCTCCAAGGATGCAGCAAAAACCAATCCACGAGTCCAATCTGTACGTCAGGCCAGTGGGATGCCCCAGCCCACTCATGGTACAATCAGCCCCAAAGGACCCTGACAGTCCTGCCCAAGTGTCAATGCGACACAGCGCCCTAAAAGATTGAGAATGTATGGCCGTGGCTGTGCGCGCGCGAAGGGCAAGTTCACGGTCACGCCCCTCAGCAGGGTATAGTGATGGGCAGCTGGTACTATTATATTTTATTAGTACTGGAGCAACTAAGATAACAATGCTCGATTTTTCTCGAGCTCAACGAGCTCGAATTTGCTCAGAAGGGCTTTTTTAATTCCAGCAAGAACAATGGGAAAAACTGTTCGCAATATCAAGTTACAAACAGGAAAGTACTTGATTTCAAGAGGTAACCTTCCTTCTCTACCCTGGCCAGTTTTGTCAGCTGATCAATCAGCTGATAGCGGCCTGACCCGGTCTACAATAATGACTCAAAACAAACAAATAGGAGAAAACAAATTCTTTAGTTGGCGAAAAGAAGCAATATTTTAGAGTACCAAATCAACAAATAATTTTAGAGTGACGGATCAAAAATGAGTTTATCCAAAAGAAAAATATCCTAGCAGTGCAAGCACCAGCTTATTATCACCCGTTGGAGTGAAAGAGATAAAGGCAACACACTACGCACAGAGAGCCCGCCACACACATCCGGCACCGAGGGAGGATGGAGACGGAATGGAGGATGGAGACGGAATGATGCTATACAAGACCAGCCAAAGTGTGAATCATGCACTAAAGACTGTAGATTTTTCAAAAAAAGAACAGGTAGACACTGATTCGTCAGTGTCTCTCCAGCCAGCCTACCCAAAGGGTTTAAAGCTGAAAGAAGTGAAGTATAGAGGCATCATCAGCCTTCTTCCCTACATCGGGCCCATTTACCATGACTACTTCAACAAGTTACCACACGATGGTGAGCAGGATGATGCACCGGAGTTCCACCCCGACGGAAGTGAGAAATGTGTCTCACAGGTGGGCTCAGTGTTTGGCGGGAAGCGGGAGTGGCTGTTTTCGGACAATACAAGATGCCATTTGAGCTGCTGAAGTGACTGTTTAGTATTATATTAGGTTGAAGTACGTCTGTTCTGTAAACACCCAGTATTGTCGATGATGCCTTTGTTCACACATCATGGTAAGGTGTAACCATGTGTAAATATTTGTGTTTCGCCTTTTTCTCGAGGCATGGTGGTCGTGTATAACGTGAAGTGTCGTGCCTTTTAACCCTCGCCCCACCGGGGGGCCATCGATGGGCACCCCCTAAGGTTTTTTCAAGATAGCAGAAAAACGACGAGGCGCAGCACCGTGGTTGAGGGCTCTACCTCTCACTGCATCATTTTCCCATCATCCCTGAAATTTTTTACCCCGGGTCACCCAAGGTCAGGTCACCAGACGAGGTCAACCAAGGTCACCTCACTTCAACTTTAGAGCTCTGTAAGAGCTACATTTCCTAAGTCGATCGATTTGAAACTTCCTTCACTTCATCACCCCTCCAGGGTCTACAAGGTGTATATCCGGGATTTTTCGATTTCGTGCCCTGAGGTCAGGTCACGAGGCGACCTCTCCCATTGGAAAAGCATGGGGAAAAGCTGTTTCATGATATAAAAGCCACAAAAATGATTGCAAATACTCAGACTGCTCAGAACAGCGTTTTTGGACACCCTTTCACGGATCCCAGGGGTCATATTTGCCCTTTGACTTTTCCAAGGTCATCCAAGGTCACCAGGGGTCAAAAACAGTATTTTGACAATAACTTTTGACCTAATTAAGCTAGAGCGATGAAATAAACACCATCGTGTTTGTCTTGTCACTGGCTTTCATTTTTCTGATATACGGCAAGGTCACTTTTTGACCTTTCGTGACCTCAGGTCATATTAGGTCACGAGGTGACCTCTGGAGGTCAAACCACTGGCGGGAGGTCTTTATGTTCCACATAGCGGAAAAAGTACTGGCAATTTCCTATCAAATGTACTTTACCAGGCCTCAATAGCTCTAATTACATAAGAGTTTGCTTAATCATTGCATATTTGAGTGAAAATAGCCGATCTTGACCTAATTTCACCTCTGGAGGTCAAACCATTGACCTGAGCACTAAAACATGTGAAGTAATTTCTTACTGAATTCACGCGAGCTTTCTAATGCACTTTGCAGATTTGCGCTAACGCCCATACTTTCGGAGTTAGAGGGGGGCCATCGATGGCCCCCCGGTGGGGCGAAGGTGGCGCCGGACCCCCGGTGGGGCGCGGGTTAACAGCGCCTTTTGACTTCAAGCATACGAGCTTCAGCCACGTTAATGCACACCTCGGGTATTCGGGTAATTGGTTCATATGATTGTTGAAGTTTAGCGATGCATGTAGATGATTTTTTACTTAGGGCGATGGACGGGTAAAGCACTGCAGCCCCAAACAACAACAACAGACCACGACGAGACCCGTCTGAGCGGCCAGAATAGAGCCGCTTGAGAAATCTCAATGCGCTTCGCTCCATGGATTTCTCATCGGCTCGACAAACGCGTGGAAATTTAGACCGGTTTAGGCTAGTCTAGAAGCCCAGAGCTGGGACCATCAAGGTGTATTGTTATGCTGCACAGACCTGATAGCAAAAACGGAAGTGTTCGTGAATATACCCGGAGAACATTGAATAGGAAATGAGGACTGCAGCAGGAACTTTTTTGGCGAAAGGAAAGAGGTTATACGAATGCAATGATCACGTATATCGGTATGTTTGCTTTTAAAAACAGATCTCGTTTAACAGATTGGTGCCTAGTGACCTCTAATGTATGCCCAATGCATCTTCAGAATAAAAATTTAAATGCAACTATGTTCAAGGTCTTTTGATCAAAAATATTACCATTGCCAGTTTGAAAATATATTCGTACAAATTACCATGCTGAGTTTCCTCCTCAGTGGTGTGAGCTTTTAGCCTAGAATGCCCAATTTTAGAACATTGTCATTTTTGGATTATTTTTGGGGTATTATACGGGACGAAAGTTGTTTAACGTTCGTCAAAGATATTTATGGGCAAAACATTTGATCCATTTAACAATGCCGACGTGTCAGACAAGAACGCGGAAAAAAGTAGCAAACTCTGTTTTCAAATTCATACTTCACAGCAAGCGTTTTGAACAAGATAGTTGAAAGCCAGGTTAGTACACTGAAAAACGGTGGAGAACCCGTAGAGTTCTTGCACTTAACTTGCACCATATCAATAATCGGACAGCAAATTTTAAGACCTGTCAAGGTTCTCAACGAGACTGATAGGGGTTCTCATATCGAGACGTGATGCGCTTCTTTATGTTCTTCGGTGAAACGTATTTCATTTCTTTCAGGAGAATTCAAACAGTTCTCAGCAGTCTTAAGAATATTCTGTGAGTACCCTTTCCTGTTTTTAGAGTTTTCTAAAAGAAGCCGTATCCATCTTTCAAGAAGTAATAGATTCTCGAAATTTTCACGTTGCGTCTACTCTGAGAACGACTTCCTTTCTTCTTGAAGACGTGCAAGATTATTTCATATGGTGCTTAAAGGAGGAATACCGCTAGCTTCACGTAAATTATCCGCTTATTCGTAGCACTTAGCAATTAGGTCTAAGGGCGGATGCCAAGTCACATTTTAATAAGCTCCACTGTTGTGGTGGAGCTAATCAAAAACATGACCTCGTGTTTTAGTCTCAGCCAAATTGTTAAGCACTTAGAAAAAACGGATAATTCACACAGAACTGAAGCTGAAAATGAGCATACGTAACCGTGACTTCTCCAAAAGAATGGGATGCCAAAGAAGTGAAACTGGTGTGGTGCGGCATGGAAAATCACGCCAAAGTTAACCCTATTTCCGTCAGGCTCCCGGCTACCCCCTATTTCCGGCAGGGGGGCAATATCGGCCCCCCTAAGATCTCGTAATCTAACCGGCCGATTTTGAAAATTCAAAGTGCTATAGATTCCCCTGACGCTAAACTTTATTTTGAAAAAAAGAAAATTTCAAAATTTTGATTTTTAAGGAGAAAGTCGTGCAAAATATACAATTTTTGTGTATTTTTTAGATTTTCCATAACCCTTGTCTCTGTTGTACGATTTTCACAAAACTAGTTCAGATTTACAAATAATTGACCCAAAATTGTCATATACTCGAGTTACGCAAAAATTCGAAATTCAATGGCAGTTCCAGGACCAGGACTATGAGGGGAAATATATACAACCTAAAAAGTTTTTGTTACGCGGATTAGAAGCCGTGATATACTGCTTGGCATCTTTGACACATAAATCAATGAAAAAAAGTGAAAAACTCATCAGGGGCGGATGCAGTAAGGTAAAACAGTGGGGTAAAATACATCCCAACAATATGCGAGTGGTATGCATGAGTATATTAGTCCCTCGACTAGTTGAAATTTATTTCTGATAATTTTTACCCTCCCATGGCAGCTCTGGGAAAGGGGGTGACATAGGCGGATCAAGGACTCTCGTCGTGGGGGGGGCGGGTGGGGGTGATTGGAAACACATTTTTAATATACAACGATATTGAGTCGCGGCGGTGATACTGGCTGGGAATATGCATTTTGAAAATGTGTAGTGACTGGACACGCCTCTGGTAATCTAGAATTTGGTTATAACTATTTTGAATTTTCATATACCCAATTGTATTCGCCCTGGCACGGCTGTAAGCAGTCTTCTCACTTACTAACGTTTAGTCCTTCTTGATAACATTCCCCCCATTTTGAACTGCTGTAACCGCCCCTGATGAATACAAATAGTGACAATTGTGAATGCACTATCATCTCACGTAAAAAAATGATATAATAAAACCATATAACTGGTATCAGGATCAGCAGAGACGGCTTCCTTTTACAAAGAACCCATCGCATACGATAATACTTGGTTTGTGGATAGAACCTCCCCAAAAACCCAGCCATAGCTCCGCCCCTGGTAAATATATGATATTGACAATTTCAGAAAACCTGCCTGTACTAGTTTTAGGAAAAGTCAGGAAGTTTCAAAGTTCTATCGCAAGCCGTTTCGGAGATATTCTTGAAAAACCTTAGGGGGGCAATATTAGCCCCCCCCTGCCGGAAATAGGGTTAATACAATGCACTAGTGTTCAATCAAATATTTATAGACTCTTAAAGATTCACTTGGCGACAAAACAACACAATGCGTTTTCTTTATATTGTAACACAAACGGATCAAAATTGTTATGATATGGCCTGAAAACAGTGAAGGCACATGACGTCAGTAGGGAGGTCGAACGCCCCTATAAAGGGAGCATAACTAATGATCAGCCCTCTATGTATGCAGATAAAAGAAGATATATGTTCACAAACGCACAGGGCTTTGCGTGAGGCCCACTCACGTCCAGCATCTCCTCTAAAAGCTGCTGATCTCCTAGGACTAGGCTGACCTCCTAGATTTTCAGCTTTGACGAACCACCAACCCAGCAGTCTCGAGCAGGCTTTTGATGGCCGCCACTTGTTCTGCCTCTGAAAAAGGAAATGAGTCTGCTCAAAACACGCGAAAAATGGACCAAAAACACCCAAACGTTTGAGTTAATGTGGCAGATCCAAGACTTCATTTGAGGGGGGTGGGGGCTTGGAGCCTGCCCCGCCAGCACCTCGGACAGCATCCAGCTATGCATTTACTATTGGGGCTCGGACATTTCTAAGGAGCAGGCCTCTTGGATCCGCCACTGGTCTGTTCTATTTGAGCATTAAGATGCCGGTTCATAAGCTATATTTTACCAGCTTTATTTTAAAGATATATCAGAAAAATATGAGGGATACATAGACCGATCTATGGGACAAAAATACTTTTTAAAGACTTTTGCCACCACTTCGCCCAACCGACAATCGATGCCCCCTGAGAGATCAATGAAATTTTCTGAAATGGCAATGGGGGCCCCCATAAATGTCGCTTCCTTCCCGGGAAGCAAGAATAAGCGCCATCGCGATCGGATTTGGCGCCCAACGGATATATTTTTTCCGCCCCTGGCATTGGCGTCCCCCAGGGCTTGATGACGCCCTGAACATGTGTCTCTCCCCTGATCGGCAATTCAAGATCTGCCTATGGACGGATGGACAAAACCAACCCTCCCCCTCCTTCCCAAACCCCGCCTCTCACAGGAAGACGGCAAAGTCGACCTAACTGCACATCGCCAATGGATCCTGTGACCCTTCTTCAAAGCGCAAAGCGTTTTGTTTTCTGTTCTTCAGAAACACTACGTTTTTTAATTTTTCCAGGGCTGGCCCCATCCAAACGTTTTGCCAGGTCTGCCACAAAGGGTCGGTGGTACCACAGCTTTGTACAAAGATGCAAATTTTCCATAGGCCAGTAGCCACATTTAGTTACCATACACGGCAATTGTTACCAGTTAACAAAGTGCCGTCACACTTACACTGAAAACCGGTGGAGAACCCGTAGAGTTCTTGCACTTAACTTGCACCATATCAATAATCGGACAGCAAATTTTAAGACCTGTCAGGGTTCTCAACGAGACTGATAGGGGTTCTCATATCGAGACGTGATGCGCTTCTTTATGTTCTTCGGTGAAACGTATTTAATTTCTTTCAGGAGAATTCAAACAGTTCTCAGCTGCCTTAAGAATATTCTGTGAGTACCCTTTCCGGTTTTTAGAGTTTTCTAGAAGAAGCCGTATCCATCTTTCAAGAAGTAATAGATTCTCGAAATTTTCACGCTGCGTCTACTCTGAGAACGACTACCTTTCTTCTTGAAGACGTGCTAAAATTCTTTCATATGGTGCTTAAAGGAGGAATGCCGCTAGCTTCACGTAAATTATCCGCTTATTCGTAGCACTTAGCAATTAGGTCTAAGGCCGGATGCCAAGTCACATTTTTGATAAGCTCCACTGTTGCGGTGGAGCTAATCAGAAACATGACCTCGTGTTTGAGTCTCAGCCAAATTGTTAAGCACTTAGAAAAAAGCGGATAATTCACACAGAACTGCAGCTGAAAATGGGCATACGTAACCGTGACTTCTCCAAAAGAATGGGATGCCAAAGAAGTGAAACTGGTGTGGTGAGGCATGGAAAATCACGCCAAAATTAATACAATGCACTGGTGTTCAATCAAATATTTATAGACTCTTAAAGATTCACTTCGCGACAAAACAACACAATGCGTTTTCTTTATATTGTAACACAAACGGATCAAAATTGTTATGATGTGGCCTGCAAACAGTGAAGGCACATGACGTCAGTAGGGGAGGTCGAACGCCCCTATAAAGGGAGCATAACTAATGATCAGGCCCTTATGTCTGCAGATAAAAGAAGATATCTGTTCACAAACGCACAGGGCTTTGCGTGAGGCCCACTCACGTCCAGCATCTCCTCTAAAAGCTGCTGATCTCTGAGGACTAGGCTGACCTCCTCGATTTTCAGCTTTGACGAACCACCAACCCAGCAGTCCCGAGCAGGCTTTTGATGGCCGCATCTTGTTCTGCCTCTAAAAAAGGAAATGAGTCTGCTCAAAACACGCAAAAAATGGACCAAAAACACCCAAACGTTTGAGTTAATGTGGCAGATCCAAGACTTCATTTGAGGGGGGAGGTGGGGGCTTGGAGCCTGCCCCGCCAGCACCTCGGACAGCATCCAGCTATGCATTTACTATTGGGGCTCGGACATTTCTAAGGGGCAGGCCTCTTGGATCCGCCACTGGTCTGTTCTATTTGAGCATTAAGACGCCGGTTCATAAGCTATATTTTACCAGCTTTATTTTAAAGATATATCAGAGGAATATGAGGGATGCATAGACCGATCTATGGGACAATGATACTTTTTAAAGACTTTTGCCACCACTTCGCCCAACCGATTATCGATGCCCCCTGAGAGATCAATGACACTTTCTGAAAGGTCAATGGGGGCCCCCCATAAATGTCGCTTCCTTCCCGGGAAGTAAGAATAAGCGCTATCGCGATCGGATTTGGCGCCCAATGGATATATTTGTGCCGCCCTGGCATTGGCGTCCCCCAGGTCTGGATGACGCCCTGAACATGTGTCTCTCCCCTGATCGGCAATTCAAGATCTGCCTATGGACGGATGGACAAAACCAACCCTCCCCCCTCCTTCCCAAACCTCGCCTCTCACAGGAAGACGGTAAAGTCAACCTAACTGCACATCGCCAGTGGATCCCGTGACCCTTCTTCAAAGCGCAAAGCGTTTTTTTGTTGTTCAGAAACACTAAGTTTTTGAATTTTTTCCAGGGCTGGCCCCATCCCAACGTTTTGCCAAGTCTGCCACAAAGTGTCGGTGGTACCACAGTTTTGTACAAAGATGCAAATTTTCCATAGGCCAGTAGCCACATTTAGTTACCATACACGACAGTTGTTACCAATTAACAAAGTGCCGTCACCCTTACCTTAACAAAACAGGCGCCAGATGCTCCACTTCTCAACTCCCGGAGCTTCCCACTGGAAATGAACCATCCGCTGTCGCGTCGTTGTGTTGCCATGGCGACGCAGACCCGCAGCGTCACGCACGCGCACAATCAGCTGAGACCATTCCCGAGAAGTAGTTCGAGAACGCTATCCCTTCTTTGCGTTCTTTACGAAGAAACTAAAATCGATCTATTTGAGTGACGGTGCTCGCCTGTTCTCTTGCATGAGAACGGTCCCAATGGGTTCTCATCCGAAAGATACGTGGGGCTTCTTACACTTTCCCGCCAAAATGCAAAGAACTCAATGAGGTATTGGGATAGACCAGGGAGACACCACTGGCTTCTAATGGGAGAAGTTTGTAGCAAAGTTCTCCTGAGCGGTTTTGAGTGTACCTTAACAAAACAGGCGCCAGATGCTCCACTTCTCAACTCCCGAAGCTTCCCACTGCAAATGAACCATCCGCTGTCGCGTCGTTGTTTTGCCATAGCGACGCAGCCCAGCAGCGTCACGCACGCGCACAATCAGCTGAAACCATTCCAGAGAAGTAGTTCGAGAACGCTATCCTTTCTTTGCGTTCTTTACGAAGAAACTAAAATCGATGTATTTGAGTGCCGGTGCTCGCCTGTTCTCTTGCATGAGAACGGTCCCAATGGGTTCTCATCCGAAAGATACGTGGGGCTTCTTACACTTTCCCGCCAAAATGCAAAGAACTCAATGAGGTATTGGGGTAGAGCAGGGAGACACCACTGGCTTCTAATGGGAGAAGCTTGTGGCAAAGTTCTCCTGAGCGGTTTTGAGTGTAGGATATTGGTTAGGGACATGCTTCCCGCCCCCGGGTTGGAGTGGGAGTGGCGTCGCGGAGCAGCACCTGCACTGAAAACCGGTGGAGAACCCGTAGAGTTCTTGCACTTAACTTGCACCATATTAATAATCGGACAGCAAATTTTAAGACCTGTCAGGGTTCTCAACGAGACTGATAGGGGTTCTCATATCGAGACGTGATGCGCTTCTTTATGTTCTTAGGTGAAACGTATTTCATTTCTTTCAGAAGAATTCAAACAGTTCTCAGCTGTCTTAAGAATACTCTGTGAGTACCCTTTTCGGTTTTTAGAGTTTTCTAGAAGAAGCTGTATCCATCTTTCAAGAAGTAATAGATTCTCGAATTCTCACGCTGCGTCTACTCTGAGAACGACTACCTTTCTTCTTGAAGACGTGCTATGATTCTTTCATATGGTGCTTAACCCTATTTCCGGCAGGGGGGGCTAATATTGCCCCCCTTCAGGTTTTTCGAGAATATCTCCGAAACGGCTTGCGATAGAACTTTGAAACTTCCTGACTTTTCCTAAAACTAGTACAGGCAGGTTTTCTGAAATTTTCAAGATTATATATTTACCAGGGGCGGAGCTATGGCTGGGTTTTTGGGGAGGTTCTATCCACAAACCAAGTATTATCGTATGCGATGGGTTTTTTTGTAAAAGGAAGCCGTCTCTGCTGATCCTGATACCAGTTATATGGTTTTATTATATCATTTTTTATGTGAGATGATAGTGCATTCACAATTGTCACTATTTGTATTCATCAGGGGCGGTTACAGCAGTTCAAAATGCGGGGAATGTTATCAAGAAGGACTAAACGTTAGTAAGTGAGAAGACTGCTTACAGCCGTGCCAGGGCGAATACAATTGGGTATATGAAAATTCAAAATTGTTATAACCCAATTCTAGATTACCAGAGGCGTGTCCAGTCACTACACATTTTCAAAATGTATATTCCCAGCCAGTATCACCGCCGCGACTCAATATCGCTGTATATTGAAAATGTGTTTCCAATCACCCCCACCCCCCACGACGAGTCCTTGATCCGCCTATGTCACCCCTTTCCCAGAGCTGCCATGGGAGGGTAAAAATTATCAGAAATTAAATTTCAACTAGTCGAGGGACTAATATACTCATGCATACCATTCGCATATTGTTGGTATGTATTTTACCCCACTGTTTTACCTTACTGCATCCGCCCCTGATGAGTTTTTCACTTTTTTCTCATTTATTTATGTGTCAAAGATGCCAAGCAGTATATGACGGCTTCTAATCCGCGTAACAAAAACTTTTTAGGTTGTATATATTTCCCCTCATAGTCCTGGTCCTGGAACTGCCATTGAATTTCGAATTTTTGCGTAACTCGAGTATATGAAAATTTTGGGTCAATTATTTGTAAATCTGAACTAGTTTTGTGAAAATCGTACAACAGAGACAAGGGTTATGGAAAATCTAAAAAATACACAAAAATTGTATATTTTGCACGACCTTCTCCTAAAAAATAAAAATTTTGAAATTTTCTTTTTTCAAAATAAAGTTTAGCAGCAGAGGAATCTATGGCACTTTGAATTTTCAAAATCGGCCGGTTAGATTACGAGATCTTAGGGGGGCCGATATTGCCCCCCCTGCCGGAAATAGGGGTAGCCGGGAGCCTGACGGAAATAGGGTTAAAGGAGGAATACCGCTAGCTTCACGTAAATTATCCGCTTATTAGTAGCACTTAGAAATTAGGTCTAAGGCCCGGATGCCAAGTCACATTTTTGATAAGCTCCACTGTTGTAGTGGAGCTAATCAAAAACATGACCTCGTGTTTTAGTCTCAGCCAAATTGTTAAGCACTTAGAAAAAAGCGGATAATTCACACAGAACTAAAGCTGAAAATGGGTATACGTAACCGTGACTTCTCCAAAAGAATGGGATGCCAAAGAAGTGAAACTGGTGTGGTGAGGCATGGAAAATCACGCCAAAGTTAATACAATGCAATCGTGTTCAATCAAATATTTATAGACTCTTAAAGATTCACTTGGCGACAAAACAACACAATACGTTTTCTTTATATTGTAACACAAACGGACCAAAATTTTATGATGTGGCCTGCATACAGTGAAGGCACATGACGTCAGTAGGGAGGTCGAACGCCCCTATAAAGGGAGCATAACTAATGATCAGCCCCTTATGTTTGCAGATAAAAGAAGATATCTGTTCACAAACGCACAGGGCTTTGCGTGAGGCCCACTCACGTCCAGCATCTCTAAAAGCTGCTGATCTCCGAGGACTAGGCTGACCTCCTCGATTTTCAGCTTTGACGAACCACCAACCCAGCACTCCCGAGCAGGCTTTTCATGGCCGCCACTTGCTCTTCCTCTGAAAAAGGAAATGAGTCTCCTCAAAACACGCGAAAAATGGACCAAAAACACCTAAACGTTTGAGTAATGTGGTAGATCCAGGACTTCATTTGAGAGGGGGGGCTGGGAGCCTGACCCGCCAGCACCTCGGACAGCATCCAGCTATGTATTTACTATTGGGGCTCAGACATTTCTAAGAGGCAGGCCTCTTGGATCCGCCACTGGTCTGTTGTATTTGAGCATTAAGGTGCCGGTTCATAAGGTATATTTTACCAGCTTTATTTTAAAGATATATCAGATAAATATGAGGGATGCATAGACCGATCTATGGGATAAAGATACTTTTTAAAGACTTTTGCCACCACTTCGCCCAACTGACTATCGATGCCCCCTGAGAGATAAATGACACTTTCTGAAAGGTCAATGGGGGCCCCCATAAACGTCGCTTCCTTCCCGGGAAGCAAGAATAAGCGCTATCGCGATCGGATTTGGCGCCCAACGGATATATTTGTGTCGCCCCTGGCATTGGCGTCCCCAGGTCTGGATGACGCTCTGAACATGTGTCTCTCCCTGATCGGAAATTCAAGATCTGCCTATGGACGGATGGACAAAACCAGCCCTCGGCCCCCTCCTTCCCAAACCCTGCCTCTCAAAGGAAAACGGTAAAGTCAACCTAACTGCACATCGCCAGTGGATCCCGTGACCCTTCATCAAAGCGCAAAGCGTTTTGTCTTTTGTTCTTCGGCAACACTACGTTTTTTAAATTTTTTTCCAGGGCTGGCCCCATCCAAACGTTTTGCCAGGTCTGCCACAAAGGGCCGGGCCGGTGGTACCACAGTTTTTTACAAAGATGGAAATTTTCCATAGGCCAGTAGCCACATTTAGTTACCATACACGACAGTTGTTACCAATTAACAAAGTGCCGTCACACTTACCTTAACAAAACAGGCGCCAGATGCTCCACTTCTCAACTCCCGAAGCTTCCCACTGCAAATGAACCATCCGCTGTCGCGTCGTTGTGTTGCCATGGCGACGCAGCCCAGCAGCGTCACGCACGCGCACAATCAGCTGAAACCATTCCCGAGAAGTAGTTCGAGAACGCTATCCCTTCTTTGCGTCCTTTACGAAGAAACTAAAATCGATGTATTTGAGTGCCGGTGCTCGCCTCTTCTGTTGCATGAGAACGGTGCCAATGGGTTCTCATCCGAAAGATACGTGGGGCTTCTTACACTTTCCCGCCAAAATGCAAAGAATTCAATGAGGTATTGGGATAGAACAGGGAGACACCACTGGCTTCTAATGGGAGAAGTTTGCGGCAAAGTTCTTCTGAGCGGTTTTGAGTGTGACGTATTTAAGTAGCAGCACCGGGTGGTCCTCTCGTGGTGGTGGCCGGCGTTGCGTCTGCGACTGACTGCGCGAGCGGTGCGTGTTACAAGCATTCGTGCTTGTGCACCAATCGCAAGCAATGATTGAAACTTTCTATATGTTCCGTTATGAAAATGTATGCCCGTCTGTCTGTCTGTCACAAGTGACTTTGACGTGAGATAAGCCGACACAGTAATATTATGATTGAGACGAATTCATCTTTGGTGTGTTCTCGTGGACAAGGACGTCGCTATCAAGAAGGCTAGCAAAAAAGCAAAACCATAGATGTTGATGTCTCTGGCTGGAATTTGTAAATGATATTAGATCAGGAGCGAAATAAATCCGATAAAGGTTCATAAAGTTTTGGTTTCCTAGCGGCTAGCTGTCCTTCAGCCTACTAGCTCCCCTGAAACAAAAAATGCCCACGCTCTTCGCTCCGAGTGTCAGACCCACAGTAGATTAATGTCTGAGCAAACACTTCTTATATTTGCTAAAAAAAATTTAAAGAAATGTTTAAAAGTTACCCAACCAACGCCGTCCCCTCTCTTCGAAGGGGCTTGGGGTGGTGGCCTGCTCCCACTTATGGGTGGAAATGTAATTGAACATGGCTTATTCAAGCGGACGTGGAGTTTCTTTACCGCCGCCTCCACTTTGCAAATGACACACGAGTCGAAAATCCGTGACAACGCTTTTGCTTCCTAGCATGTTTTATTTACCGCAATCAAAAAGCAGCTCACATGTACAAAAAAACTATCATTTCACTCCGCAAAAACATATTTCAAGGAAGAAACACTTCTGCTGGACTTTAAACACCTCCAGGAGTCATGCCCTGCCAAGATGCACCTGTGACAAGCTTCGTGTCTAGGTTTTTAACAGCATAAAGCGATACGTTGACGTTTTTCCAAAGGGTCTACGCCAGAGTTATGTTACTTTGAAGCCAGTCTTGAGGAGAGTGTATCTGTTTACCGACCACCGGGATGGTTAAGGCTGCAAGAACAAACAGAATGAATACATATTGCTACAGATAAACTAATGTGCTTATTTCCGCTCTGTTTGCTCCGATAATATGAACAAAAGTCAACAGAATAGGCAGTGGAGGATCAGGGGGGACTAGCGGGGCTCAAGTCCCCCACCCACCTCCCAAACAAATGCTGAGCGCACATAGTAAAATCACAAAGTAAGTGGTTATTCAAAATAATCGTAGGGAGGCCTGAGCCCACTAGCCCTACCCCAAAATGAGGCCCAGGATTCGCCACTAAACAGAGGTTCTACAGGTTGTTTACGCTGTTCACCACGCATGTGTTCGTATCGCAACAGGCGCCTTCCGGACATCACGAAGAGCGAGCCTTTTAGTGGAGGCCAACGAGCCCCCGCTTGAATTGAGACGAAGTCGACTCGCTCTCACATATGCATGTAGAATCCGCCAATACCCAGCCCATCCTACATACAAGTGGATCTTTGATAACTCATTGACAGAACTTTTCACAGGCGGTAGACAAAGCTCATCCTCAGCTCTATGCACCCGGGTTACGCACTGGCTACAAGAATCGGGTATTAACTTTGGGACCATAGCAAAGAAACGACCTTAGAGGTTGGAACCATGGCGCCGAACTACTGTTGAATGCGATTTTGAGCTGATGCAGCACGGGAAAACGAGAACAACCCCATCATAACTCGCACAACTAGCCTTAGAAAAGATAAGTTCATACCCTGACTACTTTAAGTTCTACACTGACGGATCCAAGGGAGCTGCTGGTTCCGGGTGTGCCTTCACAGGCGAAGGAATCCGTCGATGTTTTGGTCTCCCGAGAACTGTGTCGGTTTTTACCACCGAACTATATGCTATTTTACAGGTCATACGGTATATCCGTCAGCTCCCCGAGAAACATCACCTGATAATCACCGACTCAGTCAGCTCGCTGGCAGCTCTCCGCTCTAGTCTATCACATTCATCATGGCTCGTACCCGTGATTTTAAACCTGTTGACCACTGCTGCATCTCACGGTATCGAAATTAAGTTCTTATGGGTCCCAAGTCATGTTGATATACCCGGGAATGAACTGGCGGATGAAGCCGCCAAATCTGCGTCGTGGTTGAGCCCCCAGCGAAGGTGCCGGGTACCAGCGGGTGACCTGAAGGCTGATATCAATAATTTCTTCTCCTCAAAGTGGCAGACGAGATGGGATGTTGAACCGGACCGTGCTCTAAAACGTCTCAGGACAACAATAGGTCACTGGGAGTCGAGCGCCCGGCGAAGTAGGAGAGAGGAGGTGTGTTTGGCTAAACTCCGCATCGGCCACACATTCATAACACATGAACACTACCTTTGTGGCGCCGCACCAAACACTTGCACCCGTTGTGGCGCAAGACTGAGCGTCGAGCACGTTCTCTCAGACACTGATGCCTGTGCAGGGCTACGCGAAGTGCGTAACCGCTTCCTCTCTAGGCAAACGATGGCGGAGATTCTTGGTAAATACCCAACAACAGACTTTAACCGCGTTTTATCGTACCTGACTGAGATAGGTTTTCATATCATTTACAGCCCATACAGGGTTTGAGTGGGTGACAGAGCCCGAGTCTGGGCCATTTCTAGCTGCCCGTAGGAAGCTTGACACCAACAACAAAGCTTAATCCAAGACTAGACTAAACTGACCTGATAGGCGCGCTATATGGCCCTGGCAGCCGAAGCGCCCTAAAGCACCAACACACACATGTGCAAACGTCACCCCCCTTCACCTGCTTTCTACTACAATGCGTTAATACTCTCCAGTTTAGTATCGATATGGTGAGGCTTCTTATAATAACTATAGGTGGGTTTACAGTCACGTAGTTATCTTTTCAGTTGCCCCAGTGGCGCAACCAGGATTTCATTTCGGAGGGGTCAGGTTTTTGGAGTGGGTTTACAGTCACGAAGTTACCTCTTCAGTTGCCCCAGTGGCGCAACCAGGATTTCATTTCGGAGGGGTCAGGTTTTTGGAGTGTGCCCAAGGTACCCAGTGTGCCCAGTGTACCCAGGGGCGAACGCAGACCCGAGTTTTCGTGGGCCAAACCCAGTTTGCCTCTCCTTCTGGGGAGAGGCGGGTGCTCGACTGCCCTATTATTAGCTACCTCTCCAAAGGTGTGCCCCCTTATGTGTGCCCCATCCCTTTTTCTTTGGGAGGGGGTCATGACCCCTGATCCCCTTGGTTGCGCTACCGAGTTGCTAAGAACAATCTCACGGCTTCGTGCGAGCCACCCTGGTGTGGGCCGCCGCCGGACACTGATGGATCTTAAACATCGATTCATCAGCAACGACGCTCCCCACCATAGGGGACGAGATAAGCTGCTTTGGGTTGGAACAGTTGAAATCGCAGTCTGAAAGTGAGATAGGAGTATCTGCCTTAGAGCCCCTCATTTGAACGACGGCCTCGTGTTGCCTCTCCTCATTCAAAGCGGCGAGGGAAAGGGAGAAAGTCCTCGGCTCAGTGCTAGGTGCCGCTACCGTGCGCCGACCGTTACTCCCCCTGTCTATGTTAGTATATTTCGGTTGTCCTGACGGTCCAATCAGGTGTCGGCCGACGCGCCCTCTCCTCCGCAGCTGGGACGCCTCTTGACGCGGCGCCCGCTACGGTCCAGTGGGAGCTCCGGTGTGCCGCCTCGTGACCCGTAACGGCGTCACGCGATAACGTGACGGCGGCCGTCCACCGCGCCCTTCCACAAAAACCCCCAATATTGTGACTTGGGCGCGCGCTGAGCCGGAGTGACGTTACAGGCGGCTTCCACCAATCGCGCCCACGCTAATCCGGTGTGGAGATCCGGATGAGCCAATCTGCCACTGGGCTAACCCGCAGCAGTGTTTATGGAGCTGTTGTAAAACCTAAAAGCACCCAGGAATGGTAGCGCGCCGCCCGCCTTGCCAGAATTGGCGCGGGAGGAGCGCGCGACACGCACGAACAACGATTAGAGGACCGCTTAGAAAACAAGAAGTCACCGGGGAGGCTGTTCTACCCCACACCATATAGAGAATGGTAAAACCTGCATGGACGGCTTTGAGAAATAGACCAAAAACCTACACGGATCGAAAAGAGCACCAGCTCAGAGATAACTTCCTAAAGACACAAACACACTC
Source organism: Lepas anatifera (assembly GCA_034440635.1). Lineage (NCBI taxonomy): Eukaryota > Metazoa > Arthropoda > Thecostraca > Lepadidae > Lepas > Lepas anatifera. The sequence continues at coordinate 155,266 of JAOTON010001461.1, forward strand.
ACGCTAATATATATATATATATATATATATATATATATATATATATATATATATATATATATATATATATATATATATATGTATGTGTGTGCGTGTGTGTGTGTGTGTGTGTGTGTGTGTGTGTGTGTGTGTGTGTGTGTGTGTGTGTGTGTGCGTGTGTATTTAAACTGTTAGAGTTGGCCTGCGCTATTCAAGTCTACTATTTGTCTCGTGGCAGAGCCACATTACGCTTAGTTGTAACTTAGGTGTTTTAAACCTCCCAAAAATTGCGTATAAATCACCAATTTGTACAACTTCCACGATTTACGGTGGGGCTGCTTCGGATTGACTTCGCCCACCGTGACACCCCATCGCACAGGTTCAATGCCCTGCAGTTCAGGAAGGAATGCGGAGATGTAACGAGCAAAAAATCATAGTCTTTACGGTGGTTCCACAGACTGGGACAATAAACTTCATAAAATGTGTGTCACGGGGCTTTGCCTGAAGTGTGGGAGGAACTGGTAACTAGAAGTCGTTGGAAGATCTCTTGTATTATTGTATGTGTTCCATTCAAAATGGGTTATTATTGTTGAAGGCAGCTGAGTGATCTCTAATTGATTTCAACGCATAAAACCATTTGCAACTTGTTGCAATACATTTACTCTAAGAGGGCGCGGGGGCGCAGTGGTAGGGTGTTCAACTTCTACGCTGCTGACCTGGGTTCAAACCGCTGTCGGCAGTACTGCATAAGGACATCCTGGTCCCAATGCACTCTTCCAACAGGGTGAGGGCTCGTGACGCCATATGACCTTTGCAGTTGCTGTGTCACAAAACTGCAAGACATTTGATATGCTCAGCTCACAGGTGAACCTCCACTTGAATACCGTTCTAGATTTAGGGGCTAACATGTGTGACAAACTTATCAGTCTGTTCTTGTCCCTATCAATCACTTGAGACATTGTATAGATTTTAGTGACCAAGTTGTCAAGCAGTTCTGCTTCGAAATCTTACGGAATGAAAATACATTGACAATGCATATTATGTTACAGAATGCATCCGTTTTTGAATACTTCACAATGCACTCTACACCTCATACCTAAAACATTATGGGTATGGCGACTTGGCCATGCGCTGGGCCTGTCCCCTCATGCGCTTTTGATTTTGCCATGCAGGACTGTGGATTTTAGCCTTAGCTGGTCTCGACAATCTCAACCGGTTGCAGATGGCTACTTCCGAATTTTTTTTCGACGTTGAAGCTGATTCACAGTCCAAATTTTTTTAGTTAACACAACTTATGCGATATATTTACTTCATCGGATGTATATGAAATAAATTGTAGGTAAGAAGGGCGATGGGCTGAGCAACAACATTTTAATCTCCTAGGTTTCCACATCCGTTCGACGCGCGACATTCCCCGGATGATAGGCAAAGGAAGCAAGAAATCGTAGTTACGGGGCCTTCAATCCACTCGTCATCTATACTTCCTGTATTCGTGCCTCATTTATCGTCAACACTCAAAGATTCTAGCATGGAAATGTTGAGGCTGCACTGTTCGGGTTCAGTGCTCAAAGTTATCAGAGATAGGTAAAAGTTGCAATACCCATAGACCAGTGAATTGGAAAGATGGTGTTGTTGAGTATGGGACTCATCATCAAAGCCAGCCTAACTGGGATCGGCGACTGATTTTCCGCCGCTGCGTGTTCGACGGGCAGCAGAACACCTATACAGCTGTTTGACACTTCTAGTTTTTAGGAAGGTGATCCGGCCACGGGACTGCGCCACCCCAGACCAACGTTTGGCTTCTGTTCCAGCTACCGGTCCACTGATGGCCGGCCTAATCTCTCACCGGTGTTTACGGCCCTATTAATTGGAAATGCTGTCTACTGTATGCGGCTGTATACCTGTCTGGACTCGTGTATACCTGTCGGCTGGGCTCCAATTCCTCTGTCTCTGTGCATGGAGTGGGGCTGTCAGACAACGGCCCTGGGCCCATTTCGGGGTCTTCTACACTGAAAACAAAACGACACAAGGATATTGTGTTAACTCATGAAAATACACAGAAATGTTTTGTTAACACAGCTCCTGCGCGACAAACTAACACAACAATTCTAGTCGCTGCTGGCAGTGTTCTTTTCAAGTGTGTTTTCCAACACAAGAACGGTGTATTAGCACAGTGTGTTACACATTGCATTTACACACTGGTACTGTGTGAACACAAGGAGCCCACACAAAATCCTTATGTCTGAATTTTCCAAAAATACACGACTTGGCGCGCTACATATTTTGTTTACACACTAGCACTGTGTTAACACAGCAATGCTACACTTTTCTCTCTCTACAAATTGCTTTGACCAAAATAACTAAAAACTCAGAACTAGCGTATTAAACACTGCATTTAAATACAAGTACCTGCATGAACCCATAGGCGGATCCAGGATTGCCGATCGGGGAGGCACCTTCCCGGAGGCGCCATCCAGTCCGGGGAGCCTCTTTTGACCGTCAAAAACTATCAGATTGGTGCAAAATTCTATTGGTGGGCGACGATTTTCGCATCCTGGGGGAGGAGGGGTGGGAAGCGACATTTCAGGGGGGCGTCATCGATCTTTCGGGGGGAGGGGAGGCGCCGTGACCATTTCGGGGGTGAGGTCGATCGGGAGGGGAGGCACGTGATCCCCCTTGCCCTCCTGGATCTGCCTATACATTAATCCCAGAATTTCACACCAAATTCCTGTGCAGGAAATTGCTAAAATCTGATTTCGGCGGCGTGTTACTCATTTGATGAACACACTTCTGCTGTGCTAAAATACTAAAATAACTAGATTATCATGTTATCATGCTATTCATGCATAAACACACTATTTTTGCACACAGCGTGCATGAAATAGCTGATGGGAAAATATAAATAGTAGGTACAAATGAACGTAAAAGGACACATGTGCACTGCGCTACACAAATCAGCGGAATTTAAAATGTGATGCAATATAGGTAAAATTAAGAAAAATGATTGATTACGAGGACTTGAAATAATCTTACCGCATTTATTACACGATTTAAACAAACACGAGAGAGAGAGAGAGAGAGAGAGAGGAGAGAGAGAGAGAGAGAGTATAAATGCAAGGTATAAGATACAGTAATAAAAACAGTCATATGAACAGAAAAAAGTTTGCGTCTAATCCAACCAAACATAAGCGGCACCACCGGCAACAAAGTGGGGGGGGGCAGCCGAACTGCAACCTGATACTGACAAAAAACTTTCCACGCCAGGACGAAAAGCTGTTCGAATTTGGGCTCCTCGTTGCCTTCCGCAGCGGCTGGTTATAAGAATGTCCGGTTTTCTCCCATTTTGACTGAGATCAGGAAACTTTTGGCGAAAAAGTGGGGGGCAGGCCCCCTGGCCCCCTTTTTCGACACTTATGCAACCAAAGGCCCCCACGATGTAATTTGCAGGTCGCAGCAGTATTCTGAAAGACAGAACCACCGTTAGAAGGGTAATTTAACAGGAGCGTGGGATACTGCACAGTTGCCTTCTCAAATACAATACGCAAAAGGCTTATTTTGCCTTGAATATACAATCTACACCAAACTCAGTAAAGAAAATTAAATGGAAGTCGCGACCGAAAGGATAACGCAAAATTTGGAATCAACTCTTTTCATACCGTGAACAAGCAAAACGCATGGGAAATATGTTTTTTTCATTTGTAAGATATTTACGATTACCTGTTGGCCGGATACCACGGATACCAACGTTATAACGTTGGTATCCATGTGTGTCTTGGTGTCCATCGCTCGAGTGGGGGTCTTTTTAGACCCCCCTCGAGGTTTTCCGCAGTGACTGAAAAACGGCAGCGCGCAGCGCCGCCTAACTTAGTCTAGCTGTTCCTTCATAATGTTTTACATCTTTCCGCAAAATTTTAGCTCAAGGCCATATCAGGTCAGGCCACCAGGCCAGATGAAGTGACCTCACCTCAAAAATACTTAGGACTGTATAACTAAAAGGAGGGTTAATCGATCAAGTTGAAGCTCATCCCACACATTGCGCCCACCAGGAGCTACAACATATCGGGGATTTTTTTATAATGGTGGCCTAGAGTCATGTACAGAACATGACCTCCCCATAGCAAATGCATGGGGAAAATCACGAAATGAGTTTTTCTCAGTAAGTATCGATGGAATCAACTTGAAACATCGTTTACGACTTGCTCTTAGCCCATTTCTGAGGTTAATACCAAAAATTTTGACCTGTGACCTTTCAAAGGCCATCTTAGGTCAAATAAACATTTTTCAGTGTTTTCTTTATAAATTTTGAAACTTTTATTTTGTCACCAAAGTGTTTGTTTGGTCACTGCAAGTCAAATTATATACATCATAACTATACCAGGTCAAGTTGGGTCAAGCCGTTTGACCTGGTTCAGGTCAAATTCTTAGATTTGACCTGGCATAGCAATATAATATATCATTCGATTCGTATTGAGGAAAGAATTGCAATGGTGCATCAACTATGGCTGTATATTGTTGATTTGGAAGTTGTTAGCGAAAAATTAAACGCCCTTATGCATGGGTGGCTATCGACATTCCCAAGCGCATTCCCAATGGTCAGTGAACTGCAGCTCCCTAGGCTTTGACCTGAGCCGAAAATAATTGGCACTGAAATAAAGGAACAACTCAAGATCTTTCGAATTATATTCAGAAAATGTTTCTAGTTATCACAGTTTCTGAGATGTATGAGGTTTTCTTAGTACACCTCATATTAGCGATTTTGACCTCTGGTGACCTTGATATTGACCTGACGAGAAAAATGACCGAAATATTTTCGATACCATGTTTAAAGAGCTTTCGATTGACGTTTTGCGTTTTTTCTAGCTCTCTTAGTTTTTGAGATCGTGGGGTTTCTTTAGCCCCTCCACCAGGGCGAAGGTAGCTTGTACCCGCCACCGCCGGGGCAAAGGTTAAACTTTAATTTTTGGTCTGCGGAGAATCCCATGCACACTATGCGGAGAAAACCACAGTAGCTAGCGACTCAGCGTTTTCACCAATCGAATCGGCGTCGTCTCAAACGGGATATTTTTTAGTCTCATTTTGATCCCTCCATAAATACCAACGTTGTAACATTAGGTAAACATTAATTTTTGGTCTGCGGAGAAATCCATGCTCCGTAACCACAGCAGCTAGCGACTCGCTGTTTTCACCAATAGAATCGGCGTGGTCTGAAACGGGACATTCTTGAGTTTTTATTTCTATTCTATCATTATTGAGATTGTATTGGGTGAAAACCGTTGGCGGATCTAGGGTTGCCGATCGGCGGAGGGACACCTTCCCGGGGGTGCCATCCAGACCAGGGGGACGCCACTTTTGACCGGCTAAGCCTATCAGGTGGGTGTAAAATCCTATTGGTGGGTGCCGATTCTTGCATTCTGGTAGGCTGAGGGTGGGAATCAGCATTTCTGGGGGAGGGGGTCTTCGACCTTAAAAAGGGGGCACCGTGAACATTTCAGGGGGCGGCGAGGGTCGATGGGGGGCCCGTGCCCACTTTGCTCCCCCTGGATCCGCCTATGTTGAAAACAGCGAGTCGCAAGCTGCTGTGGCTTCGGAGCATGGGTTTCTCCGTGGGCCAAACATTAACGTTTAACGTTATAACGTTGGCATTTATTGAGGGATCAAAATGAAACTCAATAATATCCCGTTTGAGACCACGCCAATTCGATTGGTGAAAACAGCGAGTCGCTAGCTGCTGTGGTTACGGAGTGTGGGATTCTCTGCAGGTTAAATGAATTAACGTGTTATGTTATAATGTTATTGTTAATACGGAGATCGATTTGAAACTCAAGAATACCACAAATAAGATATTTTGATATTTTTTGGTGAAAACCGCAAGCCTCGAGATGCTATGGTTACGGAGCATGGGAGTCTCCGCACGTTTTATCCTCAGTTGAAGTCCATCCCCTTCTACAACTTTTATGAAACTGGCTGCTGGTCAGTGACTTATAAGTATCTTGCATTTGTGTAAATATTTCATCAAAGGAATTGTTGCAAGGACATTGCTGTTTTCATAATCATTTGGAAACCTCAAACTTTTTGCAGAACTCAAATTGAAATGAATCATAAGGGATTTTTTTAGAAAAAATTGTCCTCCAAGCATTCTGTTTCATTCTCGAATATTTCCCGAGGTTCATCTCCTTCACCTTGGGCCTTTTATTCTGTTTTGTACGTGCAGGCAGCCACAATAAAGCTTGCTCTGCTGGAAAGTAAAGCAGATTCTGAATCATGGAGGCGAAATTAAGTTATTTGATGACTTCAAAGGAAGGGTTGTGGGTGGGTTATGAAGTCGAGTAGGCCCTCAGACTGGGTCATTTCATGTTAGGGGGCCAACCAGCAACCACGACACAGAAAATGTGCTGCTTGTCAGTGTCATACAGTAGGTACCTAATATATAATTCCATATAATTATTGAGATCATTGTATGTGAAAGATCACCTGGCACCACAGACTAAGATCCCCATAATGCCAGTGTTTTGTTTGGTTTCAAATATGTGTGCTTAACTCAATTTGTCAGGATAAAAATGTTTCTTTCCATTAGAGCTCTTCATGTAATCTGAAGCACCATGGAAACTTCTGTCGCTGGATCCTGATCCTCGGCTCTATCCTTATCGGCTCAATGTTCATGGAAACCAGGTTGAGGTGATGGGCAAGGTGATGTAAAGAGGGCAGTCATAAATTAAGTCCTAAATCTGATGTCTTACTGAGGAAAGCACATTGAGTAAAAATAGAATAAGGCCCTGAATTTCACTCATCAGAAATGAAAATTGATAGTTACAGTACTTTGAAAAAGAGAAAATGGGTTCCAGGAACCGGGAGACTGGACTAGTTCCAGAAAATCTTGTCCAGAATAATCCAGAAAAATATGATTACTTATATGTTTTTAACCATAATGAATCCATGGGACATTGGCTATTGTTCTTTACTCAATTGGCATTTGCAATATGCTGGAGAGCAGTTCAAAATGATGCTTAATATAAATTTTCTTAACGCTGTATTTATTTATGGGTGCGGCATTACCAATATTGAAGGAAATAGAGTGTCCAACGACAAGATGTTGGTTCCAGAAAATCAACCATTTAAAGCTATGGTTTTAGATCTACTCCCTAGAGGAACTCATTTCAGTAAAGCAGCTGTAATGCACTTTAATACGTGGTTCAACTTAGGTTTTCTAAGTGCTCAAGCCGAAACAAAATAAATTTAGGTATATGTGAAGAAATGTTAAACTTTTCATAGAAAGATAAGACAAATAAAGTTTGTCCAAAATAATCCTCAGTACCACCATGTCTTGAGTTATTGGAAACTTTTGCTAGTTAGAAGTGTTTGACCATGGTTTTTGCTTGCTGGTGGGTTGGCCCCTAATTTAAAGTTGAAGGTTGTTTTAGCTGCCATACCATTATCCTAAGCCTTGCTATAGAAGATTTACCATATTTACTACTGGAAAACTACACCTCTCGGTATGATTTCCTCTGTCAAGGACTTTTCCTACTTGTTTGTGTTGCTGGAGTCTGTTGTTGTCCAAACATTGGAAGGGCTTCAGCTCTTGTTTGCACTGTTATCTTGAGGAATAACAATCACAAGGGAATAGTAACTCTCTGGCAGACATACTTTGTCCTAAATCACAGATGTATGCCAAACACACCAACTTATAGTATTAAATAAAAGGCAGGCAAACAATGGTAACCTCTCTTCTCGATGCCATGCAGTTGTCTTCTGAATAAAGATGGCGGCCGGGACGAAAGAAAAAATGGCAGAAAAACACGTACGCAACACAGGCAGTGTTGCTGTGCACAAAGCTTTGTGCACAGCAACACAAGAGGTGTGTGTGCACAGAATCCCTGTGTCAAATTCTAAACGTTTGTGTAAGCCATTGTGTATTTTTCTCGCCAAAATCAGTCGACACAATCTCTTCGTGTCGGTAGCACCTCATGGCTGTGCTGCCGGTGCAAAACACATCCAGCGTGGGATGCTCACCCAAGGCGCGTGTATTTATTTACCTGACACACTGGCATTGTGTCGTTTTGTTTTCAGTGTACTTCAGCAGATTAGGGAGGAAGTCTGATTCATCTGAAGTAGGTGTATTAGGCAGGAAATTGGAAGGGGAAAATAAAGCAGTGATTTATGCTGATCAAACCTGAATTAAAACCAACGCGTGCTTTTCAGTTTAACGACCTTTTGTGGTTGATCTCATTCAATGTTTCGACAAGTGATCGATCACTGGAGTTACGTCTCTACGCCTCTCATAGTTGAACCAGTGCCTGTTGAACTCGGTGAACCTTCTATTTCCTTCCTTAACATCTTATCTGGAGTCTCATCCACTCGACACAGCTTAATGTGTGGTCTGAGGACATAAGCTTGTGCGTCCATCAAACTGACGGGCCCACTTCTTCATCTGGTGGCCAGACTAGCCAGGTATGCGCGCCGAAAACCGGCCTGTGCCGAAACGATTTGTGCGTGTCAATAACGGCTCCGAGCCAGTGCGTCGCCACCAGTCATACTTAACCAGTTGACTCTCCTGTTCCAGCTGCGTTTGTGGTTGAGGTGTCGAGTGCCAGAGGTCCAGAGAGACGGGCAATCCGTCAGCCTTGCCGCCTCATGTGCACCCAATCTGGCTATCCAAGGCATTAGACGGCGCGACGGGGGCCGCCGTCATGTTTGTAGAATTTTCCGGCGAGTCTGGACATATTCTGGGCGTGCCTGCACCCAGATAACACGAATGTGAGATGATCAATATATAATTCAATAAATTCGATCTCCCATGGGATCGGGGTATTCTAGCGAAAGTTGGGTTGCACGCTGCAATAGAGTGTGTGAGGCCGACACCAACCGTCATGCACGAGCAACTGCAGGCCGCCGCGCGACCTCTGGACCATGGAACTGAAGTTTATGGCGCCATTAGTCCCATTAGTGCATGTCGTATAGAAATAAATATTTTATGCGCGGCCATAATCCGACGCTAATGGTGGCTGGGGCAGCCCTGATTTGGTCCTCTAATGGAGGATGTATCATGACCACCAGATAGAAAGCTGGCGGACCGCTAATGACGAACGCGGGGCCAAACCCGAGGGCACCGGATTGCCGTGTTCCGACAAAAGCTTACCAGAAAAGGAATTTAGATAAATGTGTAAATTAATTAACGCTTTTCGGACCGCGGCACTTCTGTTCCGATAGAAAGGTCACGTGGGCTCGCAACGTTGGCTAACACAAGCCCAAAGTGACGAAACAAACCAGCACAATTAAATACTGTTGTAGGTGTGGAGTTAATGCTTATTAGATATCATGTACATGTATATTTGTTTATGATCCCTAATTTTCAGGATTGTCAATGTGGTGATTGTATGTGAGTCATTCCATGCCCAACTCAACCAGTAAAATAGTGATTTTACATGGCACCCTCTCAGATCTCTATGAAATGAGGTGTATAGGGGTTCTTCATAGTCTAAAATCCAAATATGTGGTCTCAATTGACTCCCGGGTTCAGTCTAGTTGCAACAGTGACGTCAAATTGTGACGTCACTCCGTGATTGGTAAAATTCAAAGCTTTGTACCTCAAAAAGTTGCGAAGATATTTGAAATTAGTTAACGGTTTTACAGAGAGGATGCTTGGCGAATACTAATGATTTCCAAAAATAGTTTTGAAAACTTTCAAAATTGATGAAAATTTGAAGAAAAAAAATAAATTGAAAATTTTTAAGAGCGAGGACTTTGATTTTCTTGAAATTTGAATATATGAAATCTGCACGTGTTTTTACCCTAAAACCGTCAAAAAAATAATGGGTATTTGATACGATCATATCGTAACCCGTGCCGGAGTGAGGGGCTGTTACTTCCTTAGGATTCTTTACCTGGCGCCGAGAGACGGAGGCATGCAACGCCGCCGTACTTGGCATACGTGCTCAGGGGTGGACGCAGGAACGCCGTACAAGCGGGGGTCAACTCTGGAGAAATCGTAAAAACATAGTGTTTAAGAAAATCGGCCAAAATTTCGCAATTTTGGGGGGCGGCCATGGCCCTTTGCCCCTTTCTCTGCATCCGCCAGTATACGTGCTACGTGGTCATTGTTATAGCCTCTGACACAATCTGAGGTCCCGGCAATATCAGGTCAGGTCACCAGTCCAGGCAAAGTGGCCGCCAAAAAACGTTTATAGGTGCCGCGGTGAGAAAAGAATTACTCTTACGATCTGGCATTCATCTCACATAATAAGGCCGCCGAGTAAAACAATGTGTCGTAACGGGATTTCTGATATCGATGACCTGAGTTCTGTCCAGGGTCCTAAGCTCTCGATTGGAAACGCATTGGGAGAAACTGGTTTAGATTTGCTAACTTTCCCCACAATGGTAATAGAACGCTTATTTTGACGTCATCGTGTTTGGGTTCCCACTGCAGTATGAACTGTAAGCATTATCAGCTATAATAGTATTGGCCTGACCTAAGCACCCAAGGACCGTTTCGTGTTTTAATCTCACTAGATAATAGGATATGTTATTCTTTCATGCTCAGCCAGAGGATCCTAATGGTGCTTATACCTGTTGTGTAAATTTACTTTGTCAGTCGTTACGGCACAAAGCAAACTCTTTCTTTATATTATACGAGACTATTGCGCTGAATTTATTGATGAGCGATGTTTAGAAAATTAACTGAATTATAACGGATATTGTAACAACACTTCAGTTCTATATTGACTAAAAAACTTTTTCTTATTGCGGTCAGTACCGCAAAGGCATGCTCTGACGGTAGCATTATCTCACGTGTGTGTTACTTCATCACACGGTTTGAAACCTCCGGCTGATGGAGACGTTGCGTAGGCGTCCTCTGTTCAGTAGTCTACTGGCCTAAAACAAAGGAAACCCCAAGCGCCTGTCATGTTCCGGGCCTTGTGGAACCTCGTCTTTAGTTCTGCAGGGCTCAGTTCGGCAAGCTACACTAGAAAATAAATGCTGCTTCGCACTGTAGTGAGGCTTTTGCTAGGATGACCTCGCTTAGTGAGTTCGGTCAGTCGCACTAAAACGCGCCCGAGCCAGCTCCGGTACGGTCTCTGGCTGTGCTCGTAACGTGGGGTCCCATCAGGTCACGTAGAAAGTACAGTTTCTGAAAAACGGAAATATAAGCCCAGTAGCTAAACTCACTCCAATGTAACAAGACCACTGCCCACAATGCAAGGCACTAGCGGGCGTGCCCGACGGCTGTCTGCTGCGATGCCCGGTGACCGGCCGGCCCAGCACAGCCGGGACGGGGAGGGTGAAATGTCAGCGCAGTTTGGGATTACAATCAATATGTTTGCGGTCTTAGGGCACCTAAACTGTGAGGAGGTTCAGAAAAAAGATTCAATACAAAAACACCATTTATATATTTCCTGTGTGCTTCCCTGCTCCATTCGGTGGCAGCAGCCAAAGAAGTCATATGTCGCAATGCTACTTTATACTCTGCCAAAGTCAAGAACACCGTCACATATTTCTAGGGAGCAAGGTAACCCTCTTTTTCATATTTGTATTCAGAAGGATAGATAATATTGTAGGCGATTTCATAGCATTAAGATCACATTTAAAGGCTAAAGCCTGCCTTTAACAATTATTTTTACTGGTTATATGCTAAAGGTGAAAAACGGTTAATTTTCTCAAAACGTGGGGTCCAGCCCCTACCCCTTCCAATGGCGAAGCCACTGGCTTAAGTAATTAAAAGAGATGGCCGTATGAACACTTGGCATTAAGGTGAAGTGCCAAATGAAGTTACCTCCTCGACCTATCTCGCCTTCCCTTACCGTGGATAAAGTAAAGAAATGTTTCCCATAGCAGCTTCACGTTCCTCGCCTCCGGTTAGTCTTCCTCCCACAACTCATGCCCTCCCCGTTCTCCCAACAAAGCGACAGTTCCCAGGGTCGGCCACAATTAGCAAACAGTTATAAAAATGCCAGACAGTTTTTGTCGCCACTAGTGCTACTATAAACAGAGTAAAACATTTTGAAGCATGACGGCAGGTAGCTAACGTATTGAATCTTACATACAAGATCCGTAAAGGAGAAACATAAATATTTGTCAATGGAGCCAACTGAGAATGACAGAAAATTGAGACACCAAGAATTCATTTCAGTTTTTGTTTTTCCTGTTTGCGTGACAGCAGCTATAATGAAGCAGTTTCAGATTGGTACCCTATCTGTTTTCTGTTTACTTTGCTTTTGCATTCGGTGCAAGGAAAATTTGTAAATTGCTTTGATATCAACACATGTCATGTTACACGTCCTTATTATTCCATTAGCATGTCAAATATGTGCTTCGAAATAAAACCCGGCATTCCCGCCGTTACATGTGTCACTAGGCGATTTTAGCGTGTTATCGTGACTGATCGAACCGGCTCCGGATATCCACTTTTTATGTTGTACTCGGAGACGTAGATGAAGTGAAAGCCTACACATAAGAAATCTATGTTAACAATTTCTTAAAGCTCTTGATCTTTCGTGGGCTTTCTCTCCACCCTCCCCTCCCGAGCTCCAAACCGACGCGACGCGTCGGGCGCGTCACTTCTCGGGTGACGCGGCGCTCGAGGCGGCTCCGGGGCTCGTTTGGCGGGATGCCCGTGAAAAACGCGAGCTGTTACAATATGTTGTTATCGGATACCCAATGTTTTTTGTACGGTTTCAGGGTGAAAATGCTTGCATATTTCATATGAATTAGTTTTAGGAAAATTGAAGTCCTTGCTCTTTAAATTTTTTAATTTATATTTTTTTGCGTTTTTTGATAAGTTAAAAAAAATATCTTTGACCATAATTTGTATGCACTAAACGTCCTCTTCCTACAACTTTTAACTGATTTCAAATATCTTTATAACTTTTTGAGATACAAGGCTTTGAATGTTTCGAAGCATGCAATGACGTCACAATTTGACGTCACTGTTGCTACGAAACTAAGAGTGCAAGGTCTGTTTCGACCACGGATTCGGATTCTAGACTATGAAGAACCCCTATACACCTCATTTCATAGAGATCTGAGGGGGTGCCGTGTACACCATTGGTTGAGTTGGCATGGAATGACCCATGTATGGTGTAATTTACCTTTTCACTTTCAAACATTTGACTTAAGAACAGTATTTGAATCATTTAGAACTGAATTACGATCGTCATCATGGAAACGCAGTGGGGAGGCTTGGAGGAAGGGACAGTGACGTTTAGATTGTTTTGTATCCTGTCGCTTGAGGCAGCGATCAGGATGTGGTAAGAGAGCTGCTCGTATCAGTCGGCTCTCCGAAACTCAAACGGCCTCTGACGTTTAAATCGTCAATTAGCGCCATAACAAGATAAACATCGATACGGGACGCCAGGTCATGCGGCCGTGGAACGAAAACAGCTGCTGGCCACACACGGCCGGGCGATGCCGCGGTAATGGCTGGACAGTCTCTCCCGCCGCCTCAGCACCCCCCCGTGTTTTCATACCGTGGGCACCGTGGTGCGAGGCACAGGCTCTCTACGCTGCTTATAGCGCGACCAGCAGTTTTAATTATGTCCCAGGCGACACAGAAGGCTGGCCGTTTTGCCCTCACGGCGGGGGTGCTCTCCTATCGGCTTCCGGGCTCGGGGCTGGACCCCGCATATCGCTCCAGCTAATGGACGTGGTCGATGTCAAATATATCAGTGCCTATCTTATTGACAAGCGACCGCCGCTGGGGTGACCGTATCGCTAGACTCGATTTGGACATCTCTGCTTGCGCGAAGTCCGATACCCTCCGCGCTGGGTGTAGAGGGGAGAAGGGGGGGGGCAGGGATGGCATCCGGTTCAAATTTGTCCTCTGTGCCTCGGCTCATTTGTTATCCTCCACGCGCCAGAATGCACAACACATGCCAGCATCCACGGCTGATGATATTGAGAGGGGAGGGCGGTGCGTTTGATATGTGGCTGAATTATTGTGTGAAGGTACCGTTTGGGTATAGGTGGTCTGGTGAGTCAAGGTGTCTGTGAGAGTTGAAACTCGTATCTGATGTACTGCACAGCCGGAGATGGGACTTTCCGGTAGACCAGCCAGTCTAGACACGAGACCATCAGTGAGCGCCGCATCACTTTGAAAACACCGACCGGGGCCGGAGCGTGACCTCAAGTCACACATGTGGTTCTGACGCTCTTTTCTCCCTGATTACAGAGGAGAAACCAAGACAGGCTTGGCGGATGATGCACGTCCATAAAAGCCTTAGATGTTTGAAAAATTATCTCAGGATGTTTGCATTGCATTTTCGGATGGAGGAAACCCTTCATTAATCACAAATCGATCCATTCTTTCAAAGAGAATTTGGTACCTCAGCGCAATTTCCGACTGTACACTGAAAACCGGTGGAGAACCCGTAGAGTTCTTGCACTTAACTTGCACCATATCAATAATCGGACAGCAAATTGTAAGACCTGTCAGGGTTCTCAACGAGACTGATAGGGGTTCTCATATCGAGACGTGATGCGCTTCTTTATGTTCTTCGGTGAAACGTATTTAATTTCTTTCAGGAGAATTCAAACAACTCTCAGCTGTCTTAAGAATATTCTGTAAGTACCCTTTCCGGTTTTTAGAGTTTTCTAGAAGAAGCCGTATCCATCTTTCAAGAAGTAATAGATTCTCGAAATTTTCACGCTGCGTCTACTCTGAGAACGACTACCTTTCTTCTTGAAGACGTGCTAGGATTCTTTCATATGGTGCTTAAAGGAGGAATGCCGCTAGCTTCACGTAAATTATCCACTTATTCGTGACACTTAGCAATTAGGTCTAAGACCGGATGCAAAGTCACATTTTTAATAAGCTCCACTGTTGTGGTGGAGCTAATCGAAAACATGACCTCATGTTTTAGTCTCAGCCAAATTGTTAAGCACTTAGAAAAAAGCGGATAATTCACACAGAACTGAAGCTGAAAATGGGCATACGTAATCGTGACTTCTCCAAAAGAATGGGATGCCAAAGAAGTGAAACTGGTGTGGTAAGGCATGGAAAATCACGCCAAAGTTAATACAATGCACTAGTGTTCAATCAAATATTTATAGACTCTTAAAGATTCACATGGCGACAAAACAACACAATGCGTTTTCTTTATATTGTAACACAAACGGATCAAAATTGTTATGATGTGACCTGCAAACAGTGAAGGCACATGACGTCAGTAGGGAGGTCGAACGCCCCTATAAAAGGGGCATAACTAATGATCAGCCCCTTATGTCTGCAGATAAAAGAAGAGATCTGTTCACAAACTCACAGGGCTTTGCGTGAGGCCCACTCACGTCCCGTATCTCCTCTAAAAGCTGCTGATCTCCGAGGACTAGGCTGATCTTCTCGATTTTCAGCTTTGACGAACCACCAACCCAGCAGTCCGAGCAGGCTTTTGATGGCCGCCACTTATTCTGCCTCTGAAAAATGAAATGAGTCTGCTCAAAACACACGAAAAATGGACCAAAAATACCCAAACGTTTGAGTTAATGTGGCAGATCCAGGATTTTATTTGAGAGGGGGGGGGCTGGGAGCCTGCCCCGCCAGCACCTCGGACAGCATCCAGCTATGCATTTACTATTGGGGCTCGGACATTTCTAAGGGGCAGGCATCTTGGATCCGCCACTGGTCTGTTCTATTTGAGCATTAAGATGCCGGTTCATAAGCTATATTTTACCAGCTTTATTTTAAAGATATATCAGAGAAATATGAGGGATGCATAGACCGATCTATGGGACAAGGATACTTTTTAAAGACTTTTGCCACCACTTCGCCCAACCGACTATCGATGCCCCCTGAGAGATCAATGACACTTTCTGAAAGGTCAATGGGGCCCCCCATAAATGTCGCTTCCTTCCCGGGAAGCAAGAAGCTAATCGGATAATAAGTGCTATCGCGATCGGATTTGGCGCCCTGTGGATATATTTGTGTCGCCCCTGGCATTGGCGTCCCCCAGGTCTGGATGACGCCCTGAACATGTGTCTCTCCCTGATCGGCTATTCAAGATCTGCCTATGGACGGATGGACAAAACCAACCCCTTCCCAAACCCCGCCTCTCACAGGAAAAATCAACCTAACTGCTTATCGCCAGTGGATCCCGTGACCCTTTTTCAAAGCGCAAAGCGTTTTGTTTTTTGTTCTTCAGAAACACTACGTTTTTGAATTTTTTCCAGGGCTGGCCCCGTCCAAACGTTTTGCCAGGTCTGCCACAAAGGGTCGGTGGTACCACAGTTTTGTACAACGATGCAAATTTCCAATAGACCAGTAGCCACATTTAGTTACCATACACGACAGTTGTTACCAATTAACAAAGTGCCGTCACACTTACCTTAACAAAACAGACGCCAGATGCTCCACTTCTCAACTCCCGAAGCTTCCCACTGCAAATGAACCATCCGCTGTCGCGTCATTGTGTTGCCATGGCGACGCAGCCCAGCAGCGTCACGCACGCGCACAATCAACTGAGACCATTCCCGAAAAGTAGTTCGAAACCGCTATCCCTTCTTTGGGTTTTTCTCGGAGAAACTAAAACATAATGCATTTGAGTGCCGGTTCTCGCCCGATAACAGTCCCAATGGGTTCTTATCCAAAAGATACGTGGAGCTTCTTATACTTTCCCGCAAAAATGCAAAGAACTCAATGAGGTATTGGGATAGAACAAAGAGACACCACTGACATCTTATGGGAGAAGTTTGTGGCAAAGTTCTCCTGAGTGGTTTTGAGTGTAGTTGTTTTAGGGATCTCCGTTAAAAATTTCTGTTTTCTGTCAAAAATATATGAAAGCCCAATACATCGTATTAGTCTGTTTTCTTTGTTAGACATCAAAAGCCTCCATATTGGCGTGTTTTCATGCTCTAGTAATGCTCTGTGCCAGATTTAATGTTTATTTATTTATTCCCCAAATCAAAAGGAATACAAATGAGGCATTCTTAGCTAAAAGAGGCTATAAATGGGGCCCAAAGTGACACTTATCGATCTCTTTTGTTTTCATTGATATATTAAAACATTTTAAGTTTCAAACCAGGTATTAAAGATAGTTATATGCATTTATAGACTCCAGGTACAAAGGCACGTTGGGAAAGTAGATTTTATACAAATCCAAGCAATAAATATTTGCCTGCGCAGTGGGCTTTGAGGGTTATATCGCGTTCCCGAGGTAATCTCATACCATGCGACGGCCCAGGGAAGAGGAAGTCGATAGGCAGTAATTTTTTGTAAGCGACAAGTTGTTGGACAAATGAAATATCGATCAAGTGGTTCATCGGCATGTTCTACCACCACATGACTATATCAGTTCAAATACCATTATGAAGGTTTCACTTTACCTTTTCCCTGAAGCCCCTCAGTGCCTATACAATTCTGTACTTTAAGAAAGTACATATTTGTATTTAGTGTTTACCTCTACTTAACCTACTATTCTGAGGGGCCTATTTTCATCTCGATAGGTACCAGTCTCAGTTTTGAAGAAATGAATAGACCAGGAAAAAGAGATTCAATCGTCTGGTTTCCGGTATTTTCCCCGACTATATTGGTGAGATCGGACTTTTCTAACTCCTGTCTTTCTGCCACAGTTCGGGTGGTTGTTGATTTTGCCGGACGCTCCCTCGCATCACAGCAGATGTGCATCACAGCCACTTTAACAACCGTGCTAATTCAACAGAAAACAAACACGTTGTAACGGCAGCAGACCCAACGACTGAAAACAACAGCACAAAGGCCCACAACAGCCCGACAGCCGTCTGCCCTGTATCTCTTTCGGCCATTACATTTATTGGGCCGTATTGCGGGCGCGATTTTAGATCTGAGCGCTTAATCCGCGTCCCCAGTGCAACAGCACGGTCGGCCGGGCCACTCACTTGTCAAACTCATCGAAAAAGCTGTTGACTGGGGCTGCCGGCCGCCGGACGGCCAAGCCATTATCAAAACAGCCAGCGGTGACGGACGGCAAGGTGCGCCTCTCAACGCATGATTTTCTATCACCACACCGGCCGCGTCCGACCGGCTGGGAAAATATAAACAAAATCATTAGTGCGGGCAGGGCGCGACGGCTTACCCTTTACGGCCCGTTCTGAGCGGCGATTGTATCGCGTCGGGGCGCGATTAATTGCCTTTATCTCCGGGTTGACGGAGGCGGTCGTCAGCAGCGTCGGCCGCCGCCGTCGACGCCGCTCATAAACATGACGGCAGACGACGCACGATTAACAACCCGCCCCACAGCGGCCGGTGCCCGCTGAACCAGAGGCATTGTAGCGCCCCCCGCCCCGTCTATTGTGATTGCTAATCGGCGGGAAGGGGGGGGCAGAGACAGAGGGATTTACCGGCAGGGATGCACAATCGACAGTGACATTTTGACACAAAATATCGAAATCGACTATACCCGGCTAGATTCTTTGACCCTTTTGCAAAATTACTTATAAATACGTTTTGATTTTTTCAAATTGGAGAACTAGAAATCTGTGGGTTATTTTTGACTGTACCTAGGTTACGACAAAATTAACGACTTTAAATACTGAATCGTATAAAACGCATTATGTTCATGTTCCTCTGTGTATTTTTCCGATACATAAAGAGCACCAACATACATTTTCTCCTTCACATCATCAGCAGGTGAAGTCTTCCTTCTTGCCCCTGTAGTTATTCCTAGCACTGGCTTCAATCCTGCTCCAGGTGACTTTGTTCTGATTCCAGGCACCGCTGGCCATGTTGACTGCCTCCGTGGTCATTCTCGACCCCCCCCCTCCTCTCTCAACTGCAGTGGTGGTGCAGGGCAGTCCTGGATCTGTGTAGGGCTCCTCCAGGAACTGTTCCAGTTCCTGGTTTGTCTTGTGGAACAGAATCTGAGGAGAGGAGGTGGCCTTCTGGATATCCACCGTCTCTGATTGTTTTGTAGCTGACAAGTTTAGCTGAGGATTCTTAACCTTTCTGTCTTTCTGTTGTTTCTATGCTCCTTTTTCCTCAGCATTTTTATGATGGACACAGCTAGCTGCTTTCCTTTCTGTCCTTGGAGGCCAGCATGGACCACTTCGCTATTGAACTGGAGATAGGGTGTGAGAAGGCCCATATCTACCTTGGTGCAGTAGATTGCCATTTTAAGGATAATCGAGAGCGGATGGCGAGGCCCCTCTGGCAGGAGGTTTTGCTGCCTAATCTGGAGAAAGGTGGGGACGCAGATGTGGATGATGAAGAACGTCGTCCTTCCCTGCTCCATGCTGGGACTGACCATGCTCATATGGAGCCGCTACTCCCTACTTTGAGTGTTCTGTCACCGAGCGTTCGTCATTGTCCCCGCTCTGCATCTGGTCCACCTCTCCTCCAGGTGGCCGGACTCCACCGCCTTGGCCATCTCCAACAGATACCGTTTATCGTGGTTGAACTCCTCCATTACAGTGGCAGAGATGTTGTCCGGCAGAGCCCTGAGGGTGGGGATGGGATGGCCTCAAACTCCCACCGGCAGGTCCTACACCTTGCCCATCAACTCTGGGCCTCATCTCTACTCCAGGAGGTTGGACCGGTCGTGGGGCCGGCGTATTGTGTCAACAGGTGGCCGAACACCTTATCCAAACTGTCGACCAGACAGTGAACGTGGTGTAGTAGCCGTCCCAACAGTTTCGCAAAGTCAGCGATGAAGCTGTGTCTGAACCATCCCATCTTACTGCAGCCATCGGTAAAAACCATCTGTAGGCCTGTGATGTTGATTTCCCGCTCCTACACGAAGCCCATCAGGCTGCTGGCCAGTTCCCCTCCCTTTCCTCCCTCCGGGGCTAGGTGCCCGAGGAACTCTTTCCCCAGGTAACCAATGACGGTGCAGTCCTCACTCCTAACTATGCCACGCCTCTTGTGATTGCTCTCTCCTACTCCAGTCTCCACTTTGTTCTCATTTGTCCTCTCATCTACCATCAGTCATCTATCCTCCAATCCCCTGAACATATCTTTCTTGTCTTTTCTTGACTTTTTTCTCACCCTCCCAACTTTCTTCCAGTTGATGGCTCTGCTTTTATCAGCAGCAGGTATCGTGTTGTCAGCAACCCTGAGAGTATTAGTGATGTGAGCCACTTCATCAGTAGTCATCTTGAATCCGTCAGCAGTTTCTCCAATCTTCGCCTCAGCTTCTTTCAATCTCTTCCTTTTCTCAGTCCTGGTCTTCCTATCCATCCTGGAAGTTTAAATTTTGACCTTGAACTTTTCGTCATTAACAGCATTCTCTTCCTCATTTCCACTACTGTTCTCAATCACCACTACTTTATAAAACTTCTCCACCTCGTCCTGGCTCTTCCTCTTCCTCTTTTCTGACTTGTTTTCTTCCACAGTTTTATTCTACTTCTCGCATTTTCCTCCACCTTGGTTATCTTCTTCCCTGTGGTAACTATCATATCAACACTACTTAGGGGATGAGGTGGCTTAGTGGATAGCACCCTTGTCTTCTTAGCCACCGGTCCCGGGTTCAAGTCCCGGCGGAGCCTCTGAATGAGTCGATCTGATCCCCGAAATCCCTTCTAACAGAGTGAGAGTACCCTAGCACTTGGTGCGTCGTTAAACCCCAACAATTATTAATAATTCAACACTACTCACACAGCCTTATCTCCCCGGCCTCCTCTAGCCATCAAAATCTTATTCTCCAGCTCAGGGACATTGTCATCATCAGCAAAATCAAACAATTTCTCTGCAATGTCAGTGAACTTCCTCTTGATCTTCCGGTTCCTCTTTTTTATGCTTCCCTGACCTTGTCCCCTCAACCTCATCATCTCCCTCCTCATACTCCAGAAGTCGTGAATCTTTTCCTTCACCTTGTGCCTCTGTATCGTCGGAATATTAGTATTATCGTACACCTCCATGACCTTCTCAGTTACCTTCTCTCTGGCATCCTTGCAACATATCTCCCCAACTATATGATAATACTTAAAATGGGTTTAAAAATTCGGTCCAGTGGCGGATACAAGTGGGGGCTAGGGAGCTCAAGACCCCCCCAAATATCTGAATGCCTACAGTAACTGCATAGCCAGAGGCTGTTCCGAAGCTGTGGCGGGGGAGGCTCGAGCTCCTACGCCCACTCGAAATGCAGTCCTGGCCCCGCCACTGGATTGCTTTATTGTCGTCAGGACATTTATTGCCAGAGATAGCGTTATATGACAACTGCAGCTCCGTAAATGGAACATTCATGGTTACCAAAACTTGCATATAAAAATAATGCGCATAAAATTGTATAGGCGAAAATAACCCACACGATTTCTAGCGCCCTAATTTGAAAAATTCCAGCACATTTTGAACTGATTTTTTTAAAAAGCTCATATAATCCAACCGGGTATAGCCGATTTGGGCATTTTGTGTCAAACTGTCAGTCTAATGCACAAACGTCACGTGCCCCGTGAACACAGCATTCACTGTAGAAACATATACACGAGACGGGTCAGTTTGAGTCAATGCACCTGCATTGCATCAGTTCTCGTGAGAACCAGTTGCAATACTGCTGTGTAAGTGGAGACTTAAAGCATGTCGACCGAACAGATACTTTTATTAATCCCGAAAGACCAGGAACACCTGACCAGGTGCGTTATGGTTCAGGTTCAGCTTGCACAAGCATAACATAAATATCCAGGTATATTCTCGCCCTTAGACGCTGAGTATTTACAGAGGTCTCTTGCCCGGGTCTCTTTCTATCTCCGTAAGCGATTAACTTATCACCCTTTTATATGACATGGTGGTGCATGCCTTTGATCATAACTAAGCCTCAATGGGACGCCCGGGAAGAGAATATGTTCTGAGAAACACTGTCCCCGATGAAAAAGAATTTGGTGTTTTCATGATCAGGTTTGAAGGCAAAAGAGCCCTCTCTTAAAACAGTCAAGAGATGGTGGGATATTCTTGAGAGTTATTTCAACCGAGGATAGCACCAAGGCAAACAGCCATCCACGTCCAAGCCCCTCAGCGAGTAATAACTTTACACAGCCGAGTTTGTAGAGAGACGGGAGTGTCAGCATCGCTTCTCCGAGAAACTCAGTGTGCGAGAGGGAACAGTCCCTCCCTGTTTCTTGATAACTTCTTGTATTTCGTTATTTACCGCTACTCCTGGCGCCGTGTGTACAAGGGGAACCTACAACCTACTGGTACTGTGTCCGAGAAAGCAATCGGCGAAGAGGTCCGGGTCAGCGGCGACGGAGCGTCAATGTTTCACGAGGGCACCTTCGGCACTTTAACTTATACCCATCCAGTGAACACCGTAGTTAAAATCTATCTATTAACAAGGGCACTGTGCCGCAGTGCCACTCCCTCTTCCTGCTGCATCGCCCAGCACCAAATCCATTGCTCAGTTTCTATATTTTTGCCGGTCAGCTTTCAACTCTCTTTGTATATGCACGGAGTTAAATGGAAATTATATGGAGTGTGTGACGGAATTAGGACGGACATACCCAATATAATGATATGTTAACGCTATGTCTCAAGAATATGTTACTCAAATCAAAATTTTCATTCAATTCCGACGCCAAAGATGGCATCATGCCCATCAAATCAGGGTAGGGCGCTGCTAGTGGCTTTTCCTAACACATCCTTGTCAAGAAGTACCCTGAACTAAAATTCTCCAGTGTTTTCTCCCTGCAACCTTTATTCGATGAAGAGTAATATGGATAAAGCAGCCACTACATATAATTGTTGGTGTCCATTATTTATTATTATTGAATTATTTACCGCCCGCACTCATCACCTTTTCCATCATTATCAGCTGGCTCACCCTCACGTCAAGTCACGTCAAACATTCCGTCAGAGAGCCTTTGGGGCTTCTTTGGGGCTTTCTTTGGGACTTCCCTGGGAGGTGTTTTTATTTACCCGGCCGGATCAGTTCAGATTGTGTTTACGTTCTTGGTCGCGCTTAATAATTGCAATTCTCAGAATATGTACCCAGCCCTGGTTGGCAATTTTCTGCCTCTTTTTTGCCCTGCATGTAAACCACAGGTCCGGTTATAGGAGAGTGTTGTTAGTGAGCCCCGCAGCTGGGTCACCGCGAGAACACCGGTCGGGGTGGCACCGTTCAGCTGTGTAGCCCGAAGGTTCGGGCCGGCACCGCCCTTTGTTTAGCAGGTGCTGACTGCCACTGTTAAGTGGTGCCTCTGGCGGCGGGGGCTGCCCCGGCGGCTTCCATCCACCACCTTCCCACACTCGGAACCAGCCGGCCCGCCAGCCACCTTATAAACACGTCGTCGCCTCTGCCGTAAATCCTGAGGCGGCGACCAGCGACGCTCCGCCGTGCCACTGCCGTCGACGCGACCATCTCGGTATCGATGTTGAGATGAGGCGCTGGATAGCGCTGCTCAGGTGTGATCTGCGCTCGCCGGAGGGTCGGCCCAGGGCTCTGATCCGGCGGAGGCGCGCCCTGCGCCGGTGCGACGGCGCGTCGCCGGCGGCGGTGCTCGTCAGGTGTGATATGGCTCGGCGGCGCCGGCGTCGACGCGCCGATCCGCCGGCGGCGGCTCCGGGCCGCCATCAGTGTGAAGAGCAATAAGGCGATGGCCGAGCGCCGGTGATGACGCCGGCGGTGCTGACGGTGTTGTTTACGCTGTCGACCGTTTCCAACAGATAATTCCACGCAGCGAGTGCTGGGTTGGCCGAGATGCGCGGCCGTTTATTTTATGGCGCCCGCAGGTGATGTCGGAGGAGCTGAACATTGGGTATAAACTGATTATTCACAATTATGGTAGGTGATTCCAACAGAGGCTTTCATGGCGCCGTTTCAGAACCATTTAATGGGGTCGTGATGTCAGGCTCAGCCGAGCGCACTCTGTGCCATCTGGCCTCTGTTATTGAATTAGAATTTTACTTCGTAATGGCTTTCGGAGGTGGGTGTTACGGCTAAACATCAACCATCCAGGTCCGCCGACCGTTATAGCGGTCCGACTAACGCGTTAGTCGGCACACAGACACGCAATGCAGTAGCCATCATGGTGGTCCAACGCTGCTTATGTGTTTATTGTGTTTCTATACATGACCACATAGGATAAGTAATGTGACTCATGCACACAGTTCTCTGTGTACTCTCTGGTTCCAGTTGGGGTGCAGCATGAAAAATGTATTGAAATGGTCCGTGGGTTTCAGGCCCTTCATTACGCAAAATCAAACTTTTGTGACTCTTAAGTGTTTTTGCTCTTGGTAACATTTGATTGACATAATGCGTTTGGGGACAGGAAACATTTGTGAACCTGGCGTAACCCAATCAAGAAATAGTTGGAAAAATCGGCTGCTTAAAAAACGATAGGGACCCAGCTCAGTCCCATCCCTCCTAAACTCAATCAAGGTACTTTCCTAATTCTGCACCATATAAACGGCAGATCAGCAGCTTTTAGTTATAAGGTCATATTAAGTAGCGTGATAGATCCATATCACAAGTCAAGTCAATATTATAAAACACAATAGGGGACCAGAACGGTTCTGCCCCTCCCCAAATTCAATCTATAGATCGAATTTAGCCCCTCCCCTTAATTCTCTCTCTCTCTCTCCCTCTCACCTCTCTCTCTCTCTCTCTCTCTCTTCCTTCAGTTTTCTCTCCCCTCTGCCCTCTGAGTCCCCTGATGGTGTCCTGCTAGATACGACAGAGATAGGAGGTGGCAAATTGTCGTGTTATGTGTATAGGCTGGTGGTGTGTTCCGGTGCAGCGGCTTGGCACCTCTAGCCGTGACGTCACCATAGCCGGTGGCTGTGTGGCCTGACCTCGCCGCGCCTGGCGAGGCGCGGGGCCGGGACGTGCCAGGCAGTTTGGGTCGGATGCCGGTGGGGTGCGGAGGCGTGGCGCCAGCCTGGATAGGTGCCGAAGAGGACAGGACACGGTACCAATAGAGTGTTAGTGGCGTGGCACCAGGCGTAATAGGTGCCGAAGAGATTGATAACGGAGCCGGAGTAGGCACCTCGCATTGTGCTGTTTTCTTGTATTTTGCTGCCTAAAAAATATAACGTCAGAGCGACCAATATTTTCTATAGCGGTATGCGGACATGCAGTCTTAGCATGGTGCAGCCTGCTTCCAAATTCTGAACCTCGTTATATGCAAAACGTATGCCCAGACTGCGCTCCGGTCGAGAAATGACAGCAGACGAGGACGCCGACACTCCTCCACCGTGGGTGGCACTCCTACAACAGCAGCTTCAGCTACAACACCAACAGCATCAGGAAGACGTGAACATGCTGAAACAAGAGATGCTGAAACTCCGCCCAGTTATAGATGCTCATCGTCCTTTGAAGGCTGATGACTCTCCAGAAACGCTTTCAAGGGCAGAAGCCACCGCTGAGCCGGTCTTTTCGGAGGCGGACAATCGTCACATGATTGCCTCGGTACCACCGGTTACGTCTCTCCCTACGCCAACTTAACGCCCACCGGTGGTGCCTCCGGCTGTCGTCGTCAGCCAATCTGCAGGATTTCCGGGTGTGGAGAGCCTCATGGCAGGATTTCTACCGGTTAAGTAGCATTTGCTACCTCCCACGGGAAGACCAGCTGGCCTAATTACGCGCTTCTTTCACAGAAGATATGAAAGCAGCATGCCAGCACGCCGTGGGACTGAATCCAGAAGATTGCATGGAAAGTTCCCTCAACAAAATCGAAGATTACCTGCGCCAACTGCGCAGCGTCGCTGTCGATCGCGTGAGATTTGAAGACCGCATTCAAGAAGAGGGTGAGCCCTTCGATTCATTCCTTATCGCTCTGAAGGAATTGGCCGCCGACGCTGAGCTCTGTGAAGACTGCGTGGACCAGAGATTAACTACCCGGATCATGTCTGGGATACGGGATCAAGGGACACGGCGCAAGCTCCTGGCTTGCCACCCTTTCCCATCACTCCTGAAGGCAGTAGATATCTGCCGTTTAGAGGAATCTGCCCGCGCTAACGACGAAGCCATTCAAAAAGTGGCAATGGGGGGAGCAAGCAGTCTTCAGCGTGTATCGGCGCCGTGAGCGCGGTACCAGCAGCCCCCCACTTGGAGGTTCAGAGCAGTCCTGCAATCGTTGTGGTCGGACCGGCCATTCGAGAAACAACTGTCGGGCTGAAAATCAGACTTGCTTCACCTGCGGCAATGTGGGTCACTTGTCGAAGGTTTGCAAGAAGAAGCATGCGAAAAGGCCGGAAGTTTCTGGAGAGGAACCGCCACGAAATTCGCCAAACCGGCAACGATTTCTAACTTCCGTGACACGGATAGTCGTTAACAGCCCACAACACACACTGCGGACTCAAAGAATAGCTGTTGAGATGTTCGACTCTTCAGGAGTCAGCCTCGGCACTGTCGATGCCTGCCTAGACTCGGGAGCCGAGATTTTTTTAAAAATATTTTTGTGTTCCCTTCCTGGGAACATTTTTGTGTTAGTAGCTTAGTCTCATTCATACAGCGCACTCACACTATGTACAGAGCGGAAGTTTCCATTTGCCGGCACCCTAACGGGACAGCGGCACCGCACTCGGCGGGCCATAGGCTGCTCCGGTCTCCCCAAGCCGCAGCGCCCGGCACAGGCCGAGCCCTCACATGAGGGCCGCGGGCGGGAGACCAGACCGGTGGATCAGTTTAAAGGCCGATCAGGCCCGTGCACCCACAAACAGGGACGCCGGCCGGCACGGCGTTGATTCCACTGCTGCGGCGCGCACTTCCCAGTGTACCGCTATTTCCTGGGTAGGAGGCGGCCGCGGAAAAGGCTGCCACAGGTCAGCCTTGATCCAGGGGCCTTCCACAACCAAGAGTAGCGCCTTTGCCAGCTGCGCCACGGGGGTGGCGCTCGGGAGCCGAGATCAACGTGATCGGTGTCGACACCGCTCGCAGACTTGGTGTACGCTGTGAGCAGCTCGAAAGACCTCCAAAACATGAAGTTTCAGCTGCAAACGGACAACCAATGCACTGCATCGGAACATTTCAGGTCACTGTGCGCCTGTACGACAAAGCAGCAACCACAACAATGCACGTCTTTGATGAATCAAGAGGGCTCCTGCTGGCGTGGTATACGGCGAAGGAGCTCCACAACCTTCCACAGCATTACCCAGAACCAGTTCCCGGAAAATCTCAGTCTGAGACCTTTCAAAGTAACGTATCTCCTGTGAGTGCATCTCGGCTGACGTCAGGACCGGAGAGCCTGCGGCAACGCCTCTTGGATGAGTACCAAGACGTCTTCACTTCGGATGCCGATGATTCCCTGAAACCCATGATGGGCCCGCCCATGATCATCCACATCAGAGAGGATGCTGAGCCATTTGCTGTGCGTGGAGCAAGGCCAGTTCCCTACGCCTGGCGTGACGACGTCAAACTACAGCTCGACAATATGGTGCAACAACGCATCATAGCACCACTAGGTGATGAGCCCTCTGACTGGTGTCACCCGATGTCGCTTGTTCCCAAGTCTGATGGGAGTGTGAGGATCTGCGTTGACCTCACGAAGTTGAATGAGTTCGTACAGTGACCTCTTCACCCGTTGCCGACGCCTAAGGACTCCCACGTTCCTACTGGTGCTAAGTATTTCGCCACGCTGGATGCCAAAACTGGTTACTAGCAGCTGCCCCCGAGGGGGACAGCCAGCGCTTCACCGTCTTCATTACCCCCTTTGGGCGGTTCAAGTTCCTGAGGGCCCCGATGGGCCTGACGTCCACAGGTGACGAGTACTGCCGACGAGGCGATGCTGCTCTGCAGGGACTCAGCAACTCCGTAAAGCTGGTTGATGACATCCTGGTCTTCAGTGAGAGTCTCGCGGACCACGAGCGCCACTTGCGAAGTCTTCTAGACCGCTGCCGCAAGCACAACATCACGTTGAACAAGAACAAGTTCGTGTGTGCCAAGACGGAGGTCTCGTACTGCGGGTACCAAATTTCCGCCGATGGGAGACAAGTTGATCCAGGAAAGGTTGCAGCCATCAGCAAACAGACGCAGCACGGCCCAAGGGCCTAGGATATGCACTGCTGCAGCAGCATAAGGACAAATGGCGCCTTGTGCAGTATGGATCGCGCTTCCTTTCGGACACAGAATCAAGGTAAGCTATGGTGGAACTCGAGCTCTTGGCCTTGGTGTGGGCACTTCGAAAGGATCGCATCTTCCTTAAAGGACTTCCTCATTTTGAGGTGCTGATGTATCACCGACCGTTGCTACCGATACTCAACGACTACACTCTAGATGTCTTAGAGAACCTTCGGCTGCAGCGTCTGAAGGAGAAGACTACGCTGTACAACTTCACAGCCATTTGGACGCGGGGGAAAGACCACGTCATTCCTGACGCGCTCTCCCGAGCACCTGTTGAGGAACCAACTACGGAAGATCAACTTCTGATACGCTCTGTAGAACTTCACATCCAGCAGGGAACCATGGCCGTCATCGCTGAGGTCTTGTTAGAGTACCACCTGCCAGATCCTAGAATGGAGGACTTGAAGAGGACGGCCAGTGCTAACGATCAGTATCAGCTTTTAGTGAAGACCGTAACTGATGGTTTTCCAGTCTCCAAGGGTCACCTACCTCCAGCCTTACTTTCGTTCTGGAACATCCAGCATGATCTCTCCGTACGTGAAGGGCTAGTTTTGAAGGGCTGCCGTATTATTATCCCAGCCTTAGCCCGTAAGGACACACTCGGTGCCCTACACGATTCGCACCAAGGCATCGAACGCACGAAGCGCCGAGCTCGGCGAACTGTCTGGTGGTCAGGCTTAAACAGTGACATCACCAACATCGTCAACTCCTGCCATCTCTGCCAGCAGCGTCGGGCGAGCCTCCCCAGTGAGCCGTTGCTGACTGAAGCAGCCCCATAGAGGATTTTTGAGGATGTCTCATCCGACATATTCTCTCACGCTGGAAGAGACTTCATGGTCTATGTCGACCGGTTGTCTAATTGGCCGGTGATATTTCCGTTCCCACGCAGAGACTCTACGAGTCGACAGGTCATCGTGGCACTTCGGGAAGCTTTTGTCACGATGGGTGTCCCGGTCCGGCTACGAACAGACGGTGGACCACAGTACAAGAATCGTGACGTTACAGCGTTTTTGAAGCGCTGGGGAGTGCCACACGTGTTCTCTACACCCTACTACGCCCAGTCAAATGGGCACACTGAAGCTACCGTGAAGACTCTGAAGAATCTTGTGGCTAAGACAAGCTTGAATGGCTGTCCCGATGATGACAGATTGTATCGTGGCCTTCTGGAGCTGCGAAACACTCCTGGTGCAGATGGCCGATCACCGGCACAGATCATCTTTGGACACCCGATGCGTTCATGTGTGCCGGCACACCGGAGTGCGTTCTCCAATGAGTGGCAACAAGAAGCCGAGGGCTGCGACTCGCGTGCATCACGTTGTCAACAGCAGATCAGCGGCGCTACAACTTCTCCGCTTAGAAGTTGCCACCTCTGAAGATTGGATGTGAAGTCCGTCTGCAAGACCCGGTGACGAGACGATGGGACAGGGTCGGCTCCGTCGTAGGCATCGGCCGACATCGTGACTACTTGATGAAGCTTCCGAGTGGTCGCGTGCCTTGGAGGAACCGGCGTTTTGTTTCACCTATGCCTGTACCGGTGCTCGAATCTCCTGTGGGCAAGACAGTCGCTTCTAATGACGGAAATATTAACAGCCAGCTCCCTCAGTCCTCGTCGCAGTTGCGTAGCAGTACACGTCATCGTCGCTCACCAGTTCGACTTCAATACGACTAAGATTTCCCTCTGATGCAAGACCCCCGGGGAGGGGGGAGATGGTGTGTTCCGGTGCAGCGGCTTGGCACCTCTAGCCGTGACGTCACCATAGCCGGTGGCTGTGTGGCCTGACCTCGCCGCGCCTGGCGAGGCGCGGGGCCGGGACGTGCCAGGCAGTTTGGGTCGGATGCCGGTGGGGTGCGGAGGCGTGGCGCCAGCCTGGATAGGTGCCGAAGAGGACAGGACACGGTACCAATAGAGTGTTAGTGGCGTGGCACCAGGCGTAATAGGTGCCGAAGAGATTGATAACAGAGCCGGAGTAGGCACCTCGCATTGTGCTGTTTTCTTGTATTTTGCTGCCTAAGAAAATATAACGTCAGAGCGACCAATATTTTCTATAGCGGTATGCGGACATGCAGTCTTAACAGCTGGGGGAGTGTAATTGCTTCTATGCTCAACAGGGGAGAGTCGACGCTAAATATCAGGGAGGCAGCCTGCCAGGTAGATTCGTAAGGTAGATTCGTTAGGCATGGCCATCTGATGCTCCACATTGGATCTGCTTCTACGCCTGCTCCCAAAATGGTAAGACAAATTCGCAGGAAGATTGGAGAGAGAGTACAGATCTGCGTCCGCTGAAACAAACCCGAATGATTTGCCATGAAATATCCGTCGTTTGCAACGATCAGCGCCAATAGGAAGCGAACTCAGTTCACACACATATATTCACAATACAAGTACACAGGAAGGGGAACACTTAAAACACACTCATCATTGAAATATGAGCTTCAGGCGAACCGACTACACATCTAGGAGCCCATTACATCTGCACTGCATCACTTCAGCTAGAACTATTATCATTTATCACACCCCGGTAGCGTACAACACCCAATTTGAAATACATATCCCCCCACCACTCCCCTTTTATATTACACTGTATTCACAGAACCTGCTCACAAACACAATGCGCAGACATACAGGTAACACAGGAAAATAGTGTACACGAATGATACCCTAAAATACGAGAGTACCAATGGACGACCTTTATCGCTTTCTTTAGCTCCGTGAAATTGTCGAACCATTAATATTCTATCAAAGCCCCCATACATATACCACGTATTTAATTTAATTTAAACACTCTCGTTTATCGCTACATTAACTCGCTAACATGTTCTGAACATAGAGGCTATGCATATTTTCGCAAACCTCCCGTTCAGCATTTTTTCTAGTGGCATACGACCCCGCATATCCCTGCTGAGAGCACTCTTCTAGTTTGACTGGTAGACCATGCCACTTATATCTGAGAGAAGATTAGGCAATCGAAATTGTTGGGGGCGCGGTAGTGGAGTGGTCAGCGCAGCTGGCTTCCATTCAGCCGACCCGGGCTCAAGGCCCGGCAGCTTCCCTGAATAAGGAGCAAGCTGGCTCCCGAGAAACACTTCCAACAGGGAAAGAGTTGGCGACGCTATAGGACCTTGGCAGTTGGTGCGTCGATAAGCCCCAAAAATTATAATCGCAGTTGTTTCCCTCGTCTCTTGTGAGTGAATAGATGTGGAGAGTATAGCGAGCCCGTGACCACTGAAGCATAGAGCTCTGTGGCACCATCCCTTATCCCGTAGCGTCGGTTATCGGATTCCGGGCCTGAGTTCAGTTCGGCGCGCTGGTTTGTAGTTATTAACGCTGATTATTCCTGCGAAACAATTGTCGGCCCCTTTCAACCACTATCATAAGAATTGGTTGCTCCTAAAGCAGGGGTGCTTAAAGCGAGGTCTTCCCTCCTCATTTGAACACTGAGCGGTTTATCTGATCCTGCGTGACCGGGCCAGGCGAGCAGTGCTCAGAACTCAGGTGCACCCAGCTGAGAGAAGGGGGAATACGTAATGGGGTGGTGACGACAACACTCCATAATCCTCAGCCAGGTCAGCGTGGTCGGCCTGGGGACCGGGTTAGCGTGGTCGGCCTGGGGACCGGGTCAGCGTGGTCGGCCTGGGGACCTGGTCAGAGTGGTCGGCCTGGGGACTTGGTCAGAGTGGTCGGCCTGGGGACCTGGTCAGAGTGGTCGGCCTGGGGACCGGGTCAGAGTGGTCGGCCTGGGGACCGAGTCAGAGTGGTCGGCCTGGGGACCGAGTCAGAGTGGTCGGCCTGAGAAACGGGTCACAGTGGTCGGCATGGGGGCCAGCTCAGAGTGGTCGGGCTCCCCACCTGGTCAGAGTGGTCGGCCTGGGGACCGGGTCAGAGTCGTCGGCCGGGGAACCGGGTCAGAGTGGTTGGTCTGGAGACCGGGTCTCAACGCCGGAGTCGTGTTGCCAAATACAGCAGGGACTGGAAACCAGCACAGACTTTGTTGGGTTAGAATCTCTGAGATACCTTTTGAAGTCTGTAAAGATTGTTGGTCCTCTCTTCTCTGTATTCCAGGCTGGACTGCCACAGTTTACAATCACAAGCGCCAGGTCGCAAACAAGGTCACCTTGACCAGTGTCACCACAGTGGTTCCGAAACCGGTGCACCCTGCGAAGCCAGACGACTTAAGTACGTGTGCACCTCCCAGTGGCAGAACCACTACACTCCCCGCTACTCAGGCTATTACACACAAAGCAATAATAACAGCCAGCTTGGTAAAAATCAGGTTTTTTTGTTGGCCTAGAAGATCGTCGAAGCAGAGGGTTGGCATTTCCACCTAAACTTGATTCTTGCAACGATTCAGAACGAGACATCAGTTGTGCAGGCTGCTTGCGTTCCAACGATCCACCACTTGGGGAAACAGGAAGCGATGCTGAGCGAGACCCAAGCTGAGCGGAAATAGTGCGTGGCATGAGTGTGGCCGATCCGCAACCTCGACAGAATAACCTCCTCTCTCCTGGATCCAGCGCTGCTCGAAAACCATTTTCCTAGTTTAGGTTTAATGCTTCTCAACTTGGCTCCTCTAGGATCCTCATTCCATCTCCGCTGCCAGACACTTACTAAAAACTTCTTAACAAGAGCATATAGGTCGAAAAATGGAACATGAAGGCCAGGGGGAACGTCACGTTCTACTGCAGCTTTTGCCGCTGCATCTACCCGTTCATTGCCACTGATGCCACAATGGCTTGGAATCCACACAATCACAACATTTTTCCCCTTTTCCTTCAGACTGTGCAACTTCTGTCTTATAAGAACCAATAGAAAAGACGTCGATGCAGTATAAAAGTAAAAAGATTTCAAGGCCTGTAAAGAGGATAGTGAGTCGGTAAAAATAACGAACTGTCTTGCCCTCGACCTGGACACCTGGTCCAAACACCGAAAAATTGCATACAGTTCAGAGCTAAAAACAGATGCTTCGCGTGGCAAACTAAAACCCATCTCTACCCCATCACCAAAAAATGCACAGCCCGTGCCATCATCATTTTTCGAACCATCTGTATAAAAGTGGACGTGATTTTCAAAAGACTCAGAACAAAAATCCATAAATAGCTGGCGTATTGCTTCAGGTGTTAAATGTTTGCATTGTTCGAGCAAGCTCGTGTTTGTGTTGACCGCCGACACAACCCATGGTTCAACAGTAGCTACGTCATAATGCTCAACAAGGTCAACGTCAATGCCAGCCTCTGTCAACCAAGCCTGAACCCGTACCCCGGGGTGGCGGGCTGAGGCACGCGTACCATTATCGATTCGACGCAGCTGGGCGTCACCAAAAAATGTTTGATATGTGGGGTGATGTACTGACTGTTTAATTTTTATTGCATAACGCATAGCAAGCATTTTTCGGCGGGTTTTAAGCGGCATTTCATCGGCGTCAACTAGCATACTAATTATTGGAGATTTGCGAAACCCCCAGTTATTATTCTAATTGCGTGGTGGTGCACAGTGTCGAGAATCTTTTTGCGGACTGGGAGGCGGCCTCATACACAACGCAACCGTATTCGATCTTGGAACGGACGAGCGCCCTATATAACATAATGAGCATCTTTCTGTCAGCGCCATACCTCATTTTGGTTAATACCTTGAGAATATTAAGCGAGTCGAAACATTTTCTGCGCAGTTCTTTAAGATGGGGCACATATGTCAGTTTTTTGTCTAGTGTTAACCCAAGGAATCTAGTTTCAGCAACAACTTCGATCTGATTACCGTAGATGAATAATGCTGGGTCTACACAATCGCTACGTCTATTACAAAAATGTATACACTTGGTTTTAGTACTCGAAAATGTCAGCCCGTTGCGTGTGCTCCACTGCTGCAGGCGGTCGAGGCCAAGTTGAAGCCGCCTCTGCACAGCAGCGGTAGTGGACCCCGTCACCCACATCGCAAAATCATCAACGAAAAGTGCGTGCTTTATACCTGTTGGAAGATCGTTTGCGATATCATTGATCATGACTGCGAAGAGGGCTATGGAGCTCACAGAACCTTGAGCTATGCCACTCTGTTGCTGGTACCGGTTCGATAAAGCAGCGCTAATACGGAAACGAAAATACCTATTTTTCATGAAGTTCGTAATAAACCAACCCATGTGTCCTCGCACGCCAAGTCCAAAAAGCTTCTGCAAAATACCATGCCTCCACGTGCAATCATAGGCGCGCTCTATGTCAAAGAAAATAGCGATAGTATGGGCTTTCCGTAAAAAACCCTCCCGCACAGAAGCATCGAGACGAACAAGATGGTCGACTGTGGAGCGGCCCTGGCGGAAACCACACTGACTAGGACAGAGAAGCTGATTTGACTCCAAGTACCACACCAGACGCGTGTTCACCATTTTTTCGAATAATTTTCCTACACACGAAGTTAACGAGATTGGACGAAAGTCATTAGGGCTCAAACCAGTCTTACCAGGCTTCAGAATAGGTATTATATGTGCTTCACGCCATTGGTCCGGGAAATTATTATTTCCCCATATGTTGTTAAAAATATTCAACAGTGATACGAGAGATGAGTCTGGTAAGTGAGATAGCATGGTGTTTGTAATGTTGTCAGGGCCGGGTGACACCGGTCTAACCTTAGAAAGTGCAGCTTTGAGTTCAGGCATGGAAAAATACATATTATACGATGCATCATTGTTTTGACCAAAGTCGACAGGCTTTCGTTCGGCTACCTCTCTTATCCGTGAGAAAGCTGTGTTTTGCATCGCGTCACTGCAGCGCTCAGAAAAAGCCTTCGCCATACACTCAGCCACCTCCCGAGGATCCGTTATCTTAGTGCCGTGCACATCCAGCACTGGTGCGGTCGGAGGACAACTCTTTCCCTGCATACTCCTAATACGCATCCACACTTGTGTTAAAGGCGTAAAACGATTTACACAACACACATAAGATTCCCACCACCTCCTCTTTGCATTAAGGACCAATCGACGTGCAAATGCTCGAGCGCGTTTAAACTTAACGTGATTTGCCGCTGTCGAATGTCTGTTAAAAATACGAAAAGCCCGTTTCCTTTTTAAAATCGCGGTTTTGCACTCGTGGGACCACCAAGGCACCGGGACGTGCTTTGGCTGACCACGTGTCATGGGTATAAAATACTTCGCAGCAGTGAGGATCATCTGATTAAAATTTGCAATAGCTTGGGTAGCTGAGGCCTCCGGGGAGGCTCCACCGCGCTGCACGCAGCCCCAAAGCCCGACCAATCCGCACGCCCGTGATTCCAACGGTTCCGGCGAGGTCCCGCCACGTGCGGGCCGGCTGGGGATAGAAGGATGGGGAAATGATCACTACCATGGGGATCATCAAGAACGTTCCATTGGAACTGGGTGGAGAGAGACGAAGAACAAACTGAAAGATCGATGGAGGAAAGGGAGCCAGAAGGCAGAGTAATGTGGGTGGGGCGACCTGAGTTCAGGATACAGAGGGAGTTAAGGTGGAGGAAGCGCTCAGTCGTGCGGCCTCTAGGGCACGCGCGCCCGGTAGGCTCCCCCCAAGCTGGGTTATGGGCGTTAAAATCTCCAAGTAAGAGAAAGGGAGTAGGTAATTGGTCGACTAAGTTATTAAGATCATTTAAATTTAGATTTCCGCCCGGTGGGAGATACAGT
The DNA here is from genome assembly GCA_034440635.1 of Lepas anatifera. Classification (NCBI taxonomy): domain Eukaryota; kingdom Metazoa; phylum Arthropoda; class Thecostraca; family Lepadidae; genus Lepas; species Lepas anatifera. Next base: position 190,823 of record JAOTON010001461.1, read on the forward strand.
GAACAAACGGTCAATTTAGTAAAACCAAGGTCTACCCGGGCGGCTACCGCCTGCAGCACAGTAATTAAAGGTACATGGTGACAAGGAGTAGCATGGTGCACCGCAACCATGACCCCGCCGTATGCTATTGAATTACTAAAAATATCTTTTCTAAAACTCTGATAATTTCGAATATTTAAAACGGCTCCAGGGGACAACTTTGTCTCTTGGAGGCATAAGACAGACGGGGTATGATCCGATAAAATCTGGTGCAGGTCAATAAAATTCGCACGAAGGCCTCGACAGTTCCACTGTAAAAAGGTCATCTAAGCTAAAAGAAACGAGCTTGGTAAAAAGGAGAACGACTTGAACTGGCCTACGGTAACTGACCCTAGCCCTTCCAAGGGGGGCCGGAACCCCCGTATGGCCCTCTGGCTAGTCCCACGTTTGAACCACCCAGCCGGTTGCGAACCGGTCCGCGGCCTCGCCCGCTTTCGGTGGAATTACCGCGGGCGCGCGAGGTCTGGGGCTGGCTGAGAGGACTGCCCGCCGGACGTTTTGTCGGAGACCTACCGCGCGGCACTTCCTCAAAATTTTTCGCATTGTTGCGACAGTGGACGAGGCAGTGTCGGTAGGAAGCTGTGCTGGCTGCGTCTCGGTACCCGAAACGGGTGGTGGCTGTGGCGCTGCAGCAGCGCCGCCAACGGGTGGGATGACAGGGGACGGAGGGCGGCGCCCTCCCGCGGGAGAGGCTTTTCCCCCTCGTCCCACGACTACCCATCCCTCTGAAACCGGCGGGAATCCACCGGGAGGCGCACCAGGTGTTGGTGCAGAGTCACCGGCACCAGGAGACGGCTGGTGCTTAGGGGCGGTGACAGACCCCTTTCCCCCATCCCTGGCGGGAGCCGAATGAGGAGAGACAGAAGCGGGGGCGATGACCTGCCCCTCACCCCCCCACGGAGGGGGCGCGCGGAGGAGGTGCCGCCGTCGGCTCAGGAGCCGGGGCGGCGGGCTGGCGTGAAAACACCAGCCCCATCCTCCCTGCCAGGCGAACAAAGTCCGCCACGGTTAGGGAGCGGATGACCTCCTCCGCGGTCATCCTTGGGGTGTTTGGTATACCTGTAGAGGCTACCTGTGCGAAACTTTTCCGCGGGTGGGACGCCTCGTATGCGTCCCGTGCCTCACGAAAACTGATACGTTGTGTGGTCTTTATAGATAGTATTTCTTTTTCTCGGAGAAACTCTGGGCATGACCGGTCTGTTACCTGGTGGCAACCCCCACAGTTTGCACATTTCAATGCTTCGGCATCACACTCAGTGGTGCTGTGGTGTAACGATGAACACTTCCCACATACACCTTTACCTTTGCAGAATCGGGCACTGTGTCCATATTTCTGGCACGTAAAGCATCGCATGGGGCTTGGCACGAAGGGCCTCACCCCGACTCTTGAATATCCAACAAAGATGTGATTCGGTAACTCTTCTGTGTCAAACGTAAGTATAACAGTGTCAGTGTCGAGCATAGCATCTCCACTTTTCCTACGAATCCTCCGCACCTCCACCACTCCGAGTTCCTCAAGTCCTTCAACAATCTCTTCCTCAGACAGCCCCCTTAGCTCCTGACTATTCACCACGCCTTTCTTAAAGTTCTTAGTTCTGTGTGGCTCTACTGAAATGTTGATTTTGCATGTCTTTTTCGACCCCGAGTCCTTCCTCGTGAACGTCAGTTCCGTCACGGAGAGTGCATGCTCGGCATCCTCGGTTCGCGCAAACTCAACTTCCAACGATCCGTCACGTAACTTGTCACATCTCACGACCTTGCCCAGACGATCTAGTGCCTCCTTTCGCTTAAATGGTGACAGTGCTGCAAGGGATGAGGATGTGTCCAGTCCCCTCATTACCAAAACGCGAGGACAGGAAGGCTGGCTCATCGTCTTTTGCGGTTTGGGCGCAGGTGTCTGCATGGTCCCTTCCCCTCTAGGGGGTTGAGAGGTGTCTACCTCCAGTGGAGGGTGCGGAGAGGGATTTGTGGTGTGTGTGGTATCCATGAGAGTATGATTAATTTCGGCCAGCCACGTGCGCCCCCCTTCCAACGAGGGTGCTACAGGGCGAAACGACGCACGGGCTGGCTATACGGGGGAGACGCCGCCGTTACAGAGGGGGAGAGAGACTCACCAAACCCCCACTGCCCCGACGACGGTCCCCCCTTGCACCTAGCCTGGACGACCCCGGGCGGGGTGCGGACACCCCTCCCTCCCCGGGTGAAGTCGGGACCTCACCAAAGGAGGGAGGGACAGCCGAGCCCCACCAAAGGCCGGCAGACTTTTACAATGCTGCTACTCTTGCCGATGCCTTCAAGAGTTCCCCGCCCTTGCGGAAATCCACACCAAAGTAGAGTGTTGCTAGAGGAACACGAACGAACACAGCGCATCCCCCAGCTCAGCTACCAGGACTCCTTCATCCCGGGGTACGGGTCGTTGCGCAGCTCACCTTAAAAAGACAGGCGCCCTCGCACGGCCTCATCGGAGCAGGCGACTACCACCTGCTCGTCACAACTGACTCCCGGCTGGTCCGAGAGAAGCGAGCCCCCGGCCCGCAGGGCCGGCGATTAGAGGGATCCAATCGCCAGCCACACGAGCCGGAGGCCCACATACACCCAGACCATCCAGGAATCATAGGCACATGCAAGGACGCCCATGATACTGGGATAATGTGGGTAACTGGGAAGTTATGAGTTGGAAAAGGAAGGGGGTCGGTCTGCCTTGTCCAGCCCAGTCGCGTACCGCACGCGACCGAGGTGTCCACACTCAAGACGAGCCAGAGTGCACACACCCCCGCCACCCGCGGAGACACGCCGGGCCAGACAACGCAGACAGTGGGCAGGAGGGGTGTTTAGGAGTGGACAGAAAGGATACGGGTGGAAAGGCATGGAGAGATAAGGAAATAAGGAAAGAAGAGGAAAAAGGAACAAGGAGTTGGTGGGATTTGAATTTAGGAAGGCCAAGAAAGGATGAGGATGGCAGTTTCGATTTGGCCTCTCGACCGAAGGCGAGGGGCGAAACCCATCCTGCCAACTGGGGTCGCGGGTGTCGTCACATCCCGTACCCAATTATCCATGTGCCGGACCTGTCAGCAGGTGCAAACGAGTCCGGCAGATGAAAATTGGTCCCCTGCGGGGCTGCCAGGTAGATTCGTAAGGTAGATTCGTTAGGCATGGCCATCTGATGCTCCACATTGGATCTGCTTCTACGCCTGCTCCCAAAATGGTAAGACAAATTCGCAGGAGATTGGAGAGAGAGTACAGATCTGCGTCCGCTGAAACAAACCCGAATGATTTGCCATGAAATATCCGTCGTTTGCAACGATCAGCGCCAATAGGAAGCGAACTCAGTTCACACACATATATTCACAATACAAGTACACAGGAAGGGGAACACTTAAAACACACTCATCATTGAAATATGAGCTTCAGGCGAACCGACTACACATCTAGGAGCCCATTACATCTGCACTGCATCACTTCAGCTAGAACTATTATCATTTATCACACCCCGGTAGCGTACAACACCCAATTTGAAATACATATCCCCCCACCACTCCCCTTTTATATTACACTGTATTCACAGAACCTGCTCACAAACACAATGCGCAGACATACAGGTAACACAGGAAAATAGTGTACACGAATGATACCCTAAAATACGAGAGTACCAATGGACGACCTTTATCACTTTCTTTAGCTCCGTGAAATTGTCGAACCATTAATATTCTATCAAAGCCCCCATACATATACCACGTATTTAATTTAATTTAAACACTCTCGTTTATCGCTACATTAACTCGCTAACATGTTCTGAACATAGAGGCTATGCATATTTTCGCAAACCTCCCGTTCAGCATTTTTTCTAGTGGCATACGACCCCGCATATCCCTGCTGAGAGCACTCTTCTAGTTTGACTGGTAGACCATGCCACTTATATCTGAGAGAAGATTAGGCAATCGAAATTGTTGGGGGCGCGGTAGTGGAGTGGTCAGCGCAGCTGGCTTCCATTCAGCCGACCCGGGCTCAAGGCCCGGCAGCTTCCCTGAATAAGGAGCAAGCTGGCTCCCGAGAAACACTTCCAACAGGGAAAGAGTTGGCGACGCTATAGGACCTTGGCAGTTGGTGCGTCGATAAGCCCCAAAAATTATAATCGCAGTTGTTTCCCTCGTCTCTTGTGAGTGAATAGATGTGGAGAGTATAGCGAGCCCGTGACCACTGAAGCATAGAGCTCTGTGGCACCATCCCTTATCCCGTAGCGTCGGTTATCGGATTCCGGGCCTGAGTTCAGTTCGGCGCGCTGGTTTGTAGTTATTAACGCTGATTATTCCTGCGAAACAATTGTCGGCCCCTTTCAACCACTATCATAAGAATTGGTTGCTCCTAAAGCAGGGGTGCTTAAAGCGAGGTCTTCCCTCCTCATTTGAACACTGAGCGGTTTATCTGATCCTGCGTGACCGGGCCAGGCGAGCAGTGCTCAGAACTCAGGTGCACCCAGCTGAGAGAAGGGGGAATACGTAATGGGGTGGTGACGACAACACTCCATAATCCTCAGCCAGGCCAGCGTGGTCGGCCTGGGGACCGGGTTAGCGTGGTCGGCCTGGGGACCGGGTCAGCGTGGTCGGCCTGGGGACCTGGTCAGAGTGGTCGGCCTGGGGACTTGGTCAGAGTGGTCGGCCTGGGGACCTGGTCAGAGTGGTCGGCCTGGGGACCGGGTCAGAGTGGTCGGCCTGGGGACCGAGTCAGAGTGGTCGGCCTGGGGACCGAGTCAGAGTGGTCGGCCTGAGAAACGGGTCACAGTGGTCGGCATGGGGGCCAGCTCAGAGTGGTCGGGCTCCCCACCTGGTCAGAGTGGTCGGCCTGGGGACCGGGTCAGAGTCGTCGGCCGGGGAACCGGGTCAGAGTGGTTGGTCTGGAGACCGGGTCTCAACGCCGGAGTCATGTTGCCAAATACAGCAGGGACTGGAAACCAGCACAGACTTTGTTGGGTTAGAATCTCTGAGATACCTTTTGAAGTCTGTAAAGATTGTTGGTCCTCTCTTCTCTGTATTCCAGGCTGGACTGCCACAGTTTACAATCACAAGCGCCAGGTCGCAAACAAGGTCACCTTGACCAGTGTCACCACAGTGGTTCCGAAACCGGTGCACCCTGCGAAGCCAGACGACTTAAGTACGTGTGCACCTCCCAGTGGCAGAACCACTACACTCCCCGCTACTCAGGCTATTACACACAAAGCAATAATAACAGCCAGCTTGGTAAAAATCAGGTTTTTTTGTTGGCCTAGAAGATCGTCGAAGCAGAGGGTTGGCATTTCCACCTAAACTTGATTCTTGCAACGATTCAGAACGAGACATCAGTTGTGCAGGCTGCTTGCGTTCCAACGATCCACCACTTGGGGAAACAGGAAGCGATGCTGAGCGAGACCCAAGCTGAGAAGGCTGAGAGCACTCTCGCGGACCACGGCCCGGCGAAGCAGAGAGCGGTGCTGCCTCTGGCGGCAAGCCCCGAACTGAAGCTTCTGGTGACTCAGTAGTGATGGTGCCACCAGTCAGCAGCCCCGCGACACCTGTAGGCGTGACAGATCGCTAAGAAGCTGGAGTGGTTTTGGGAATGGAAAACGGAGACTTCTCAGTTGTGGTCTGCGCTGCGGAGGGGGCTGGACAAACATTATCTTGCATGTCACAAACGATCCGAGTTCTCAGCTGATTACCATGCCTTCTCCAAATTCTGCCATCACACAGCTGCACGACGTACGAAACTGGGCCATCTATTGCTACTATGACTCCAGGTAACCAAAATGCTCCAGCACTGTAGTTCCGCGCAAAAACAAGATCTCGAATGGAAAACAATTGAGTTTGGGCAGACTTATCGAATTGCTCTCTTTGCTTGATCTGCCGTTGTTGAACATTACAGCGGTGTGGGGTTTTGTAAAAAGGATATGCGACTCTGATAACACAATTCTGAATAGATTGTTCCACAGTGACTTGGCCTTCACCTCAAAAATTAGAAAGGCCTGGAATAGTGCCCTGTATTGAAGAAGCGTTGTGTGTGTGTGTGTGTAATATGAGTGGAGAACGTGTTTTTGTTTTGTTTTTTGGAAGTAGTAACTGGACCTCGAGTCTGTAAATAAAGGATTCTCTCTCTCTCTCTCTCTCTCATTACTACTGAGGTCTGGATATAACAGGTCTAACCTGGTTCGAAGTTTCCGTCCCATCATCAACTCAGCTGGTGTGACACCCGTTGTGGAATGCGGCGTCGTCCGTTGCCGCATCAACCATCTGCTCAACCGGTCCTCCCAGGTGCCGCCGCCGTCGGATGACCTCTGGAGCGCCAGCTTCACCTCCTTGACAACACGTTCCGCTTGTCCATTTCCCTGCGAGTGACGCGGATCAATCGTCCGATGTGAAACGCCGTTATCCTTAAGAAACTTCTGGAACTCAGAGGACGTAAACGTACTTGCATTATCTGTGCAAATCAGATCTGGGAGTCCCCAACGGGCGAAAATGGAGCGAAGCTTAGATATGGTTGGTTCTGACGCCGTACTGTTCATGACATCTAACTCAATCCACTTGGAATGGCTATCAACAACAACGGACACGTACCGGCCTTTCTGCGGCTCAGCAAAATCTGCATGTATTCTGCTCCACGGCTTCTGCGGCCAAGGCCACGGGTGTAACTCACGGTGTGGCGGCGAGTCGCGACTTTCCTGGCAGCGGGTGCAGCAGCGGACTGCAGTCTCGACGTCCCGATCCACTTGCGGCCACCAGACTATGCTGCGAGCCAGAGCCTTCATGCGTCCGATACCAGGATGCCCAACGTGGAGTTCCGTAAGCACGGCGTCCCTGGCAGCATCTGGAATGACAACACGATGACCCCACAACAAAACCCCAGCAGTTTGCGATAATTCATTCCTCTTCTGAGTATAGGGCTTCAAAATGTCATGAACTTCATTTGGCCAGCCTCCATGTTGAACCATACGCATCACTCTGGAAAGCACTGGATCAACACGCGTCAATCTTGCAATCTCTTTGGCATCCAAAAAATTTTCCTCAGCAAGCAGGACTAGCTCCTCCTCTGCAGCGCCCTCGTCATGTGGGCTGGGGAGACGGCTCAGAGCATCGGCGTTAGGTATTTCTGCAGAATTTTTGAAATGTATGCGGTAGTTGTAATTCGACAACTTGAGAGCCCAGCGTCTAATTCTAGCTGAGGTCATGGTAGGCAAATCTTCATGTTCACCAAAAAGCTTGACAAGTGGTTTGTGATCAGTCACTAACAAAAAGGGCTTTGTTAACCCACACAAATACTGGTGAAACTTCGTAACCCCCATGATAATAGCCAAAGCTTCCCGCTCAATCTGAGAATACTTCTGTTCCGCGTCTGTCAGTCTTCTCGAAGCAAAAGCCAGAGGCTCTTCAATTCCCTCAGAATTCCGTTGGGCTAAGGCGGCACCAATTCCCTTGCAGCTTGAATCCGTTGTTAGAATTATCTGTTTTTCAGGGTTGAAATGGTTGAGAAGAGTCCCCGATGCCAAAGAATGCTTCACTGAAGAAAAACTTTCTTCCTGTGCCTTACCCCAAACCCAAGGAGCACCTGACTTCAAAAGATCATACAACGGAGAAAGTATTTGTGCTCGACGCGAGATGAACTTCGAATAATAAGTGACTAGACCGAGAAATGCTTTTAACTCCTTAACATCAGAAGGCCGAGGCGTATCAACAATCACCTTTACTTTGTCCGGGAGAGGGCGCACGCCATCCTTGCTCATTCGATGACCTAGATAGTCAACTTCATTCAGAAAAAATTGGCACTTGCTCTCTCGAACTTCGGAGCCCCGCTGTCTGAAGTCTCTTAAAAATCTCCTCCAAAAGCTCCCAATGAGCGCTAACTGAGTCACTCCCAGTGAGCACATCATCTAAATAAACGACGGTATCTGGCACACCGTTCAAAACCCTCTCAATTTCTCGCTGAAAAATTCCTTGCGCGCAATTGATTCCCCAGGGGAGTCTTGTGAATTGAAGCAAGCCTCTAGATGAATTGATGGTCAAGACATGTCTGGAAGATGGGTGAACTCTGATTTGGTTATAGGCGTGAGCCAGGTCGATTTTGGACCAGACTTTTTTGGCTCCAAGTTTTGCGAACATCTCTTCCGTTCTCGGTAATGGATATCTATCCAGCTTCACAACCTTGTTTGCAGTCAGTTTGAAGTTGGAACAAACTCTAATTCTACCGTCTGGACGCACAACAGGAACAATGGGTGCAGCCCACTCTGAATCCCTCACTGGGACAAGTACTCCACTTGCAATATCTGCATCTAATTGCTCTTCTACTTTTTGTTTATAAGCAAAAGGAAGTGATCGAGCTTTGTAAAACTTTGGTGGTACGCCCTTATCTATATCTAGCTTGACTTCAACGTCCTTCAATTCTCCCAGTTCCTCACGAAAAACCTCACCGTACTTGCTCTTGAGACGCTGCAGAGGTGGCATCCGAATCGCGTGCACTTCAGGCCAGCAGATCGGTATCATCTCTAGCCAGTTCCGGCCGAGAAGACAAGGAGCAGATCCTTTCACCACCACGACTGGAAGATCCCTGTAGGTATTTCCGTGGTAGTCAACATCTGTGTGGAATTTTCCTATCACTGGGATGACATCACCAGTAAATGACTTCAGCTTAATAGAGGAATATTGTAGCTTCGGGCGTTTTAGCAACCGCTTGTAAGTATTTTCATCAATCAGAGTCACTCCCGCCCCCGTATCGAGCTCCATGTTAATATTAATGCCACGCATTTTAATAGGACACCAAATAGGTGGAGAGCTCACCTGTGTACGGTTAACGACATAAACAGGCTGATGAGAGCTAGACATGTTTTCGAATTGTAACGATTCTTCCGCTACATCGACGTCCTCTTCATCCACGTCTTGATAACGAACATATGTTTTTCGTTTGATGAACCGACAGCGCCTAGCAATATGACCTAAATCTCCGCACTTGTAACATTTCGCCGACTGGAACCTACATTCACCTCCATGAGCATTCCCGCAGCGCCAGCAAAGCGAGTACTTAACAGACTGATGACTAGAAGCCTGTCAATGAGGAGAACTGTTCTTGACCTCCGCCTTCCTGAAGGCTGCTGCACTGCCCTGAACCTTCATTACAGAAGATGGGTCTCCGCTGAAGCACGCCGCCTCTCGCTGGACAGTTTCCCTGGATTTCGCTATCTGAAGTGCAGATTCAAGCGTCAAATCGTTTTTGCTGAGAAGCTCCTGTTGACACTTAGTGTCATTCAAGCCACACACTAGTTGGTCCCTCAGGGCAGTATCAAGGTACTGGCCGAAATTGCAATCCTTAGCCATTTTTCGAAGCATGGACAAGTATTCAGAAACCGACTCCTTTGGCTGTTGCAATCTCTTGAAAAATTTGAACCGCTCAGAGATCTCAATATTTCCAGGAGTGAAGTGTGCGACCAGCTTCGCTCTAATATCATGCAAAGAGGCAGCATTCAGCGACGTCGGGAGAAGCAAATCTTTGATCTTTTCAAAAGTGGCCGGTCCAATTGAAGACAAAAAGACCGACTTCTTTGCGGCTGCTGCAGATATTTCATTCGCCTCACAATAAAAATCAAACATTTCTAAATACGTTTGAATGCTCTCATCCTCAGGATTAAAGGGATGCAAGTGACCGTGCACCATACTTGCGTGTCTGTAGTTCCGGTCTCCTTAACGCACGTTGAGTCCTTCTGAACGCCACTGTAAAGATTGTTGGTCCTCTCTTCTCTGTATTCCAGGCTGGACTGCCACAGATTACAATCACAAGCGCCAGGTCGCAAACAAGGTCACCTTGACCAGTGTCACCACAGTGGTTCCGAAATCGGTGCACCCTGCGAAGCCAGACGACTTAAGTACGTGTGCACCTCCCAGTGGCAGAACCACTACAAAGTCATCGCTTGCAAAGATACCACTGTAATGTATTGAATAAACACAGATACAATGTATAAAAGCTGCTATATTCATGACAATCCACGGCCAGATATTCTGTGGTTGCAAATGGAGACGATTAGGCAACATTTTTCACATTGTAACATAGCATGTATGCTGATGCCTCTTTCACTTTCTCGGCCCGTACTTCCTTGACAGAGGCGTCATCGATGTGGAACCATCGAGCCTCCGGCTGGTTTCGGCAGAAGACAGTATAGTGGCCGGATTGGGCGCTGCCGTGGTGTTCTACCACTGCGTACAAGTCGTACACGAGGCCGCTAGATATCTGCGGGGGCCCGGTGGCCATCCAGCTGAGGTCCAGGTCGCTGAGAGGGAAGGAGACATGATGGTGTGCCTTAACAGGCGCATTGACGGGGGTCTGAGCCACCTTCGCATTGACGGGGGGGCGGGTACCCGCCCCCCCTAAGATCTCGAGAACCACGGAAGGTAGCGAAAAACGGTAAACGGCGTTGGGCTGCCCATCCACTTCTCCATCGAAAACATTCGAACCATTTTTGTCAGGTCACATTTAAGGTCACGGAGGTCAAAACATGCCCGTCATAGGGATAACATGTAAATTCAGTTTTTCGGTCATTACATCTGAACAAATAAAAATAGAGCAAAACGATTTAAACCATATGAGTCCTCGCAGCAAGCCAAATCGAATGATATATAATTTGACCTTGCTAGTTCAAATCAAGGATTTGACCTGACCTGAGGTCTCTCAGGGTCAAATTATATAAAATGCATATCATTAGAACTGCGAAGCCAAAGCGAGTCTAATAAAGCTAAAATAAATGCTCTATCACCATCCGTTACTGAGTTTTTTTAGCGTTGCTGTGATTTATGACAGTTCGGGACGGCAAAACACACACAATTTAACCCTCCCCCTCATACCACTCAACGCAAGACGCGCCTCGCAAGCAGTCACAGCGTATAAGATACATGCACGCAAGAACAACACATGCTTCTCATTTACATTACATTTCATTGAGTTACACCTCCCTTGCAACCATTCCGAACCCGCTCTATAAGTATGTACTGGTACTCCATGAAATGGCAACAATACCGAGCACATCTACGGGTCAGAGGTATATCCCTCAGCTGCACTATGCTCCGCATATTCATAGGCATGCATCAGTCGTTTCTAAATAACCCTTCTAATTCCTTCCACTTCGCTTCATGCGTGTCTCTCCTTAGATTCTAGACTGCTGCGAATTGTTCGATCTCTTTTTCATACAGGAGAGCGGCCGTGAAATTTCGGGCAGACGGCAAAGTATTTGAAATTCTTGCTTTATATAATACATCCTTTGCAATTATTATGACCAGCGCCTCAATTAAGCTACATTCTTCTAGGAAAAACCATTTTCTTACACCGAAATCGCAGTTGTAACTATTGGCCTGTAATCTACTTTTAATGCTATCTATATAATTTTGTGTTTTTTGGCAAAGCCAAAACAAATGCGGGATGGTCTCAGTTCTTCTTTCACAGAAAGTGCATATAGCGTTGTTCCGTATTCCAATTGTGTTCAAGAACCGATTGGTGACAATTATTCTCTTTATTATCTTGAAGTGAAAAGACCTTAGTCTGATAGACCTTGTAGCCTCCACCACTCTATTCATTGATCCCTCTGCAAAATACCCAACATCTCTCTCCCATTTGTTGGCAATGCTATCATTTACATTCATCTCTTGCGCTAATGCTAAATTGTACGCTAGCCTTCCAATTTTCTCTGTACGACAAATCAAATCAATTTTGGCGGGCAGTAAGGGTTTTAATTTCAAGTGGTTGTTGGAGGTTTTCTAACGATCTCGGAAGTGACCTTCTCAGAGCTTCATATTGAAGGAAGTCTATTTGGATAGAAAACTGGTTTTGTAATTCTATCATTGTCAAATACCTTTTAGCGTTTGTGTTCCAAAGATCCGCAATGAAGCGCATCCCTTTTGCGTTCCATTCCGGAACTATGCTGGAATTTTACCGCGTGTAGTCCGAAAACCATACACACTCTCCGATTATCTCGGAAGGAAGAGGTATAAATGTCCGTACAAATATCTCACATGCCTTAATTGCGTCTTTCCAGAACGGATTATTCACAGCATTTGCAATAATTCTCAGCTTCTCATGGCCAAACAACAATAACTCTCCTATTTCATAACCAATGATTTTTGACGCTACTTTTGACCATGTTGCATGGCTGTACCATAAACGTTTCAGCCAGGGTATTTTGAGACTGTGTACAAAATGTTTCACGCTAATCATGTTTAACCCATCTTTTCCGTACGACTGCAGAAGAGCTTTACGTTTCACCCTGTTTGTATTCCACAGAAATTTCCAAAATAGTTTTTGAATCCGGCCTATCGTTTCTGGTGTCGGTGACGGAAGTGAAGACAGTATACGGACCAATCGTGACATGAAAATAGATTTTATCACCATGATTTTTCCGCAAATGGTCAGGTTCATTCGGCGCCATTTCTGCATTAGTTGTTCGATTTCCTGAATCTTTGTAGCTATATTTCTGTCAGTAGTATTCTCTATGTGATTGCTGAAAGTTACTCCTAAAATTTTCAGTTCCGTTACCCATGAGTACTGATCTTCAGGATCGACTTCATCTTTTTTCGTTTCTCCAATTGCTAAGCATTTCGTCTTTGCCTGGTTTAAATTCAGACCAGAGGCTAAGGAAAAACACTGTAATTCTTGAAAGAGACCTGACATTGAATTCGTCGTTCCGTCAATGTAAAAAGTAGCATCGTCTGCAAATTGGGAAATACGAGGCTCCAGGCCGGGCATCATCTGAATTCCCCTTAAGTTTGGTGATTGCAGGATAAGTCTCGCTAGCACGTCCGTCGCAACGTTAAATAGATATCCACTCGCTGAATCACTTTGTCTCACCCCACGATACAACCAAATTTTTTCTCCTAGTTTACCATTCAGGATAATGCGCGCAAAATTTTCACAATTCATGTAAAACAATTCCAAGATACTTATAAATCTCGGACCGAAGTTCATGTTTCCTAACGCTGCTAGAATGAAGTTCCAATCTAGGGTTTCGAAGGCGGCCTCAAAGTCAGTGCCACGATCACACCTTCCTTTTTATTCTCCTTACATTGCTGGATTATATCATATGAGAGTCTAGTGTTTTGTCCGATGAATCTTCCTTTGAAATATGCTGTTTGTTCATCACTTATTAGCCTTTCCATCACAGATTTAAGTCGGTTTGCAATGGCGGTTGAAACAATTTTAAAATCTACATTGAATAGGGATATGGCGCACCATCCCTTCAAGTAGTAAGCATGATCCGGGTTTTTTGGAATTAGAGTAATTATTCCCTCACGAAAAATGTCTGACATTTTGCCAATTTCCTGACCGTATGTTATGGATCGCATAAGAAAATATTTGATGTCTAACCAGAAGAATTTGAAAAATTCTATAGTATAACCATTTGAACCAGGGGATTTACCTCCTTTCATTTCCCTCACGCATTTGTCTAATTCCTCAATAGAAATTGGCTTTTCTAGCGTTTCACGCTCCTCCGCGGAAAGTTTCCCTGGCTGGCAAGGCTGGAACATGGTAGGATCATGTGCTATTTGCGTATTAGGCGCATATCTGTTCCTCAGGTGACGTGTAAATCGTTCTAGGACCTGCACAGTGCCGACGTACACCTTGTTGTCTTCATTTAGCCTGGTAATTGTTTTTTTGCGTTATGCTCTCTTTCTAGACCTAAAAAGTATTTTGATGGGTGTTCTGCCTCCTCGTACCAATAAGTTTTGGACCGCAGCAGTAAGCCATCAATTTTAGGTTTGCGAAGACGTTCCAACTCTACCTGTAAATCAACAATTTTACGGTTAGTTTCATTTGCATTACCTTCAGATACCCTGGATTCCAGATCTTTAATTTCTTGGATAATTTTGTTTTCGTTTTCTCTTTCTGTTCTTGCCTTTTGCTTCGAGAATTGTATCGTTGCTCCCCTTATCATCATAAGCAAATTATCGAAGAACAGGGAATCATTGATGGTAAATTGAACCATTTGGTACAAATTTGGCTCTTGGAGAAATTCACTGCTGTAGACGGGAAGGGCATACTTGCGAACCTCTTCTGCAATTTTTGATCTAACCACACTTACATACTGTTCATCTTTTAGTAGAGCAGCATTAAATTTCCAGAGTCCTGGACCTCGACTGGGTCCACTTCTCTCTGTGGTCAGAACAACACGGTCATGATCACTTCTATGTCCTGGTAATATGCTACATTCTTGAACTAGATTAATATCGCACGCGTATACCAAAATCATGTCTAATCGCGCCCGCTTTGTTATCTCTTGTCGGTTACTCCACGTGAACATTCTTGCGTCCGGATTTTGTATCCTCCAAATGTCTTTTAGGTCGTGTTTAACCATCAATCTAACTAGCTCGTCTCTAGAACGACGATTGTTCTCGGCACGGTTATTTAAGGTGTCCAAATTTTGATTCAGCACTACGTTAAAGTCTCCACATATGATTGCATGATCTACTTCAATTTCACTTAAGAACTCATCAATGCTCGTGAAAAACCTGGGTTCATCAGTTGAAGGACCATACAAACTGATCACACAGTATACTTTGTTTCCACTTTGAAATGTTACTGCAACAAAGTTACCACGCTGGTCATAATGTTCCAAACAAATTTCAACTTGCAGCGACCTTTTAAATAAAATAACCACACCTCTAGAATTTCCTGTGTAGGAAGAGAAGGACGTTTTACCCCTCCAAAGCATAGAAAAATAACGTTGCGATTTTACAGTGCAGTGAAGATCCTGGAGGCATACTATATCATACTTTTCCTGTTTGAATAGATCGAACACATCGCGCCTTTTGTGTCGGTTAGCTAATCCACGGCAATTCATGGACACAATTTTGAGTACGGTGAGCTCTGTCATGATTCTATCCGATAGGGTGTGCAATACATTTCTCTTTTAGACATTTAGAACAGTTATTCATTCAACAGAACATTTTCATAAACTAGAAGACATGGTGGGACACAAAGCATTGATCCTGGCACTTTGAGAGTGTAATATAGTGATTTAGCATCTAGTGACCCTGAGCTGCACCACTGGGTTTGCATGGGCTCAGATGACAACAAACTGTTGTCCAGCCGTTTCATACCATCAGAAACAACTACAGTAGCCAAGCAAGCCAAAAACACACGCAACATTTTCCTATACATAGAAGCAGTCCTGTACTCACACAAAAAACGCATTAGTCGTTCTTCCTGCGGACGTTGACTGCAGTGCAGAAGCTCCTTATGTCGCCCGCTGTGCGCCGGCGAAGGCCATCACTCCTACCGGCAGACCTTGGAAGCTGACTGCGATGCTTCGCCAGGAGTTGGCCATCGGGTCTCACTCTGTACGGCAGGCCTTCCTACCGTCCCTCTGGGTTCTGCTTGCTCTTCTCTCCTGTCTTCTTCTCTTCTGGAGCTACCCGCTGCCACAGAGTTGACAGAGCTGAGCTGAGCTGAGCCGAGCCCCAGAGCTGAGTGTCTCTTCCTTCTACTCTCCGCCCATTTGTCTCGTTTATCGGTACATTGTAATGTACACTGGCGGAGGCGGGGAATAGTATGACTGTAACAGTCTTCTCTCTCCTCTTCTTTCTATTTCAGATGCTTGTGCTCTCGGTTCTGTCATCGTTGGTGTCGATCGGCTGTTCTGGTCTAGAGGACCTGTAGCTCTCTCACGTTTGTTTTCTTCGGTGTTGGTGCTTCCATTTTGTCCTGAGGTGGTTAATCGGTTGATTAACCGCTGAAGGGCCTCGCCGCTGTGAACCGGCACTAGTTGTGCACCGTCTGACTCCACGTTGAACACGGTGCCAGAACGTGTGTTTACTACCTTGAGTAGTCCCCTACGCTTAAGCTTCAGGAGCTCGCCATGCCAGTCTTGCCTCCTGTCAGTTAGCCTTTCCCGGACAAAGAGGCCTGTTCCACGGAGCCTGGTCTTGCCACGAAAAATCTGGTCCCTGTTAGAACCAGGGAAACAGTGCGTGAAACGCACCCAGATTTCGCCTCTGTTGCGGTGAACCTCCCTTATTTGATTTGGGTCTAGGCGGAATCCCATGAGAGCCAGCAGCATTTCGTGTAGAAGGCGGGGGGCATATTCAGGCTTATCGCCTCTGGTAAGTTTGGGAATTGCTGGTCCAGAGAAGATTAGCCAGTCTAGTAGCTTCTCCTGTTCAGACGAGTCCAGCTGTCCTTCCACAGCTCTGAGGCGTAACTGGCACTGTTCCAACTCTGCTTTAGCCACTGATACCTTTCTTTCGGCTTCAGATAGTCTCTGACACACTACCTCGTTAGTTGTTAGGGCAAAATTCATGGACTCTTCCACTGCACTGATTCTGTTTTCGATATCCTTCTTTATTTGGTCGGTTATTTCTCTTCTGTTTCGCACTAGTTCCTGTGCTATAAGTTTCTTCAGCTCATCTATTTTAGTGTCGTCGATAGTTGATTCGTGATCCTCCATTGAATCTTCTTCTCGGAGTCGCTCACCGCGCGGGTTTTTTCATTTCCTTTTTCTAGTGGGCTGGGGTTCTTTCGCTTGCCCATGTTTGTTTTTCCAGTCAAAACCTCCTACTGAGATACTTGAGACCGGCAAAAACGGCTCCCAGTAGGACAGCGGCAAAACTGGTCCGCCCTTCCAGTCTCGAACCGGGGACCTCTCGCTCCGATCAGCCTCATATGGTCCGCCAATCCTCTGTACCACTCGGCTACGCGCCCCGATGGAAACTTCGCATTCTTTGTCCGAGTGTTTTTTCACTCATGGTGCACTGCAGCGCAAGGAGCACTAATATGGCGACAGACGGGTTCACCCTCATCCGCGACTGACTCTAACGACCTAAGGTCAGCCGCGTACAGTGTCTCTACTGAGTGAACGGTGTTCTACAAACAATCTAGGACATTTCTTTCGGGTTTCACACATATCACTCCGCCGTTAAAAAGGTTTAAACGGCCATAGTCCAGAAAAATCACCGGAGCCCACACCACCCAACCAAGCGGGGCATCAGTGGTTCCCAAAAACTCGTTACTGAGTTATTTCGTAAAAACCATTTTTCCCATGTATTTCCAATGGAGAGGTCATGCCTCGTACCTGACCTTAGGTCATCGATATCAAAAATACCGGAACATATCTTAGAGAACTCGGTGGGGCCATTATGTGATATGAGTTTCAATCGGATAAGTTCACCCTGCTCCGACTTATGCTATCTTAAACTTTTTTTTGAGGTCGGGTCACTTGACCTGTACTGGTGACCTGACCTGAGATGACCTAACCTTAAAATTTTCACAGAAGCTGTAAAAATTATGAGGGAAATTGTATACCAAGTACGGCGGCGCCACGCGCCGCCGTTTTTCTGCTATCTTCAAAAACCCGAGGGGGGCGGGTACCCGCCCCCCCCCCGTCAATGCGCATGTTAAGCAATGTTCTGCCGCTGTATGTGAGCCGTTTAAAGTGTATTATTAACACTGGTGGCAGTCGTCAGATGCCAAGCTTCTTGCAGGCATCATGTTCTTGCTGACAATTTGGGCACAAATTCTGAAATGAGGTTTTGAAATTTTGACATAATTTTTCCTTTTGAAATGTTACAACGCTTTTAATACTTCGGAATGAAAAGCAAGGTTGACCTAGTTCATCTCCAGCCTTGGGAGAGATAGCTAAAAGATAACCGAAACTATGAACGGCATTGCACCGCCTAGGATGGCACCGATAAAGTTGAATTAGATGGCATACCCTCTCTTTGAAGTATACTGCCGACCAGTTGCACTTTGTCCGAAATACTAGGTAATTTTGTGCAACAAGGGGAGCGAAAATGGTACGGCACACTTCATGTTTGCATCAACTTCCTAATGATGTAAGTCTCTGGGAAATCGACACTCTTCTAACGCTCACGGTTGGAATAGACTGATGCACTGAGCTGCATTTTTTATTGATTATCACTTTGTGCTAACTCCTTTCGCGAAAAAACGCAAGAATGACTTCGCCACAATCCTCCCACGCATTTTGTCTAGAATATGTTCATTGAACTAACTGCAATTCTTGCATTTCTCTCGGATGTTTTGTAAATATTTTGCAACATTATTTGATCAAATGGGAGCCACGGTGTATATCCGGGTGTTGCCCTTGGCAGAGTGGCGCATGCGCGGCAGCGACGCCAACAGAATCCGACAGGGGGCGGCGGGTAATCCCGCGTCCATCCCCTTCTGATGACAGGCCGGTGCCAGCGGCGGAGACGGATCGCTGTCGCGGGCACACCCACACCCGCACACCCCCACATGACTGCCGGCACCCCGGCGGCTTTCCCACGGCGGTACTTAGCACCCACAGTGGTATTACATCCAGGTATTAGCCCGGAGTGAGCCGTTTCGGGCTGAAAACCCGGGGAGCCGGGTTGATAGGGTGCTAAAGAGCATGTCGCGCGGGACGACAGGATTCGCATTGGCATTAGAATAAGATGGATGACGGTCAGATCTCGACTTTGTCTGATCTCTCTTATTTTGACCCAGCATATGTGAAAGCTTCATAGTCTGAATAGAATAGAACACGCCACATAGCAATCCTTCTATCGAGGAAACAGGGATGTTCTATCCCTCACTCACGCATCAAATGCAATTTGTTTTCGGTTTCGTTGCTGGCACTGCTATCAAGCTATGTAAAGAGAGGTAGAATTTCGTAGGGTCCACTTTCGAGGTGGGCAAAGGTGACATGCACAGAATGCCTTATAAGAAATCCCTGATTTACTAAAGCCCTGTTCCAGCTGTCAGCAAAGTTTTGTCAGCACCAATCAGCGGGCCGCGTTGCGCCTACGTCACAGGACTGTAGCCTCTCCCCGGGAACTAGTTCTAGAGGTTTTACGGGCTGATGGCCTGCTGTTTGCGCTGATGAAAAATAGTAAGTGCACGAAGAGGCAGCCTAATATTTTTAATGGCACAAATGTTTCATTTTCCTTTGCTTAGCACAAGCAAGAGGCGATTATGGCGCTGATGTTTATTTTCTGGAGGAGAAGTTAGAGGTCCTGCTGACAAAACTGTGCTGACAGCTGGAACAGGGCTTAAATTGGTAGGATCAAATAAGAGAGTCCTAAGGCTCGTTCACAGCGTCTCTGCATGCAATGTCCGCTCTCAGGTGATAATCCCGATCAATTGGTTGAAGGAAGCACTATCGACGGTGTGAGTTACATGCCCAATATAACTAATTTGAATAGCTTGAAATTGCTGCTTTATCATAAGCGTATCCAGGGGCACTGGCGGCGGAACTGGGGGACACGGGGGCAGGCTGCCTTCCTTAAAGGGGCATTGTCGCAAAATTTTTATTGTGGTTTCTTAATATTTGAAAAATCCTGATTCTGGTACCGTCAATCATTTCTTTATCTTCTTCTAAATTTTGGGAGGCCACTCAACAATTATTCAAATTTGTTAATAATATCAATAATAGGCTGTAACCTGCTCTTCACCTCTATTCTATCAAAGTTTTAAGTTCTAGAAATGATTTTTTGGCGTAGAAAATGTTTTTATGTTGTATTAGTATTCAATTTATTTTTATTAAGCCTCAAAAATACGCAAATTACATTAGTTTGTCCAAACCATTCGGCTTTAGAAAACTAGTCAGGAAAGTTTTAAACTCGGCCAGGTGTCGTACAGCGGGACTGGTATAGTGGCCTTCATTCCCGACTCTCACACAGGTAATACGGTTTCGAATCTAGGAAGTGCAATTTTTTTACTGTAAAAACAATTTTTCTGATTTTCTTCTTGATTGTTCATGCACACTAATGGATGAAGCATAGTTAGATCCATGATTGCCGATCGAGGGGGGGTAACTTCCGGGGAGGGCACCATCCGGACCAGAAGGGGCGCCACTTTTGACCGGCAAAACCTATCAGATGGATGCTAAATCCTATCGGTGTGCGCCGATTTTCGCATCCTGGGGAGAGGGGATGGGACGCGACATTTTAGGGTTCACCGAGAGTCGATCAGAGAGGGGGGACACGTGCCCCCTTTGCCCTCCTGGATCCTCCTATGGGATAAAGAAGCTATTATAAGGACAATTTCTTCTGGTTATCCCTCCGTCCGGGTAGTTGAGGGAAGGGGATATTAGCCCCAAATATTTTTCTAATCTGACGGGCGTACCAAATTGGGACCGGCTTGTCTCCAGCTCCCTCCAATGGTTCTCGGTCCGTCAGATTTATCTCTGTTGGAGACCATTTCCTCTGTTTTTTTACCACCGGGACACGCTGTTTGCCATTCGAAAATGTCTTTTGTGTCCTTTGCTGAAGGCCATTCTTGAAGCCTGACCGGTTTTGGTGCAAACCAGGAACCAGAAACCGACCCAATAAAAAAACAAGGGTGGCTCTTTGAGATTAAATGTGTTAATCCCGAGATTAATGTGTCTCGAGATTAATTAATCGTTTTAACACGCGCATTGACGGGAGGAGGGTACCCACCTCCTCCCCCGTCTGGTTTTTCGGATAGAATATGGCATACATTCTCTCATCATTTTTACAACTTTTGTCAAAATTTTAAGGTTAGGTCATCTCAGGTCAGGTCACCAGTACAGGTCAAGTGACCTGACCTCAAAAAAGTTTAAGATAACATAAGTCGGAACAAAGTGAACTCATCCGATTGAAGTGACCTGACAAAATGGTTAAAATATTTCGATAGAGAAGCGTATGGGCTACCCAACACCGTTTACCATTTTTCACTACCTACCGTGGTTCTCAAGATTTTAGGGAGACGGTACCCGCCCCCCCCGTGAAAACGAAGGTGGCTCAGAGCCCCGTCAATGCGCGTGTTAATCTGGTAAAACAACGAGATAAAACGTTAATCCGTGCAAGATAAAACGAGTTCGAGATTAAATGTGGCGGTGTCCCAGGACGGACCACCCTGAAAGACCGTCTGGACCTTTCACGGCAGGAGAGTGTGGAGGCCTGCGCACTGGCCACTCTCTTCTTCTGTGCAGCTACCGAAAGAGGATCGGCCTGGACCCGGAGGCCACGTGCCGGGAATGCGACGACGGAGAGGACGAGGCCCTCCACCACCTTCTGACCCAGTGCTCTGCGTGCACTGATCTGCGCTGGGACATATTTGGACGGGACGACCCGCCCATCCGGGAGGCGCTGGCGGACCCGCGACGGCTGGCGATGTTCCTGCGGTGGTTGGGGCGCCTGCAGGGGCGCCCCCCGTATGGCCGGAACACTTAATCAATCAATCATATTAAATGTGTCCGTCGACATCTAAATCTTTGATATAACTAATCCTTTGGCCCCGGAGAATATAAAAACCCGTAGTCTAGAGAACCGGAGAATAGCTGAATGTGATAAGGAAGAATAACTCGTGATATGCGTCAGAACTGGGGAACCAAAGAGCAGCCACCACGATCTTTGGATGAACTAACAAAAATATGTGCAGCCACCAAGTCTGGAACGCACCACGAACCCAAACCTGATCACTTTTTGTTTCAGGGGGAACGTTTGTTGTATGTTGTAGGTTGGAGATGGACTGGCCACCTCACTTCTCTGTCCGTGGTGGTAGCTCTTTCCATTTTTGTTTGTATATAGATATAAAAGATTTAAGAATACATTGTTTTTTACTTCAATTGGAGTTAGTTTCTGATCCGGGCGCATCACGAAAATATACCTCAAAATTCTAGCCTGGAACAGTTCGTATTAAATAAAAAAGGATTCTACAATTAATCTAAACATTGGTAGTGACGGAGTCTAAACCTAAGAAGACGCATTGCGGCTTTAAGACAAGCAAGCTGCTGGCCTCATCAATGACATTTGTTTATGAAAATGATAAGCTGTTATTTTTAATACTTCGGAGTTCAGAAACGGTCCTTTCTCATAATAGAACAAAAAATCGCAGAAGCACTTCATATAAAATCATATTATTATATAAAATATTATATCAAACGTTATTTTTATTAGATTGTTTATTAGATTATCTACCTTGATAAGATGTTTCATGACCAGCCTCCTCGAATCATGGTTGCAAAATGGGGCTAACACACTGATAAATATTCAGGTACATCCCTTCACCACAATTCTCATAATATAATAGTTGAAAACATAAATGTTTAGTCAGAATGCTAGGATAACCTCGAATCGAGTTCCAATATTCGAATATTCCAGTACTGAACTACATTATTCCAGCATTCGAGTTCCATATCAGATCTAAATTTCAAGCCTTGGTCACACAATGACCACAAGTTCTCGCTTATTGTATTATGAGGATTCTGACGAGGGGCTGTGCCCGAATATGTGATCACAGTGTGATCACAGGCTCCATTATGCATCAAGAATTCGAGAGGCAAAGCGATGAAACATCTTACCAATTTATAATCATGCTCCTCGGCTACGCAATGCAAAATTCATCTACTTTTAAAAACCAACAGATATCAGTTGATCAATGAGGCTTATATTTAGACTCACAAAAACATGAGAAAATATAACCTACCAGGAATTCACAAGCGAATGATAACCCTCGGCAGGTGAGAAACGCGTGCAACAATCAGGTCTGCGAGTCCCCAAAGAGCAATCTTCCGAGTGCATCGTGAACTAGAGGATATAACTCAGTACGTCAGTGACGAATCCAGGCCAATGTTTTTTTGGGGGGAGGGGGGGAGGGCAGGGTCCAAAATTGTGAATAAACATTTTTTAAAGATCGGCGAAAATCGCAGAGTTTGGAAGGAAAGTACATTTTCCCCTGAACCCACCAGTGGGTATGCGGCTTCTAGCTTCCAGTCCTTGAAGTGCACTCTAAGAAGGGTGGGAGCGAACCAAATACTGAGCGTACATTAAAAGCATAACATATTTTGCATCTGTCCACAATAAGTGCTACACGATTTGATAAAATGTACACCGCAGTAGTCTGAGCCCAAAGGTGTCACTTATTATTTTCGCCGACTTTCACACGTACGACCACCAACAATATCTGACCACTTGATTTTGACTATAAAGACCTTTTGCATTACTAGTTTTTTACCTTCAAGCTAAAAAGTACTTTTAATGGCATGTTTTACTGAGGTCCTCAGAGGATGTGCCTTGATATACGGCGATAAATACCACTTACGCACACACATGAACGTATACTACGGGCACACAGGCAGACGACCGAGGTGCACTCAGGCAGGTTCGTGTTCAATGCAGAAAACTGCTGGCTGTGGTACTCTGCCAACTCTAGGATTCCATTGCTCGTCCTTTGAAGCTTGTCTTCCAGCAGCGGGCGTAATTAGCGATAGTCACTGTCGAGGGGCAGCACCAGATTATTTCTGTTTTGCGTTCAGCTTTCTGGGGTAGGCTCTTTTCAAATTAGAATACATTTTCACAGCAGGAACAGATCGGACCAAATAAAGGGTACAAATAAAATATCATAAGCCCACAATGAAAGCAAACAAGATATCACTGCATCTTTTCTTAAACATATACAATATATATATATATATATATATATATATATATATATATATGTTCAAGAAGAAAGACGTCCCCAAAGACGATCTATAATCTAGATCATGGGTTTGTGTAGGGTCGGGTGGAACCATGCAAAATCATAATTTTTTAAAATAAATTATAATACATTATTTCCAAACTGGCCCACAATAGAAAACAAATATTTCGAATTTCAGGTCTATGGGAGAATCGGTCTGATTGGGTTCATACCATTCAAAGTAACAAACAAAATGATCATACACAAGCTGGTCCATTGATTGGGATGATAGTTTGATGATACACAGCAGCTACAAGCAGGTTTTCTAGTAAACAAATTTTCTCTTTGACGTGACCAGCCTAATCTTTCACATATTCCTCCAGGAAAACACAAAAATTGCATCCCCCAAGACTGCCCTCCTGTCATTCCCATATGTCTATCCATACTCTGTTCACAATTATGTTGTTGTATTGGGTACACTCCTAGTGTTTCAAATCACAATACATCTTATCCTAGTTTTCCTTCAGTTTATTTTTATGTCAATTATAAAAAAACATGCAGATGGGCATTTTCAGAGGGCAGATGGATTAATTCATGCCACAGCCACTTTCATGTCTGGAAGTAACAGGAGCACTTGAATATGAGTAACTTGATCCGAGAAGTGGATAAGAGTACACCAACTATTATGTACTGCATGGTACCAAAATAAATGGAAAAATCTGTTGCAATCTGTGAAATTATCAAAAACATTTTCATACTTTATAGAAGGTAAACTAAGCAGCAAATGCACTAGCATGCACACATTGTGCAGAGCTAGTATTTGCAACAGGTTGAAATTTGTAATGCAAGTTACAGGCTTGATATAGACTTTTACTAGAGTGCACAGATATTGTAAATAGAAAGTTAGACCAAAAAGAGAGGGAATATGGGACGTTCAAAAATAATATGCCTAAAAAATCCTTGGAAAATTGCCATCACCAATCATTTTCACCCATTTTGGTACACAAGTTGACCTGTGCAGCAATAAAATGAGGATTTTTGGCATTGACACTACTCATAAGCCTTGTTCCATCTGTCAGCACAGTCTTATCTACTGGCCCTCGAGCCTCTCCTCTAGAAAAGAAATATCTGCGCCACAATTGCCTCTAGTACGTGGTACTGCTTATCAAACAAAAATAAATAAGAATACTTATCTACCAATCACAAAATAGTATGCTACCACTGTTGTGCTGTTACTGTTTTTTCCAGCAGCACCACAGCAGGTTTTCAGCCTGTAAATCTAAGATTGGTTCTAAGATTTGTTCTCAGGGAGAGGCTATAGTCATGTGACATAGACTCAATGCTGCTCGCTGATTGGTGTTGACAGACGGAATGAGACCACAGCTATAATAGTGGGCCAAAATGAATAGTTATCAATTAAGCATACAATTTGCTTTCTGGCAACTTCGTGAAACTAATTAATGCAGAACAGAAACATTAAATGCATTGCCCATATTTGATAGGATTAGTGCCTGACTACCTAACTCACTACACTCACTACACAAAAACTCAATAAGCATTCGTGGCCAGCAACGATGGATGGCAAAAAAATTGTTTCATTAACTTTTCGCTCATACATTTTTTTACCTCGAAGAAAATCTCAATTGACCACATCAAAGGCTCTAAATATTGTACGTACAGATAACCGACGATATTGACATGTTGATCACGAGACCGGAGCGGCAACAATCTCCTCGTCCGTAAAACCACCAAAAACTTTCGTCATGCCTCAAAAGAGGCTCTTCTGGATCGCGCTACCTGTATCTTTTTATTGTATCATTGTCGCTGCAATGCAATCATGCAATAACGAACAATTATTAATTATAATCTTTAGGGTGATCGGGCCTGGCCGCAGCGCTAATAAGTCTTATATAATTTGTATTCATATCTCCGTGTTTGCTGCGGCCTTTGAAATGGTAGATATCGATAACTCAGCGAAAGTCGTAATGACATCACATTGATGTAAGATAAGCCCACGTGACCAGATCCTATAAGGACTGGGCTTCTGATTGGTTGATGGTAGTTCTTTAAAGTCCTATATTTCTTATTCAGAAGCGTTTTGGAAAGTTATTTTTATAAAATATTTTTTATTTCTCAGGTTTAGCTACTGAACTGCTTTGATTGAAATTTTTTACATTCTTTGATATAAAAACTGAAGGCTCTAGCCTGGATTACGTCATTTTATCGATACCATAAGGACTCGGTAAAGTCGTCTATAAATGTTGACTTTGAGGCCGATTTTGAGGCATTTTGAGCCTGAATTTGCAAAAATGAGAACATGACTTCTCAAACAACTTTTTGCAACCTTTTGATCTAGCCAATAAAAAATTTTTGCGACAATGTCCCTTTAAATCATAACTCTAACCCTGTGGTGTTGACTGGAATGAAATAGGTTGAAAAGCCCATGGTGCCCCCCTTAAATATAGACGTTCCGCCGTCACTGTCCAGGAGGTCAGGGGACGTGCCCCCTCCCCTCCCATCGACCCAGCCGGTGCCTCCACACCCCAATCCAGTGCCCCCTGGAACTGCCCTAGTGCCTTCTTGGAACGTCACTTCTTACCCCTCTCAGTTCTCCAGAATGCAAGCTTTGGTTCCTCTCTAGTAGTTTGCACCTCAAGGCCCCAAATGGTGCCCCATCCAGGCCCAGTGTCACCCTTGACAAGTGTTTCCTTTCGTCGGATATCCTGGATCTACCTGTGTCTTATTACATCCTACTCTAGCACATACACTTCTGTTTATCTTAAACTAAAACCCTTAAACTAAATGTTTCTGACGTGTTCATTCCGAAAGCAGTGCAAGTATGATACCACTTAGAACTACTCAATGCGTACACCCCAATCGCAGACGGATCAGGAAGGTGGTATCGATGTGTTTGAATGATCCGAGCTGAAGCCGCGAGCCGAAAATCGGACCGAGTCAAAGAGAAACTTAGTGTGCATTTGGATTGCCCTGTCATGCGACTTTTTAGAAGCGGCAAGGTTGCAAACGGTCTTAACACGCGCATTGACGGGCGGGTACCCGCCCCCTGGTTTCAGACAGAGAAAACGCGCGTAGGCGCCGTACTTGGTATACCTTTTCCTCATCATTTTACAACTTCTGTGAAAATTTTAAGGTTAGGTCATCTCGGTCAGGTCACCAGTACAGGTCAATGACCCGACCTAAAAAAGTTTAAGATAGCATATCGACAGGTGAACTTATTCATTGAAACTCACATCACATAATGGCCCCACCGAGTTCTCTAAAATATGTTCCGGTATTTTGATATCATGACCTAAGGTCAGGTACGGCATGACCTCTCCATTGAAATACATGGGAAAAATGTTTTACGGAATAACTCAGTAACGGATGGTGATAAGATTTATTTTAGCTGCATTAGACTCCCTGGGTTTGCGGTTTAATGATATGCATTTTATATAATTTGACCCTGACCTGACCTCGTCGTCAATTGATTTGACCTAGAAGGTCAATTATATATCATTCGATTCCTTGTAGAGGATTCATATAGTTCAAGTCTTTTCTCTATCTTTACTTGTTCAGATTTCATGGCCGAAAACCGAATTTAATTTATCCTATGACGGGCATGTTTTGACCTCTCATGACCTTAAATGTGACCTGACAAAAAATGGTTAATGTTTTCGATAGTAGCGCCAACGCCTTTACCTTTTCTACCACCATGTTCTCGATCTTCGGTACCGCCCCTCATATGGCTCGCCCTAATGCGCTGTTAATATACCATGCTGACACTTCCGTCTCGTTAAAAAGTATTTTCAAATGTTTCTACACGAGGCAACAGCCACTGGTAGTTAGATTAATTTTAGCACTTGTTTTCTTTTTGTCTACCCTTTGTGCTTTCGATATCATCCGATCTGGAATGTGTGAAAACCATGACACTGAGGCATCGTTGGGTCCAATCGTGTCGCCATCACTCTCGCTACACACCCCGTTACGCGCCGGACAGTTTTGGGCGCCTGTTTGGTAACACCGACCCCACAGATGCGGAGAAGGCAGATCTGGTCCCCGAACGGAGGCAGGAATCTGGCCCGTCGACACAAAGCCTTGCTTAAAGCCTGACCGAAGCAGATCAACGATATCGATGTGGCTATGCCGTGCCCTCCAGCTCCCCTTCACTTTAGCTATAGAGCTGCAATAGCGGTCAAGATGTATCTCGGGCAATCGGCTTGATGGAGGTCCGGCGGCCACACAGCTCCCTTTCTGTGGTATGTCCGTTTCCCAGCGCTGCCGGCCATCTCGCGTATCCCGCTAGTTTTTATTGGCCAGTGTTTTTTTCTGCGCGCGGGCCGGGGTTTTGCCGGGGCGGCGGCGCCCGAGCGGCCCATTTGCTAGCCGAGTGAGACGTCGCCCTTTATGGCTTTATTGTGGTGGATCTGGGGCCCGTTATGGAAATATTTCGGCGTTCCTCGGATTTAAGCGTGACGGTTCTCAGGCGGGTCGGGCCGGTGCGGCGGCGCTGATTTAGAGCTGGTGGAGCGGTGTTTGGACAGGCGGCCGCTTGGGCCGCCGCCGTCGCTCCGTCGACCGCGGCCAGCAGACGGCTTTATGGCTCCCGACGCACCGGCCGCTACCATTGCAGCGGCCGCACCGACGCTGACAAAGGCGGCGGCTGTCGGCGCCACAGTGGCATTGGCACGCTGTGTCACTGGTCAGTTCCGACCCGGGTGGGGCTCTCCGGGGGCGCTGCCCACACCCCACGGCCTGTCGTCGGGGAACGCGCTCGCGTGCGCGGCTCAATCGGCGCATTCAGCACCTCAGCCTGAGGGTGGGAAAGGAATGTCGTCAGTCACGCAGCTGTGTCGAGCATAGGGATAGCTAAATAACGCGGCCAGAATTGTCAGAATGTTGTTTAATCTGTATGCTATTTGTGAAATCTGTTTCGACACCGTGCACAGCACAAACACGGATCCAAGGAGGGAAAGGTGGGGGACGGGTGCGAGGGTGCGGTAGCCTCTCTAAGGCCCTAGAGACCAGCCCCTGCCGATTTTGGGCGCAGAAGGCGATAAAAATTGGCTACAGCTTGGGTAAAAACAGTAAATACTGAACTCAAACGCAAAGAATAAGCCACCTGAGGTGGCCTGCTTTACCATGGGCCGCCCCTGCTTTTGAATCAGCTGCCCCCGGCATGCCATTAGGTGCACCACTTTAACGTGGGCCCGTTGACCCTCATCGATTTTCGGTCACCCCTTACTTTGTGGTTGTGTGCACTTATTTCACGATTAGCTACCCTGTTCAGCCCAGGGTGCCCCATGCCGGCATAAACCACCCTCACCTACATTTAGCGGCCCTCTAGTGCATTATTGCGCGCCTCTTCCCCCACAATCGACCAATATTTTGCGACCTCAGGGCGCCCCACTGCAACATGGACCTCCCTCATCCACATTTCGCCGCCCTCCTCTACATTGTTGCACGCAGCTTCCCCACCATTGACCGCTCTTTTGCAGTCTTAGAGCACCCGAATTAACACGCGCATTGACGGGGGCGGGTACCCGCCCCCTCGGGTTTTTCGAAGATAGTAGAAAAACGGTGGCGCGTAGCGCCGCCGTACTTGGTATACCTTTTCCCTCATCATTTTTACAACTTCTGCGAAAATTTTAAGGTTAGGTCATCTCAGGTCAGGTCACCAGTACAGACCCGACCTCGAAAAAGTTTAAGATAGCATAAGTCGGAGCAGGGTGAACTTATCCGATTGAAACTCATATCACATAATGGCCCTACCGAGTTCTCTAAAATATGTTCTGGTATTTTTGATATCGATGACCTAAGGTCAGGTACCAGGCATGACCTCTCCATAGGAAGTACATGGGAAAAATGTTTTTTACGGAATAACTCAGTAACGGAAGGTGATAGAGCATTTATTTTAGCTGCATTAGACTTGCCTGGGCTTTGCGGTTCTAATGATATGCATTTTATATAATTTGACCCTGAGAGACCTCAGGTCAGGTCAAATCCTTGATTTGAACTAGCAAGGTCAAATTATATATCATTCAATTCGGCTTGTTAAGAGGATTCATATAGTTCAAGTCGTTTTGCTCTATCTTTACTTGTTCAGATGTAATGACCGAAAAACTGAATTTACATATTATCCCTATGACGGGCATGTTTTGACCTCTCGTGACCTTAAATGTTACCTGACAAAAAAAATGGTACAAATGTTTTCGACGCCGTTTACCCAACGCCGTTTACTGTTTTTCGCTACCTACCGTGGTTTTCGAGATCTTAGGGGGGTACCCGCCCCCCCGTCAATGCGAAGGTGGCTCAGACCCCCGTCATTGCGCGTGTTAATTATGGACTGTCCTAATGCACCTCAGGCCGCCCCCAATTGTGTGTTTCCGGTGCCCTTGTTTTACGAGTATCCATTTTTTTCCGCCCTAAGGCACCCCACTGCAGCATGGACCGCCTTCAGCTTCCAGTGGCAAAAGTCGCCCCGAGTTCATTAAGCGGATACCTCTAGTATCGTGATATATCATAGTATCAGTACCTTCACCTTGGATATCGATTAGTATCATATTTTGCTCAGTTACCAATGCGCAGTACGCACTCTTGGCCGTCCGAAATGCAGTTGTGTTGTCTATTGCAGCGAGAATATGCTGCCAAGCAGTATAGCGGGCTGGTAAACAAATAGTTTATGCTATGAAGCAGAGCTTGCAAACGTCGACCAATATCATTTAGATTGTTTTAGAAAATATTCTGAATTTAATGAGATATGTTTGGGTGGTAAGTTGATAACGTGATGATAAGTTGATAAGGTGGCCTGTCCCCTCGAATCCGGAAATGTAACAAACGCTGAAGATTATATATTCGAGCACAGCCCTTCATCAGAATCGTGTAGAAAATATCCAAAATTCTCGGCCATAGTGTAGCCAGACCTCGAATTGAGCTTCACACAAATGCCTTTTAGAATGAAAAAAATTGGATGTCGTGACAACAACGATCTTGGTACCTCTAACCTAAGAGCAAAGCCGACAATACAACAAGACTAGACCAGTATTTGTGCGACAGAATTTTCTATTATTTCAGCTTAACACTAGATTTTCAATAACAATGAAAAATTTGCTGAAGTACCTTAATCGGTTATTAGCACGCGCATTGACGGGGGCGGGTACCCGCCCTCCCTCGGGTTTTTCGGAGATAGCAGTAAAACGGTGGCGCGTAGCGCCGCCGTTTTACACATCTTTTCCCTCATCATTTTTACAACTTCTGTGAAAATTTTAAGGTTAGGTCATCTCAGGTCAGGTCACGAGTACAGGTCAAGTGACCTGACCTAAAAAAAGTTTAAGAGCATAAGTCGGAGCAGGGTGAACTTATCCGATTGAAACTCATATCACATAATATATATATATATATATATATATATATATATATATATATATATATATATATATATATATATATATATATATATATATATATATATATATATATATATATATATATAAAATATAGTACTGAATTACACTAATATTATATAAGATATATATCTTAATTTTAGCTGATTAAAAACTTATCAATGTTTGGGTGTTGTTTGAAGACTGTTATTCACTTATCTTCCAATCCGCGCAGTAGCTCAGTTGGTAGAGCGATGGCCCCGGCCTGCTGCTCATAAACATGCAGTGGCAGTGCATGTCCAGGCTTGGGATCGGTTCCCCTGAGACGCTTCGGTGCTCTATTTTACACGACGTAGGTCGGCTGGTAACTGACTGGTGAGAGGGTGACCTGAGTGGGATGGCCGTCCCTGTGCTTTGTGGGACATTAAACTTTGGATTCTAAATTAACTCTTCACTGTGGGTTTATTTAAAAGCCAGTTCGGGTGGTGGGGTCGAAGTTTCCGTGACAAGTCCCTTGATGACATTAGTGAGACTCCGACTCCAAAAACCGAACTGGGAACAACTTATAAAAAATTTATAAAAGAAATTTTTTTCGATGTGATACTAAAGTGAAGTTGTGTCCACACCAAGGTCCAGACTACAGAGAAAAATAACTATGTCATCTTTGTGAAAAATTGAAAGCTAAGTAGGAAACACGTGCAAAGTAAGATTTTTCTTGCCTCCCCCTCCACCCCCACTGATTATAAATCCCCAAAACTCGTCATGTTTTGCCCTCTTCTAGGATACTCTGGATCATTATCGGGTTTATCACTTTCTGCTCTGCGCAGACAGGGTGAATTGGGGCAGAAATTGATACTAAAAATCTACTAAGGCTGCTCCCGCGTGAAATCTACTTTATGAAGCAGTTTGGGTAGAGGTACCTGGCTTCATTGGTATTTTTTTACTAGGCGCACTTGAAAAAAACATCGTTCCCCAGGGACGTCTTTTAGTCAGAACTGTTTTAAACAGCATCGCAAACAACAAAAATTAGTGCCTGCAAAGTCACCCTTTATGATACTAAATGCCGTCCCCAAATCCTTGATTGCCTTCCCCAAGGCTCTGCTTTATCCCTTCCCCTCCTAACGAAATCCTGAACCTGTACCTGTTATGGCAGCCCGATGCAAGGACGAGAAGCGTGTCGAATAGCACTGCCAAGTAAATTCAATGACGCTTCTCTGATTGTGTGGTTGAACATTTGTTATGTCATGATGTGATGGGTGCCAAATTAATAGATATCAATGTTGTCAATATTGTTTTCCAGGCAGGTGCCGAGCGCTTGAGACAGACATTACATCCCGTCATAACTCGGCAGGAAAAGGCAAAAGTGTCATAATTCACGGCTGAATTTGAATTACTTTATATATAATCAGACTCTATAATCTATCGGCTGAATCTGCGGCATCGCTATGTGAAGGTTTGACGGCGTTCAGCCAGCGCCATCCAGAGCCCCCTCAGACACTGGCTGTCGCGGCCACCGTAAATACTACTCAGCAGCCGGGCCAGCGGCCGCCCGCTGGTTCCAGATACATCTCTCATCCCTGTCGCTTCGGCAAAAACACCCCCAACTGTCTTCTCTGCCTTTGCAGTGACGTCCGCGACAGTTTTACAGGGTGCAATCGATAGGGAAATTCGCGACCGAGGGTCTGCCGATGGCGACGCCCGACTCGACCTCACACCTTGACACCAGCCCGCCATTTAGCGTTCACAGTCAAGGCTGCCTGTTCTCTGCTGGCCGTTCAAAGTCAAGGCTGGTCGGACGGCGGCGTCCGACCACTCGATTGCAGCCCTAAACTACAGATACAATCGGCCAGACAGCTCCTCGCGAATAATGCGGCCGGCGTTTTGGAGGAGAAGTGTGCGAACCCCGATCCGGGGAGTGGCGCCCTCCAAACATTTCAGCCGGAGCCGGCGCCATTGTTCCAGTGCTCCTCTTCTGCGCGAATATGGCCGAGGTAGGGAAATTAAAGGCAACAGCAAACGAAAATGTGTGGAAGTAAAAGAGGTTGATTGTGACCAGACTGGCGTTGTGAATGCTGCAGACTATTGTCAAGCATGCCGTGACCGAAAATTTCGATACTTTAAACAAACAGCAAAACAAATTTCGATGCTTTCAGTTAGAACATATGTTTACTACCCAAGGAGATTTAAGGTCGTCAAATAATATCGGCAAACAATCGTCAAAATTGAATTGCAGATCTTCAAGTTTAATGCCTAATATCCATTCAGCTACCTTTTGTGGTTCACGCACACTTCTGTATAATA
Source organism: Lepas anatifera (assembly GCA_034440635.1). Lineage (NCBI taxonomy): Eukaryota > Metazoa > Arthropoda > Thecostraca > Lepadidae > Lepas > Lepas anatifera. Next base: position 223,930 of record JAOTON010001461.1, read on the forward strand.
ATGCATGCGTTCTGTATATATTTGTTTGAGCCTTTAAGGTCTTCTTCAATGACACAAATATAGATGTGTTTAAAATAATCAAATGCAAAACTGATTGGATGAGGTGTGTGTTGGTATTTCCGTTAATTTATTATGCCGTCAACTCATTTTTCATGAGTTTTGTGGTTTTGTGAACAGACCTTCAGCGCATCATTTTTTCAGGGAAGAGACTATTTAAAAAAAACTTTCGGTGTTTGCATTACCTTCATTCCCCCGCCAAGCATGCACTGGCAGCACACTGTAAGTGTTCAGTGCGCCCGGACCATGGCTCCCAGCCAACTGAGAGCCATCACGTTTTCATCAAAACACTAAGTTCTTTATAATTTTGACCGCTTGCACCCCTTCCAGAATTAAAATTTGAAGGGTTTGAAAGCACGCTTAGCCATTCACAGCATTGAAACGGGATCCCGTGTTCGTGCCTCTCGTCTGTTCAATATCCGAACAAAACGCAATCATTTTTGGTGTGCCGGAACCGACCAATGAGGGCGCGTCGCGCGCCGGCGCCCACCAATGGGCGGCAGCACCGAGTGAGCCCGCGCCGCCCCGCCGAACCTCGGTATCGATCTCAGCTGAGCTGCAGAACTAGCCCGAAGCTGCAACAGCCCCCGCCGCTCCGAGGCAGCCCAGCGGCTCACCAGCCCGCGCAGTGACAGCTCTCTGATGAACAGTGCATGGCTCGGAATGGTTATTGGAGTCACAGAGAAGAAGCCATCGATTCCGTGGGTGTTTCATCTCTCGGCATCTCATCTATCAACAGCATTGCTCCCGTTTCACCCACCTAGAGCAGCCGCAGAGCCTATTAGGTCTGGGCGCACTCTACACCAGGGTGGAACCCGCCAGAACTCAAGTCTGAAAATGCACCAGTGATGTCGGACTCGACAAGAAGCCTGCAGAAGCTGACGTCTCTGGGGCTGACCGGCGCCGCTGTCGACGCATGGTGCCCGCCGCAGCCGCGTCAGTACGGGTCAGCTTACCGTGCAGGAGAGGAAGCGCTAGCTGACAGCACTGAGATGAGTTCTGCTACCGGGAAAAATACTGCAGGTGAGCGCTTCGGAAGTGAAGGGAAACAGTGTCCGTGTTGTACAGCTAAGGCAGGGTTGAACCTGTTACAGCTAGCCTTCCTGATGGTTTTGTTTATATTGCCGTTTAGAGAACTTACAAATGTGTACGTGAAATGTGAATAGCTTGGAACCAAATAAAATTGTTGTAAACATGTGTCTGTAACTTTTTAATGGTCAAATTGTTAACGACAACGTTTTAACCAACTGTTTGAACTCACGTAGTTATTGGTCTGCGAGTAATGTTCGTCGTTTTCAAAGAATATTGTATTGTGTCATCCTAAGCTTTTATACGGTCGTCCCTTGTTTTTCGTATCAGTCAGGGGCGTGGAGGGGAGAGGGTATCAAGGTGAGCGAAGTATTGTTTGAGTTCCTTTATCTTGCTTGCTTTTTATATAATGGTGATGTAATGTTATCTGAAGATTCTGTGAGCATGGATGTGTTCCTGCTTGAAGACACATTGGGCATCACAACTTTTTATTGGAGAAGTGCCTACCGTTTGGAGAAGAATGTGTCATCATGTTTTAGAATAAAACCGTATTGACCCAACAGGTGAGGTGATCTAATAATACATTTCTAATATCAAAATATTTTGTAAACCATCGCACCTTTATTGAACACCTATCTCACTCAAGTTACGAATACAAATATATTAAGAAGGGTTCATCCTGAGACCCGCAGTGGTCCCAGGCAGGGACGGGCCACACGATAGCTGAGTGTCACCAAGCTTCCACGATTCGTTAACACTGACACCGACAGTCATTGCGCAGCAGAGACAGGACGGAGGTGGAGACGGGTGACCAGGAGCCCTCACTAAAGAGGAAGCCCGAAAGACTGGGGCAGAGACGTGACGGACGCATTTGGTTTGTGAGGAACTGTGGAACACATAACTGTGGAATGATTTATAGACAGTAACAATTTCTATTATTATTTTGAACATGGCATTATATTTCACTCTGAACCCGTCTTGCTCCATACTGGCATATGTTTTGAAACCCCATGTTTCATAGTCATCATGTTGGAATAATTAATCGAAAATTTCCACTATATGATACATTTGAATGACTTCCCGGAGCAGATGTTGGAAACCTAGCTTTCAAAGCAGTTTGAAAATCTGCCAAAGCACTGCGAATAAAACTTCTTGCAATCTTAGAGTGGGCCGAGAAATTTGTTTCCGTGAATTTCAACCGAAGAACAAAGCCTGCGCCCCAGTGTTTTGATACGTGACAAAGCACTACATGACGCACGAATTCAAACTGTTCGACCTCGGTAACATTGTTGGTTTGGTTTACAGAGCCTTGGCATATCTTACCTACCATTCTGATCTTGCCACCCTCCTCTTCAACGTAAATTCCTTAACAAATCCGCATGCACCGTGCCATCAACACTATGTGGTTTTACAGGTTCAGCCCGACATTTTCACCTAACCTGACCAAAGAAGAGCGTGAAAATTATCCCCTGGCTGGGCTCGAACTGGGGCATACTGTTCACAAATCTGACACTCCAGTCGTGGAGCCAGCCAGGCAGCGAATTAATATAAAGCATACTTTATAGACAAAGTCAAACTAAGAACTCTATATGTATAGCGATAGCTAGATTTTGGTAAACAAGCCTTTCATGCGGGATTTCATATTGCGTTTTACTCTGGACATGACAATGTAGAATATCATTAAATTTATCCCTCCGAGTTTTATCATCAGTCAGCATTATGATACTTGTGATGAAATGCAGTTTAACAGATAATTGAAGGCACATATTCTTAATTTTTCCACGTTCGTCTATTGTTCAAGGCACTTTAATTCTAAACATGTGGCAGAAGGACAGTGATAAAATGATGATATTATGATGTGTTTACCAAAAGTGGACTTTTAAAGCATGACCTTATGAATGACAGGGGAAAATGATTCGTGCTGGGTGTCTACATTTTCTACGCCTATGCCTTTTTCCCAGCACAGAGGTTATAAAAATTCAAAAGATAGTGAAATGAACTTTGAAATAATTTGGCTTATTTGCATGATTTCACCTCTCAAAATGATGATGCACCTTCAGAATTTTGCAAAAGTGAATAAACACTGTTTGCGTATTATCACCTAAAGTTTCCCTCTCTTATCTTTTCACAATTTCACATTGATCTGACATTTTCTAATGCGTCCTAAGCTGTCTACCTCTTTAAAACCAGAAAAACGACAAATTTTAAGATCATATTCGACTGGGTCTTTTAGCGATGTAAAATAGATCTTCATTAGAAATTTCTGGCACCTTTGGCGCAACACGATGCTCCCATCTCTTCTCTGACCCGAGATGAAGGCCATATGTTGAATCCAATATTTTCAATCGGATAGAAAGCCGGGGACACCATTTACACCAATGGGCGTCACTTTTGGAGATGTGACGTATCAGAAGGGGGCCAAGTCATTTCGCCAGGGTGTCGATACTTTCACCATGGAGTGGGTTGGAAACGACGTTTCAGGGGATATCGATAAAATGTCAGGAGTGACTATGCATGATTTGCTTCCTGGATCCAGCCTATGGCAAGCCGTGAAAGTTGTCGAAGCATGTGACAGAGAGTATGAGTTGCAAGATACAAAACAGAAGCTGTAAGGAGGTGGGCAGAGCCCCTGCAGAATCCATGCAGCACAAGGCGGGGTGCACAGATGAGGTCCTCCACTCCGGCAGCGTCACGGTGACCACGGTTGGACCTGCACCATCGAAATACAAATGGGCAGAGTCGAATTCTTACGCACAGAGGGAAGAGAGCAGCGTCAATGCATGGGCGGATCCAGGGTTTCCGATCGGAAGGGGGACACAAAGGTCAGGATGCGCCATTCGGACCAGAAGGGTGCCTCTTTTTGACGGTGCAGCCATCAGGGACAAAATGCAAAATTATATCACTGGGGTGTCAGTACTCGCATTAATTATTATATTCTGGCATTCTGGAGAGAGTTCAAAGCAACGCTTCAGGGGAGCCAAGGACGTTTCAGAGGGCTGCCGGGACAACTTCAGGAGACCGCGAGACACCTGCCCCCATGCCCCTAGATCCGCCCATACGTTGAAAGACAAGGGGTCACCTCTGCTACATGCGAGAAAAGCTTTCCACGCGTCGGCGTCAGCAGCGACGCTGCACTAATGTCACGTTTCGACTTCGATGGTGGTATGAAGTTCTGAAAACGTTATATTACGTGATAGTCTAGTCTTGCGGCGGTCACTGAGGCAGAGTGTCGGTTAACTTACAGATGTATTATAAGTTGTTTCAAGCGGACCTCGCGTTTTGATGTACAGACTGGCGTTCAATAGCTAGTTCTGCCTGCTGAGGCATCGGGGGTCTGGTTTATATACCAGGACGACCCTGCCCCCGCCTGCAGCGCTCGTTACATAAACAGGAATTGGGCGCGGCTGACACCGACACTACGCGCACAAAAACTGGTTCGGCTCGCAGTACAGCGCTGGAAAACCAAGGAGAATGATTTAGTCAGTAGGTAATAAAGTCGGATACCAAAAGGCATATGTACAATGCCTCAAAAGCATATGTACAAAGCCTCAACTCAATCGGCCGCGGTATTGTGGAGGCCAGCATGCCTCAAAACGTTGCACGATTCACATCCTGTTTTCTCGGCACGCACATCCTGGTTGCCGACTGCGGCGCACGACACGCATCCTGTTGGCCGGCTCGCAGTACACACGGCCTGGTTGCTGGCTCGCACCACAGCGCGAAACAGAATTTGAGTGAAAAAAGGATTTGGAGAAATGAGGGGCAAACGCGGGTTAAGCCGCTACAACACCTCCCCCTAATAAAATAACATTTTTACATCGAAAAAAATGTGTGCACAGAAGCCAAGGGCGTAAGTGTCGATAAGCAAGATGAATGCAGACGATACATGATACAGGCATATCACGATAATGTACGAACATGTCACAATAATGGACAAGTATGTCACGATAATATACCACGAGTGGCTCAATCACTCGCACTTATACAGACGGTTGGCCAAACCGCAGTGCCTCACAGGGCCGGTTGTCGACGAGCGACACGGGGTTTGGGTGCGTGTGCATGATGAGCAGGCGCACCACCGGGAGGTTTGGGTTCCACGTACGTCCCTAGATCGAGATGTGTCGTGGGTTCTGCCATGACCGATTCTATGACCGAATGGTTCATGGGAACGGGGCCGACGGCGTCGGTTGCGTAAGCCTCGTTGCGTACGTTGTCGCGATGAGCGGCAATGTTGGCGTTACGAACGTTGTCGCGGTGAGCGGCAACGTCATCGCAGTGTGCGGCAACGTCGGCAGGGGAGATACGTTCGCGTTCCGGAGCGACATGTGCAGCGTCACAGAACGTGACGGTGCCGGACGGAGGCGGCGGCGGCGGTATCATAGCCAGCTCGGTGTCTGGCTCTGACGTGAACTGACGTCTGCGTTGCACTAGATCTCTTGATTGACGTCTACAGAAGGATCGACACAGCTTACAGCACGGGCGGCAAAACTTTAGGGCAAAGTACACTATCAGTATTGAGATGATTACCATCACTGCCGTTGCTAGCCAAGTGGTAGTGCTAGACTCCGTTAGTACTTGCTCCAATGGTTTGTTTTCGATCTGATCAAAGTATTCCGGAGCCGAGACACCTTGTGACTTGATGTCCGGTAATTGAGGGATTTTCGTACCATTTAACGGTTCGTTCGCCTTTTGAATAGACCGAGACCATTGGGGTTTCCAAATGGGCAGCGGGTGCTCATCAATGAGGTTTTGGGCCGAAAAAGAAGGTAACGTTAAATTTGATTCTTGGGCCTAATACGGCGGTAGGTAAAACGAGTCTCCTGATGCTGAACATTCCGGTTGAAGTGTGATAATAGAAACCGTTTTCTCAATACGTTTAGTTGGTTCCGCTGGGGCCGTTTGACAGACGATAGTCAAAGTGAATGGTCGTGGTGTCACCACAAGCCATTGACCTTATGCCAAATAGTGTGCCTGAGGAGCATTACGCGTGATCTTTAGTCGGGTTGCACAGTATTGATCAACATCGATCCGTGAATGCCGAAAAAGGGCTATCGCACATGATGTAGACGAAGTAGTTGCGTATGCCGGCTCATTGAGCTGGCAATACGGTGTTTTAGTCAACACGCAAGGTTCGATTTTGTTTTCATTGGGTTGAATGTAAAACTGGTGGTTTTCTGAGATTAGGAGGTATTTTGGCTCATTTGGCAAATAGTGGATGGACACGTTGTGGTTACCATGTGGTACCTCGTAGGGGTAGAATCGAAAAATATCAAAGGCATACAAAGTATGCAGGAGTGGAATGTAGACCATGAAGTGGTATCCATCTGATGTGGAGACTACCTTAGCCTTCGCCATCTCTACCTATGGATCTACTGTATCATATGGTAAAGCAAAGTTGCTAGGTAATTCCTTTTTGATCTGTCTCGAGTCCTTTTGAAGAATCTGGGTGGCAAAAGGCTTGGGTGGATAATTCCAGCATGACCGAGGGCAATTTTGTGAGAGAGGTCTTGGAGTTCAATGTGTAGTGTTTGTATACACCGGGTAACTAAATGTAGATCTTCTCCCAGTTCGGTCAGCGCGTATAGAATTTTGATAGCCGTAGCGCTGCGTAGGCTATAGTACAGATTGCGGCAAGTGTCTTCCAAAGCATTTACTTGATCTCGTAGGGTTCGGTATGCCTTACGGTTCGTTTTAGTCGCAACTATATTAGCTGTCTGCCACGCAGCCGACCCGGGTTCAAGGCCCGGCGGCTTCCCTGAACAAGGAGCAAGCTGGCTCCCGGGAAACCCTTCCAACAGGGAAAGAGTTGGCGACGCCATATAACCCTGGCAGTTGGTGCGTCGATAAGCCCCAAAAATTATTATTATTATTAGTCGCAACTATAGTAGAGTTTAGTACCGAAAGCGTGTCATTGAATGTATGAGCCAAAATAATTTCCTTTGAATTGACATGTTCAACGTTGTTAGTCAAGTGCTTGATTTCCGAATCCGTTGCTGTACCAAATAAGTAATTCATCGCGTTACCTATTCCGTTAATAATGCCACGTCTTACACGGGTCTTTGAAGATATTCCCAGGAGCGGACCATAAAAGCGTCTGATGGACGAATGCTCGTGCATGAGTTGCGTAAGTGATTGACGCGTTACGTTCATGCCGTGTTCCAACATCAGTGTTTCAGAGCCGTTTTCGCTTGATGCGTAATTTGGTCTAATTTGCCCAAGATATATTGTACGTTTTTAGCAATGGAAGATATATGGTTCAACTGTTTACGGTACGGAGTTGTGCTCACGGAAATCGTTATTGCCCAAGAGCTGTAGCTGGGGTAGACCTTTCCGAGCGGTATAAACAGATGGCCGGGATCTTGTGGATCCGTTGGTGTGCCAGTTGAGGCCATGACACCGAGACCGATGCAGCAGAGCCAGACAGAGTTGACTGATGAATGCCATTCCGTCTGCAACACAGAAGTGTTCCGTTACTAGACGCCGTTACTAGACGTAGAGATGTGGTAAGACATCTAGTACAAAGAGAGCAGCATTCCTGACAAACGTATTCCAATTGGACAAAGCCTCATCTTCTTGATGCTTTGTAGAGATGATGTCTGCATGTGCAAGATCCATCTGTGAAAATTCCGAAAGGGTACGTTGTCGCTTTTCTACAACGCCTTCGTCCTCGTTAGAACCAGGGCGTTTGGCACCTCTATAACGATAGGGGTCAGCGGAAACCTGTGGAGGTTCGGATCCGTCGTCAGGCTTGTGTCGGGATCTCAGATTATACCAATGGGTAGGTAAATCCGAGTCGTCACAAGGACGCTTTAAACGATTAGGATAGCTCCGAAATCCTTGATGTAACTGCTGTCTTTCATTCTTACCTTCGTCCGGTAACGGGGGTAAGGGAACAATAATGTCAGACAGTGGTTCTGGACCCTGTTGGTTCTGTTCTCGTTGCTCGTACCAAGTCCTGTCAACGAAGGGTAATCTTACCGCTCTCATTGGCGGAACTCTGGTCGGCTCCTCTGGTCTACTTACTCTGTTGGGTACGTGTACGGAAGGGCTCACCTTTTCATACATCCGTCTCCAAATATCGTTTGTGTCTCTATGCCTAAGATTTTCAGAGTGGACCAATTTCGTTTTGTTTGTGATCATATTTTTGATTTCATAGTTTTCTGGACCTTTTTGAGACAAGATGCGATACTGTGGTTTCCAGTGTGTTGTTAATTTTGTAGATTTCCCAGGCTTTACGGTTGGATCGTAATAATAAACGGCGTCTCCGGGGAGGAATTTTGATGGAGTGGATCGCTAGGCTATCAATTCTTTGTTTCTTTCTCTAGCTTCTTCTAAGTTTTCGGTTACCTGTTGATAGGCGTCGTGTAACCGTCCGAACATGATTGGCACGTAATCCTCTCCTGTGTAATGTTCTCTTACTTTTAGTAATCCATCTATGCCTAAAACTGGATCTCGACCGTGAAGAATGAAGAAAGGGGAGTAATTTGTTGGCTCCTGTTTGCTGGTCCGATAGGCAGCTAAACAAGCATCGAGTACCTGATCCCAATTGTCTTGTTCCTCATTAATTTTCTTTGCAATCATTTCATTCATGACTCGATGGAACCGTTCTACCTTTCCATTGGAAGCTGCATGATATCTAGATGTATGAATTCTAGCAATACCAAGTTCTTTCATTATTGTATCCAATACGGCATTGCAGTATTCGGTTCCTTGGTCACTAATGATCAAACGGGGACATCCATGTAGGGGTAAGAATTCTTCAAGTATGATTCGTGCGATTGTATCGGCCTGTTTGTTTGGGGATTGCGTAAGCCTCTGGCCAACCACTGAAATGATCAACCAATGTGCATACATATTGGTTGCCTCTCGACGATGTAGGATAGGGATCACAAGTATCAATGCCTATGATCTCCATCGGGAATCTCGGCATTTGCATGTCAAGAATGGGCCTGCGTTCCTTCTTTAATTTCTTTCGATTGCATGTTTCACAATTCAGGACATATTCTTTGATGTCTTTTAACATTCCCGGCCAAAAGTATGACTTTTGTACTTTATCTACTGTCTTCTCGATTCCTAAATGGCCTCCAAAGAATCCATCGTGCAGCTCTGCAAGCACTTGTTTACGCAATATGCGTGGCAGTACCAGCTGCAGCCGGGTATGGGGTCTGGTTTTTGTCCCTGGACTGACGTGCTACAAGAGGTCATCTTGTAAACAGAATTGCTCACGAGGGTTGGACGCGACGTTTTTGTCGGTGCAGGCCTGGATTAAATCGCTAATCTGTTTATCTTTCCTTTGTAAGTCTGACAGTTCGGCGTGCTCAAATGCGTTGGACTTTAGCAGATCGTCTGTTGCAATGTCTGGTTCGCTGCAAGATTCTGCACGGTCGGTTGCAGAATATGTTGTATCTATCACGTTGGCATCGCCTTTCCAATCAAAGTTGTCTGTTTCTAAGTGAACTTCGCCCTTTGTTCCATTTCGCAATCGAGAGAGCGTGTCAGCAGTGATATTCTGCGGTCCAGAGATATACTCAATTTTGCAGCCGAATTCACCAAGCATGATTGCCCGACGTTGAATACGCGGATTTTCATTTCACTGGTGAACAGATGTTTCAGGGGTTTGTGATCTGTAAAAATTGTGATATCTGTCCCTAGCACAATGGGTCTTAATTTTTGTAGGCTGTAAATGATAGCATACGCTTCTCTTACAATTGTTGGCCATTTTTGCTGAGCCTCGGTAAATTGATGCGAAACATATTGTATGACCCTTGGTTTATCCTCTATACGTTGCCTCAAGACTGAACCAATTGCAAACTGACTTGCGTCCGTGTACAGTTGGAAGGGCTGAGAAATATAGGAAAATGCCAAGATAGGTGCTTCGGTGAAACACTGTTTGAGCGTTTCAAATGCAGCTTGTGCTTCCTTGTTCCATTTAAATTTAGCATTTTCTTTGTCAGGATCGTGAGGGGTCGAGCTATTTTACTGAACTCGGACATGTACTTTCTGTAGTAAGATGCCATTCCTAGGAAACTTCTTACTTCTTTCACTGAAGCGGGCGGTTGCATGTTTTTGATAACTGCTATTTTGTTGGGATCTACAGAGATTCCTTCGTCTGAAACGACGTGACCTAGATAGTTCAATTCTTTACGCAAAATATCACACTTTGAGATATTTAGTTTCAAATTTGCCTTCCTCAATTTGTCACAAACGATTTGGATATGTTGGAGGTGCTGTTCAAATGTCTCACTGAAAATGATGATGTCATCAATGAAAACTCTACAAAAGGAACTTATTTCACCCAGTACCTTGTTCATGAGGTTGTTAAAGTAGGCGGGCGCACCTGCCAAACCGAACGGCATGAAAATGAACTCATAAGATTGTTTTCCGGTCGAGAAAGCCGTTTTTGGAACATCTTCATCCTTTACTTTGACTTGCCAAAAACCTGACTTAAGATCTAAGCAGCTACGGATTTGCCTAGCGCATACAAAATGTCCTCTGTATTGGGGATACTAGGTGCTGGAGCGATTTTCAATGCGTTAATTTTTCGGAAGTCGATGCATACACGCTTTGTTCCATCCTTTTTAGGTAAAATGATTACAGGCGATAACCATGGAGAGTTACTATGTCGAATAATTCCTGCATCGTGCATTTCTTTGATATATTCATCGACCATTGCTCGATGTGCTAGCGGTAGTCTATATGGTCTTTGCCGAATAGGAGGATGATTTCCTGTGTCAATTTCAATCTCTAAAGCGTTTGTGAGAGACAATTCACTGTCCTTTAAGACGAATACGTCTAAATTTTGACTTAATACCTCTACTAGACGGGACTTCTCTGGGTCTGTATTGTGATTCAATTTGAAAGTGTCTAATTTCTCTTTGTCTAATGACTTTTCGTTCTCCTCGACATTAGTTGATATCGTATGTATATCGACTTCATCTTCTGATTCATATGACCGAGCAACACCAAGAACTTGTCCTGCTTTAAAGGAAACAAATCGTCCTGTTTCATTCACGATCTTCCACGGAATGTGCTTATTTTTGGCTATTTTCACGATAGCATTGGGCAACAAAATGCCTGGTTCGTCAGCCAAACATGGGGAGGAATGCAGTTGAGAGATATCAAACTGATCTCCTGGCTTCTTTTGCCTTGTGATTGAACACTTGACCTGGACGTTTGATCGGGGATACACGTTCACTGCTTCCGATAATCTTACTAGATTTACGCTTTCTGAGTCTGAGTCATTTTTCCTTTTCAACGAAAAGACAGCCTTCCCTATGGTCATTGTGAGGTTTTCGAAATCCAATTGGGCTTTGCGGGATGACAAGAAATCTATACCGAGAATCATGTCACGGCTCAGGTCCTTGATTACAACAAAATCATGATACATGCGCATTTTGCCAAGGGTGATTCTGATCTGAAATTGTTTGGTTATTTTTAGCTTATGTCCTGTAGCAGACACTAGTTCCAAGTTCCTTTCGTTTTTCACGGGTTTTACGTATTTCTCGTCACATAATTCGAGGAATTCCTCATTCATAAGTGAGAAATGCGCTTCAGTATCCAACAATGATCTAAACGGGTTTTTACCTATATGAATGTGGACATATGGACAATCGGGACTTACCTCGTTGATGCATGCCTTCTGCACTCGTTCGCTGTGAGGCGACTCTAGTTTCCCTGCGGTGCCTGTGCCTGTTGGCCTCTGGGCTGCTGCTGTTGTGGTTTATTGTTCTGCAACCAGTACATTCGTTTACGACATTTCCTTTGAATGTGTCCCACAATATGGCAGAAACTGCAAATTGGGGTACCTGTGTCTGTGTACTGATGCCTTCTTTGGTCAGTTGTCTGATGGTTACGTTCGTATTGTCGGGGTGGCCTTTGCTGATATCGATCGGGCGGTGTTCTCCTTACCTGTTGCTGCGGAGCGTTCGGTACGTAGGATGGGTTGGATGGTTCTGGCACCTGGTTCGCCTGAGGGTATGACGTTGTCGTTACGTTGGGTTTTAGTTCGTCTAAAGCGGATTTCAAGACAGACATTACCTCATCTTTGATTTCTTTCTTGATGTCCTGGATCGCATTGACATCCATGGGTTCCTCTGCGGGCAGGTGGGGATCTGCGTATACACCTTTTTGGTCGATTATAAGATTCTTTCGCTTTGCTTCCAAAGCGATCTCAATTGTGTGAGCCATGGTTCTGCGCTCCTTTTGGATGATCGTGATGCGGATTCTTTGATCTTTTAGACCGTCTGCAAAGTGCCTGATGAGTTGTTCTTTGATCATGTCGGGGAGGTCATCTGCATGCTGCCCGTAGGCTTCGAAAACGTTGGTCATGAACCTGTTTCCGTACTGTTCGAGTAATTCATGCACCTTCTGTTTGGAATGGGACAGCTGGATGCGCAAACTATTTGCGTCTTTCAATTTTGAATATTCTTCAATGAGTAGTCGTTTGAAGTCATACCATTTTCTATCGGAGGGCCTGACGTTCCGCGTCCAATTATAGTAGAATCGCTCAGCCGTTCCTGTCAGGTACTGGCTGGCGGCTACCAAGGTTGTCTGATCGTCTTCATTACAATTTTGGTGGACCTTATCGATCGTCTCTATCCACTCGGTCAGTCCTTTGGCTGTCAGTCCGTCAAAAGATTTTAGGTTTTTCAGATAGGTTTCAGCTCGTCTACTATACAATATTTGTCGGCCTATTTCAATTACTGTCTCTGTGTCAAGAGAGTCGGGAGGTAGGGGTGGCATTGCCTGCTCGGCACGATGTCCCAAAGCCATGTCAAAATCGGGGTTCATAATACAATACACACAAATTTACACACTATGTACCTTTGGTTTCAATCCCAGTTTTCCTCTTCCTCTACAGCTGTTGCACCGACGGCTCCGACAGTGACAGGTCCGAGTGCTCCTCCTGTAACAGCTTCTGCAACTGTCCTGGGGAAAGTTCCAGCGGCTGTTCCTGCGACGGCTCCTGCTCCAGCGGTGGATGAGACTGCTCCTGTTCCAGCGGTGGCAGGACTTCCTTTGCTAAACGGGCTTCCTCTGCTATGATGGCGTCTAGATCTCGTGCCTCCTGCTCCTCTTCTGTGTCTGAGAAACTCGTATTTACGCGAGCAATTGTGAGTGCTCGACGGGAGAGTGCCTCTTTATATTTGTATTGGACGAAGAGAGGACTTTTAGCGAGCTCTTCTTGCGAGAGTCGTGGTAACGGGGGATATCTATTGCAGATGCGTGCTGACGCGATGGGGTGCTGAGCAACGGGTACGCCTCCTTCGATTTAAGAGAAGTACGTAGCGATGTCCCTTGTGCGGAAGTCCGGTGGAAGGTCTTGTGGTGGTGCAAGTAGCTTACCTCGTTGTCTCCTTTTCTTTGGCGTCACTACTTCCGGTACTGTGGCTGTTTGGACGGCTTGATCTTTACAGAGAGGAGGTATTAAGCTGGGGCGATTTGGTCTGCAGTTGTAGCTCTCAGCGGTGATTCCTGAATCGTGCCGTGCCGGTGCGAAATCGAGGGATATTGCTACGGCCTCTGGTCCACAGCAACGGTGTAGGCACACTGGACAACAACAGCGGTGCAATCCTACAACGGAAGTGGTGGCGAGCTGGCACCCGCAATCGTGGCAAGCTCCACACCCCTTGCAGCACTTGGTACGAGGCTTAGTGTGACAAATGCACTCGTGATCCAAGTTCCTCTGGCTGAAATACCACTCAACGTGCTGGTAGCAGAGTAAAAAGCAGATTTCCTCAAAATCCTTCTTGAGGGTGAGAACCGTCCTGAGGATGTCCCAACAAATGCAGGGACCGTGTTCCAAAGCGTCCAAGTCGCTTAGTGAAACCAATACTGGCTTATCGTGAATGGGAAATAGGGGATCTCAAAAACTTGTTGGCTCGCCAGCTTGCCGATAAATATTTTCCTTATATATCAGTATTCTTCTAGTCTTCTATTCCCTTCTCACCTCAGGTAGTAGTTGATCTTTGGCTCACCTCAGCGGTTGTAGTCCATCCGGGTCACGGCACCATTGTAACGTTTCGACTTCGATGGTGGTATGAAGTTCTGAAAACGTTATATTACGTGATAGTCTAGTCTTGCGGCGGTCACTGAGGCAGAGTCTGTCGGTTAACTTACAGATGTATTATAAGTTGCTTCAAGCGGACCTCGCGTTTTGATGTACAGACTGGCATTCAATAGCTAGTTCTGCCTGCTGAGGCATCGGGGGTCTGGTTTATATACCAGGACGACCCTGCCCCCGCCTGCAGCGCTCGTTACATAAACAGGAATTGGGCGCGGCTGACACCGACGCTACGCGCACAAAAACTGGTTGTCGGCTCGCAGTACAGCGCTGGAAAACCAAGGAGAGCGATTTACAATCAATAGGTAATAAAGCCGGATACCAAAAAGCATATGTACAATGCCTCAAAAGCATATGTACAAAGCCTCAACTCAATCGGCCGCGGTATTGTGGAGGCCAGCATGCCTCAAAACGTTGCACGATTCAGATCCTGTTTTCTCGGCACGCACATCCTGGTTGCCGACCGCGGCGCACGACACGCATCCTGTTGGCCGGCTCGCAGCACACACGTCCTGGTTGCTGGCTCGCACCACTGCGCGAAACAGAATTTGAGTGAACAAGAATTTGGAGAAATGAGGGGCAAACGCGGGATAAACCACTACACTAATGAGGTCACTCTCACCGGACCTCGTTACTGTCCGCAGTCGAACCTGCCCCCGGAACGGACACCGCCGCGCTTAACACTTCACACCTAATCAAATACTGGTGTATCCAGGGGTGTAATTTTCTATCTCTTTGGGGGTACCTGAGCACCCCTAATCCTAATTTGAGCACCCCCAATCATGTGCTGAGCTCCCCCAATACATGTGCCGCCCCTGGCTTATCACCGCTAACCTGAAGAGTGTCACCCGATCTCATCATTGCCACCCTGATTCATGCCGCCCTTGTCAAGTTTTTCCCGTCCCGGGTTCATTACTTCCACTCTGATTGGTTCCAGCTCTAGCTTATCAATGTCACCTGACTTATCCTTTCTCCCTGAGTTATAACGCCACATCACTGCCGCCCCCGCCTGACCACTGTCGCCCAAAAATTAATCACTGCCGCCCCCCTCCGGATGATTACTGCCGCCTTTTGTTCATCACTGATCATCTGCTGATCACTGTCACTCCTGGTTTATCACTGCCGCCTTGATTCATGCCGTCCCTGGCTAAACACCCCGGTTTATTTTAACACCCATATACTTGCCCCTCCTGGTTAGTCACTGTCGCCCACTGAATCATCACTGTCGCCCCTCGTTCACCACTGCCGCCCCTGGCTGATCACTGCCGCCCCCTGGCTGATCATTGCCGCCCCCTGACTGATAACTGCCGCCCCTGGCGGATGATTGCCGCCCCTGGCAGATCACTGGCGCCTCCTGACTGAAAATTTCCGCCCCTTGGCTGATCACTGCTCCCTCTGGCTGATCACTGCCGCCCCCTGACTGATCACTGCCGCCCCTGACTGATCACTGTGGCCTCTTAGGTCGATCATTGCCGCCCTCTAACTGAAAACTGCCGGCTCTTGGCTGATAACTGCCACCCCTGACTGATAACTCCCGCCTCTTGGCTGATAACTGCCGCCCCTGACTGATAACTCCCGCCTCTTGACTGATAACTGCCGCCCCTTGGCTGCTAACTGCCACCCCTGCCTGACCACTACCGCCCCCTGGCCGATCATTGCCGTCCCCTGACTGAAAACTGCCGGCTTTTGGCTGATAACTTCCGCCCCTGGCTGATCACTGCCGCCCCTTGACTGATAACTGCCGCCCCTTGGATGCTAACTTCCGCCCCTGGCTGATCACTGTCACTCCCTAACTGATTATTGCCGCCCCTTGGCTGCTAACTTCCGCCCTTGGCTGACTACTTCCGCCCCCTGGCTGACCATTGCCGCCCCCTGACTGAAAACTGCCGGCCCTTGGCTGATAACTGCCGCCCCTGACTGAAAACATCCGCCCCTTGACTAATAACTGCCGCCCCTTGCTGACCACGGTCGCCCCCGGCGGATTGATAAGTGCCACCCCCTGGCTGATAACTGCTGCCCCTGACGGAAAGCTGCCGCCGCTTGACTGATAAATTTCGCCCCTTGGCTGCTAACTGCCGCCCCTGGCTGATCACTGCCGCACCGTGGTTGATAACTGCGGCCACTGACTGGTCACTGCCGCCCCTTGTTGATAACTTCCGCCCCTGACTGATAACTGCCGCCCCCTGGTTGATAACTGCCGCCCCTGGCTGATCACTGCCGCCCCTGACTGATACCTGCCGCCCTTGACTCATAACTGCCGCCCCGGGTTCATAACTGCCGTCTCCCGGGGCAGTGAGCATCCTGGGGATATCTGGGCTGTGAGCGTTCTGGGGGAGCATCCTTCTGTGGATATCTCTAACGTTATGTTATATCTGAGGAGCGTCAGAGCCGCATGACGAAATCCATAGAGCGAAGCGCCTTGAGATTTCTCAAGCGGCTCTATACTGGCCGCTCGGCGGTTCTGACAGTTGATGCCAGGGCTCTGCAATTGTGTAGGGTGATAGCCCTTTTACGCTAGACGCACAAACTGAGGCCCCCGAATCTAAATTCAAAAGTTTTTGAGAAATTTTGGAATAAATGTTTTCAAGTTTCCATTTTTCCAATTTTTATTTCTTAAGCGACGAACTTGAAAGTTGCCTCCTTTTGCAGCAGGGGGCACCTAAGAAAAAATAGAACTGGTCCGACAATATTCACTACGCCAAAACGCAGTATATCTAATACAAGAAAAAACTATTGAAATTTGACGGCCGACTTATAAGCTCGAAATGTCAGAAGGCACGCTTCAGTTAGTTTAAAGACAGCCACCAGGAGGCCGCTAGGTCAATTTTCTTGTACTTAGGCATAGTTTCCAGTGGGAAACATAAAATTCTGACCTAGTTTTTGACATTCTGCCGGGGACTGCATCTTTGCTCATTTCATTTAAATCTGAAAATCTTGCGATCTAATGCGTTGATTCATTTCAAATAATGTAAGAACATTGCCCACGGCTAATAATATTTGAAGATGGATGTCGTGATGCTGAAATTCATTGTTTTATATGTATAAATATAATTTAGTAGAAAACCTTTCATTTGTAGCTTCTTGGTTCTCAGCACATGTCATTCATAAGCTCAGAATTGACATGGCTGAATAGGAAAATTAATTGCAGTCATTTCATTTATTTACACTACCCACTTATCTCCAACGGCTTTCGAGTAATTCGTCCGAAAGGGTATTTCAAGGAGCTAAATTTCTCGGAACATTTTTGCTTCTCACTATGGTTTCAAGTCCCTAAAATGAATGGAAGTGGATGAAATTTGACATTAAGCTAGCTTAGGTTCCTGGGTCGCTGATACAAGTGTTTCTAGGCCAATAAATGTTTCGTTCGTCTTCTAGAAGCAGCTCTGTACCATACCTTTTCTGTACGAACACAGCACCCGGCGCCACGATCACGACATCGTTTTGATTGAGTGATACCGGCCAGTGACCTCCTGACGGGCCAGAGCTGTAGGGCTAGTGGGAGTCGGTGCAGTGTGGCGCAGTGGTCTAGTGGTTCGAGAACCTGTCTCGTGAGCAGCGGTGCACCGTTCGAATATGGGGTTGACTGTGAGCTATTTATTAGTTATTTCAAAGAAAAGAACGATAAAACTGACCTACAGGCTTATGAATAGACACATTAAAAAACGAAATAGAGTTCTCTTTCAGCATTTTGGCATGCGGCTCTCATGCGCCGGTGGGGCGTTAGCCCAGGTCGCAGACCGGGGTTAGTTTTAAGTCATATATTCATCCAAGTAGTCTTTCAGGTTTTACATAACGTCGAGTTTCATGTTACCTATAGTCTCTGACTTTAGTATATCGTGTGAAATTGTCTGTGTCATTTTTTCAATATTTGTATTTGTACATTTGTCAGAGAAATAATGGACGCTTCCATGATTTTTGGCTAAAAGTACCCTTAATTATAATAAATTCCAGAATTCGACCAATGTGCCATATTTCCTCTAAAGAGAACGGCAACCACTACCATATTCAATAGGCTTCAAGGGCTGCAATTGGCTGATGCCGTAATGTCAGCATATGTCGTCACACTAACAGCTGACAACAGTGGCCTGCTGCTAAGGTTACATGTGGAGTACATTTCGGGTAGTTTTTAGCTTTTCTCTACGAAAATTTTGGGTTTCAAGACAAATTATATAGAGAGTACCGGGTTTTCCGGTATGCTATACAACTTGGCTATCTCAGTTAATACGCGCCCCGCTGGGAGGGGGCGAAATTCGCCCCCTCCTGGTTTTAACCAGATAACGCAAAAGCGAAGAGACGCAGAACAACGAAACTTACAGTACCTTATTCCTAATCGATTTTTCACCTTTGACCAATTTTTTAGGTAAGGTCATTTCACGTCAAGGAGCTATTCAAGGTCAAGTGACCCGACCTCAAAACCTAAAATCACGAGTTTGAAGCGAAGCCTAGGGAACATCAGCAAACCGATCAGTTGAAAACTTTCAGGAAATGATGAGATCATAAGGGTCTAAAAATCTGCTTGCTTGGAATTTCGATATTGTTGACCTAAGGTGGGGTCAAATTTTTTGTTCGCCCTATTATAAGTATATGGTGAAAAATAGAATGGGCTCGTTTTCAGCAAATGCTTGATAGATAAAGCTGAAAAACCTCAAACCTTCTATTCTTACCACGATATTGACCATAAAGTTTATTTTTTCAGAATTTGACCTCTCAAAGGTCATGTCAGGTCACAAGAGGATAGAGTGATTGTTTTGCCAATAGGTAACTTATCACTGAATTGAGATACAGCTCCCATTCTTCTTGCATTGTGCTTATATTGTCACGGGGAGTCGATTGATATGCAGCATGACCATACCAGGTCACTCTGTGATCCTGACCTAGCTCGAGGTCAGGCAATTTTCACTATTTCACCTAGCAAGGTCATATTATACATCATTCGATTTTCCGCGATGAAAGGAATCCAATAATGCATAAATATGTACTCTAGCTCCACTGAGTACAGATCTAGAGAGATAAACGTGCACTGCTCTGTTGTAAGCCCAGGGAGCCCTCTTTGACCTATGCTGACCTCAATATTGACCTGCCATAAAAAAGTTTGTATGTAATCTCTTTGTCTTGTCAAGAGCTTTCGAACACCGTCTGAAATTTTTTATCTAGCTTTCGTGGGAAATGAGATATGGAGGGGGCGAAAAACGACCCCCCAGTGGGGCGCGTCATGCAAGGAACCCCATCGGGGCGGGTGTTAAAATCACGTTATAAAGGTGCCACATTCCCTTTAAGCCCTTTGCTTTCATTTTAATCTCCATCTACTCTGCCATGCTGAAGGTAAAATTTAGCTCTACAAAACTAATACACTTCAATCGTGGACAGGGGCGCAGCCAGGGCGGCACGTCACCCCCCATCGGTGCCAGAGTGCCCTTTGATCGCTAGGCGGTGTACCCCGTTTGGGCTGTGCTGCTCGAAATTTATTGTCATACGCCATCGAACCTAGATGCAATTAGATCACATCCAGCGATCAAAACTATTGTTTGACGATTTAGTACCTTTTTTGTTCAGCTAGGGCATTCTGTCGCCTTTCCAAGCACCCGGGAGAGTATAGGTACGTAATACGTGACCAGCTAATGCCTCATCGTCGCCAATAATCGTACCAGCGATGCTCATCTGGTGCCCCTTGAGCTCATCTGGTGCCCACTGAGCTGGTCTTGGCCACTTGAGCTGATCACGTGCCCTCTAAGCTGATCTGGTGCCCGTTGAGTCAATCTGTGCCCCTTGAGCAAATAATTGTGCCTCTTGAACCTAGCTAATGCTCTCTGAGTTAGTCTGATGCCTCCGAGCTCGCCTGGTGCCCTATTAGCTGTTTGAGTACCCCTTGAGCTGATCTGAGCCCCCTGAGCTGAGCACATGCCTTTCAGAGTTCATCTACTGTCCCCTTAGCCAATATGGTGCGTCTTGAGCTGATCAGGTGCCCCCTCTGAGCTGATTATTTATGTAAGCTAAGATGGTCTGGTGCCCCCTGAGTTGGTCTGGTGCACCCTGAGCTGATCTTGTGTTCTCTGAGCTGATATTTGCCCCTGCTTTAGTCTGGGAGCTAGGAGATGATCTGGGCTCCCGGGCTGATCAATCTGGTTCCCCCTGAGCAGATATGTTTCCCTCTGAGCTAAACTAATGCCCCCTGAGTCGACCTGGTGCCTCCTGAGCCAATGTTTTGCCTCCTGAACCCATCTAATGCCCTCTGAGCTCGTCTAGTGCCCCCTGAGGTCGTTTGGCGCCCCCTGAGCCAATCTAGTGCCTTTTAAGCTGATCTGGGCCTCCTGAGCTGAGTTGTGCCCACTAATGCTGATGAAGGCCCCTGAGCTGGTATGGGGCTCCTGGGCTGATTAAATGCCTCCTGACTTGATCTAGTACCTCCAAGTTGATCTGTGCCCCGAGCTGATCGGGGACTACTGAGCTGATCCCTTGCCCTGTCTCTGAGCTAATATGGTGCTCCCTGAGCTGATCTAGACCCCTGCTCTGGTCTGGAGACTAGGAGCTTATCTGGGCCCCGAGCTGATCGATCTGGTGCCCCCTGAGCAGGTATATTGTCCCTGAGCTAAAATAATGCCCCCTGAGTTGATCTGGTGCCTCATGTGTCATCATTGTGCCTCCTGAGCCCATCTGATGACCTCTGAGCTGGCCTGGTGCCCCTGAGCTAATATGGTGCAAGGCCCTATGAGCCTATCTGCGGCCCATTGAGCTTGTCTGATGACCCCCCCATCTTTGGGGTCACTGAGCTATTCTAGTCCCGGGTCAAGCATGAGCTTCTCTGGGGGGGGCTCTGATCCACACCAGGGGCCCCCTGATCCCCTGATCTGGTCATGAATAGACAAAGAATAAGAACACAAGGCCAACTCCCATCACGTCGGGGGTCACGGGGGTAGTCTAATCCCAGGGGGCACAACTGGGGAAATGACAGGCAGCTGCTCTGGAGGACTCTGATCCACACTAGAGGGCCCCTGAGCTGGTCTTGAATAGATGGGGAATAAGGACACAGTGCAAACTCCCCTTGTAAAATAGAGCTAACGAGGAATGAGCCGTCATCGCTAAAACGCCTTGTGATGCCTAGGCACCCTGGGCTAAATAAATCGCTTATCATACTGGTGGATTCTGGGGATGGGTGATAAAAAGCATGTGTCCCTGAGCTCAGAGCACAGTCCCCTGAACCAGGATTTCCATTATTTAATCTAAATGAATGAAGAACTGGTTTTTTCACAATTTTCAGCCCTATCACACCATCTCCATCACTACCAGCCTCTTTACTTTTTCTTTACTCCAACTGGGACCGATCCTTGAAAATATGGAACTTTACGCGTTAAAAAGGTATCTTCCAAATTATTCCGACAACAAAAGTTATATTCGTCCAATATCACTATGCTACACCTCCTCCCACGGCCGTTGTGGGAGCCGGGGAACTTAATCCGCGTTCAACCAGGGCTCACTCGTGACGACAAAACCAGTGGGCATAACAAACGAATTTTCTACTCAAATATGTCTTATCTTGCACATTGTGACAGATATCACAGGCTCCGCTGATTTCCCTGATGTAAAGTACTTGCATGAGTTGGCTGATTTGTCCTTAAATCTATCTTAAAAAGTCGTGCTCTGACTATTTTCATGCGATTTCGGTGACACTTTTTTCTGGTTTTAATTCAGTTTTCCTTCTCCGTCAATGCTTGATTTGCATTTTTCTTGGACAAAAGGTACCCAAAACTTCATATTACCTAAGATATAGTAAGTTTTTTTATGCTATGTTAAAAGTGCCCGTTCTTTCCCGGGGTGCCCCTCAAAGGTGGTGTGCCCCCCGATACCAAAGCTCTGGCTGCGCCCCTGATCATGGAAAGGTTTAAAGTTACGATTGTATTATTTTAAGACGTATATGTAGCTTTGGGATGTCGCCTAAAAAGCAAACACGTTTGGCAAAAGCTGTAGAATACCTGCCCAACATTATACTAGAATGTACCCTGTGCTATAAGAGGCGCAAAAAACGATGAATAACAAATATTGTGCAATGAAGGGGTGCCGCCCCCCACCAGCTGAGCACCCCCAAAGATTTTGGGAAAATTACACCCCTGGGTGTATCAGCTGTGGCCTGATGCCAGTGCTTCAGTTCCCAGCCATGTTTGGCACTATTTTGGTTATTGCCCTTAACACGCGCATTGACGGGGGCGGGTACCCGCCCCCCTCGGGTTTTTCGGAGACAGTAGAAAAATGGCGGCGCGTAGCGCCGCCGTACCTGGTATACCTTTTCCCTCATCATTTTTACAACTTCTGTGAAAATTTTAAGGTTAGGTCATCTCAGGTCAGGTCACCAGTACAGGTCAAGTGACCCGACCTCAAAAAAAGTTTAAGATAGCATAAGTCGGAGCAGGGTGAACTTATCCGATTGAAACTCGTATCACATAATGGCCCCACCGAGTTCTCTAACATATGTTCCGGTATTTTTTATATCGATGACCTAAGGTCAGGTACGAGGCATGACCTCTCCATTGGAAATACATGGGAAAAATTGTTTTTTACGGAATAACTCAGTAACGGATGGTGATAGAGCATTTATTTTAGCTGCATTAGACTCGCCTGGGCTTTGCAGTTCTAATGATATGCATTTTACATAATTTGACCCTGACCTGACCTCAGGTCAGGTCAAATCCTTGATTTGACCTAGCAAGGTCAAATTATATATCATTCGATTCGGCTTGCTAAGAGGATTTATATAGTGCAAGTCGTTTTACTCTATCTTTACTTGTTCAGATGTAATGCCCGAAAAACTGAATTTTACATGTTATCCCTATGACGGGCATGTTTTGACCTCTCGTGACCTTAAATGTGACCTGACAAAAAGAATGGTTCAAATGTTTTCGATGGAGAAGTGGATGGGCAGCCCAACGCCGTTTACCGTTTTTCGCTACCTACCGTGGTTCTCGAGATCTTAGGGGGGCGGGTACCCGCCCCCGTCAATGCAAAGGTGGCTCAGACCCCCGTCAATGCGCGTGTTAATCATGTCCAACCATTATCGAGTAGTAAATTTGAATCCGTTTCGGGGGCACTCGAAAGCACGCTGCCCCTTTGAGGGTTAGCCCGGCCTCTATTTTCTCTTCTGACACCACTAGAGGGCACGGTTCCGCTCGTGCAGTCGGCACGGTATACACGTAACGGCTCCGAGTGACGAGTGACCGCGATTGATGACCCGGCGCGGCTCACCGGAAGTACCGGTCGCTGCCTTGATGTGGCGCGCGCGGCGTCGTCGGCGACGGCGGCTGCGGCGACGACCACCGTCGCGCATCGGCGGGGCGCCCGGCCGCCGGGGTGGGAGGGGACATGAGGGCTGCCACGCGTCCGCGCCGTCTGGGTGGTTCCCGCCAGCCTGGTGTCATCGTCGTCACCGGTAATGACGCCGGTGACGACGCGGCCCACCGGAACACTCCCGCTGCCAGCCTCCTTTTTATCCGTACCAATCGACACCAAAATAATTCAAAGACAGCAGAACGAAATAAAGAAATAACCACGTATTTAGACAGGAAATAAATTACATAGTAGTTTTTTCTGTAGCTGAAGTGAGATTCAGCAGCGTCAGCAATTTTACAAAAATGGTACAGTGGTACCAGGGTGGCATGACTGCAGGGTGCGGCACGGGTGCTGCTCATAAAGGATTAATGATGCGATGGTGGGCGGCCGTGATCATTTGCGGGTGGAGTCTGTTTGTTATAGCTCACACCGGGACGTGGATGCAGAGGAGAAGCAGGCACGACCCAGCGTTCTGATCTCATCAACACCAGTCAATGGGGGTCAGTCTTTAATTTTCTTATCTGAACCGTTGTATCTTCTATCCAGCGATATTCATAAAAATTAATTTAGATCAGCCACTTTAAGATACAAAATTATTTCTGATTCAATGTTCGTGTTAGCCTTGGAAATTTCATGCCTCTATCTGGTGACCTCTTTCACCTTTGAACCTGAAAATGGGCCTAAATTGTTATTTTGTATGGAGAGCTTTGGGTAAAAGTTTGGTGGAAATCCGAGGATTGGCTCATGTTGGACTTTTTTCCTAGAATGACTCATCTATGCCCCGGAGAGTGGCTAACAAAAGCATCACTATCGGGGTGGGTGGAGGGGGGTTGAAACCCCTATACTGTTCGGAAACGGGTACATTCGATATCTGTGCTGGAATATTATTGGATATGCTTAATTCAAGTGAAAATATATGTTATCACTAGCTCACCACTGTGGATCCGGGCCTCTTGTGGAAAATCCTTGACGACGTCCTGGATGCCAGACAAATATAGGCATATCCCTTGCCCCGGTGGCGGGTACGAGCCACCTTCGCCCTGGTGGGGGGGGCTAAAAAAGACCCCCCACGATCTCAAAAACTAAGAGAGCTAGAAAAAACGCAAAACGGCAATCGAAAGCTCTTCAAAAATGATATCGAAAATACTTCGGTCATTTTTCTTGTCAGGACAATATCAAGGTCACCAGAGGTCAAAATAGGTCAAAATCGCTAATATGAGGTGTACTAAGAAAACCTCATATATCTCAGAAACTATGATAGCTAGAAACATTTTTCTAACACCATCCGAAAGCTCTTGAGATGCTCTTTCATTACTGTGGCATTCATTTTCGTGTCAGGTCAAAGCCTAGGGAGCTACAGGTCACTGAATATTGGGCATATTCTTGGGAATGTCCATAGCCACCCATGCATAAGGGCGTTTACTTTTTCGCTAATAGCTTCCAAACCAAACAAGATACAGCCATAGTTTATGCACCATTGGAATCCTCTTGTCAATACAAATCGAATGATATATGATATTGCTATACCAGGTCAAATCTAAGAATTTGACCTGACCCAGGTCAACGGTCTGACCCAACTTGACCTGGTATAGTCATGATGTATATCATTTGACTTGCAGTGACTATACAAACACTTTGGTGACAAAATAAAAGTTCTATCTTAGTTTATTTATAATTTATAGAGTAAAACACCAAAAAATGTTTTTTTGACATAACGTGACCTTTAAAAAGTCGAAAGTCAAAATTTTTGGCATCAACTTCAGAAATGGACTAAGAACAGGTCGTAACCGAAGTTTGAAGTTGATTCCATCCATACTTACTGAGAAAAGCTCATTTCGTGATTTTCCACATGTATTGACAATGGGGAGGTCATGCTCTGCACATGACCTTAGGTCACCAATATAAAAATCCCGGAACATATGTTAAAGCTCCTGGTGAGCCCAATATGTGGTATGAGTTTGAACTTGATCGATTAACCCTTCTTTTAGTTATGCGATCCTAAGAATTTTTGAGGTGAGGTCACTTCACCTGGCCTGGTGACCTGACCTGATATGATCTTCAGCTGAAATTTTCAGGAAAGATGTAAAAATGATGAAGGAACAGCTAGACCAAGTTTGGCGGCGCTGCGCGCCGCCGTTTTTTGGTCGCTTCGGAAAAACCCGAGAGGGGGTCTAAAAAGACCCCCCACCCAGGCGAAGGATATAAACGATTCATTCAGGCCCATTGAGGCAAATTCAACAGCTCTTTGCTATTTGCTGCACTTAGCTAGAATGTTTTAGTCTTCGTTTCTTCTCCACGGCTAGACTAACCCCCACGCGTCAAGATCAACACTTTGTGGAATGCAGAACTGCAATGTGGTGATTCAAGCTCAGAACTGAAGCGAAAACAAAATGGCAGCATTCCAGCCACGTGTCAACTGCAGTAAAAAAATACCTTCTTATATCATAGAAACACACTCAAATGAAGACAAGAAGAATTAAAACATTCATTAAGCGTAGTTAAATCAGCAAATATCTCGTTTTAATCTATTGGCAGAATTGTTTCACCACAGGAGAGTAAGACTATTCTTGAGGCAGTTTGCGAGTTTCATAGAAATACTCTGCAGAGTACATGTACGAATGAATTTACCCCTTTGCATTTTCAGCGCGAATGGAACTGCCCTGTGCAAAAATAGCACAGAGATTAAATTACCACACGCTTGTAATTTTACACTTTTAATTCTGAAATTAAGCTAGTTGTCAGAATAGATTTACTAAGAATTCTAAACAAATGCTAAAAGATGGGATAATTTTAGGACTAGACAGATTTAAATTCTACGCTCCAGGTGTTTTTTCAGTGTATGTCTAATGTGTAGTTCATTCCGTTTCAGTATTTTTCACGTGGCTTCTGATTTCAAGGGAAAATTTACCCAGGCTGTAATACGTGTCATTACCATGGGTGGAGATCCCGGGGGGGGTTGGGGGGGTCAGGACCCCCCCCTGATTTGGAAATCGAGAGAACCTGGGGGGTCAGCCGGGGCCTACACCTTTTGCTCTCACAAAATATTTTCTAACCCATAAGTAAGAATGGTCCAATTCGCGGGATTTGTGTGATCGGCTGAGTCATAATTTAACACGCGCATTGACGGGGGTCTGAGCCACCTTCGCATTGACGGGGGGGCAGGTACCCGCCCCCCAAGATCTCGAAAACCACGGTAGGTAGCGAAAAACGGTAAACGGCGTTGGGTTTCCTATCCACTTCTCCATCGAAAACATTTGAACCATTTTTTTTTGTCAGGGCACATTTAAGGTCACGAGAGGTCAAAAACAGCCGTCATAGGGATAACATGTGAATTCAGTTTTTTAGCCATTACATCTGAACAAGTAAAGATAGAGCAAAACGACTTAAACTGTATGAATCCTCTCAGCAAGCCGAATCGAATGATATATAATTTGACCTTGCTAGGTCAAATCAACTATTTGACCTGACCTGAGGTCAGGTCAGGGTCAAATTATATAAAATGCATATCATTAAAACTGCAAAGCGCAGGCGAGTCTAATGCAGCTAAAATAAATGCTCTATCACCATCCGTTACTGAGTTATTCTGTAAAAACCATTTTTCCCATGCATTTCCAATGGAGAGGTCATGCCTCGTACCTGACCTTAGGTCATCGATATAAAAAATACCGGAACATATTTTAGAGAAATCGGTGGGGCCATTATGTGATGAGTTTCAATCGGATAAGTTGACCCTGCTCCGACTTATGCTATCTTAAACTTTTTTTGAGGTTGGGTCACTTGACCAGTACTGGTGACCTGACCTGAGATGACCTAACCTTAAAATTTTCACAGAAGTTGTAAAAATGATGAGGAAAAAGGTATGCCAAGTACGGCGGCGCTACGCGCCGCTGTTTTTCTGCTATCTCCGAAAAACCCGAGGGGGCGGGTACCCGCCCTCCCGTCAATGCGCGTGTTAACCTATCTCTCCCTTTGCACCTTCTTTGTAGATGAGTACTATAGACCAGGGGCGGCGCCACGGCTTTCCGTCACAACTCTGCGTCAGGAACAGTACGGCCCCCCAACTTATCTAAGAGCACTCAGCTGAACTAAGCAGTCGGTCTTTCACAGAGGGTACGTGATTTAGTGTTGGACCATGTAATCTTACCTTAACACGCGCAGTGGAGAGGGGTTCTGGCGTCAACTTGCAGTGGAGGGTCCTGAATGCCCCCCTGAGATCTCGGAAACCAAGAGTGTTAGAAATCACCCGTTGGGAAGTGCTAAGTTTCATTGACCTAGCTCAGTATCTTCAAGTTCAAATGAGGTTGTGAAGGTCCCGTATGAACCGTGCTGGGAACCTATTGGGAAATGCCGTGATTATGCAGAAAAAGCGTTAATATACTGCAAGTGAACTAAGGCCATAGATGGAAGGTCCCACTTAATGTCCTCTGAAAGTTTGAGGTCAAGGTCATTCAAGGTTAATGCCCTATTATTACCAAAACCTTTTCCCACTAACCTACAATATAACTGGCACTGCAGCAGCCTTTGAGCCGGATCTGAGGGTCTGACGTTTAAAAACAATTTGACCATGACTAGTGAGATTGACCTTGACAGTGAGTAATCTTAACTATGAAGCCACAGCAAAGCATACGTTATACTGAGCAATCCCATCTGTCCCGAGCACTGGGTTAAATTACCTTGACATGTGATCTTGACCTTTATTTGGGGTGACTGACATATAAGCCGATTATGTGACGTTATTATTTTATTATTTATGGTTCCTTGATAGGCATTTTGAGCTTAACTCCTTTGTCCGCCTCTAAAGCATCGTGGGAGAATTTAAATTCGAAACAATTTAAGGAAAAAATGTAATTTAGAGTTTGGTCATCTTCAATCTAGTGGAGTAATTCTAGCCTAGTTGTTAGCAATGCTATATGACGTTATTACGTCACCACTTGGTCTACAGTGCAGGTGAACTGGTGCGACCGCGCGATTGCGAAGATCTCAAAATATGAGTCTGAATTTTAAAGCCTACAAGTATAAAAAGATTGGACCATTTTTTTAATTCGTTCACCAATTGACGCGCTCATGCAGTCTCCAGTAGCGTATTCTGGCGTATTCTTATTCCGAGTAGCGTATTCTGGCGTATTCTTATTCCGAGTAGCGTATTCTGGCAGCGAATGGTTCTCCGGCCACCTTAGAAAAATATGTTGGGGCACTTGAAGACCCCCTGAACTTCGTGTGTTAAGGTATCCGAGCGGTGTCAGGACCCCTGAGCTGGTATTGGGCCCCGAGTTGATTTGGCGCTCCTTGACCTGATTCAGGGCCTCTTAGCTTGACTGGGCCTCTGAATTGACGTAGAGCCCCCGCGTTGGTGTTGCCCCCCATCCCCTGAGCAGTTTTGGGATCCCGTGAAGTTAAGCTGGTCTGCGGTCCCTGAAGTAGACTAAGACCCCCAACTCGTTTAGGCGCCTGGCATGGTGTGGGCCCTGCAGCTGGTCTGGGTTCTACATGGTCGGGTCCCCTGCAGTGATCTTGAGAACCCTAGGCTAAACTGGACCACTGAGAGTTGGGACATGAGCCTCTGAGCTCATCGTGGGCCCATTATCTGGTCCGGGGTTTCTGAACTTTTATGGGGCCTGCCAGGAGGTCTTCGGACCCCTGAGCTGGTCTGTACCCCTGAGTTGAATTTGTGAAGCCTTGTGGTCCTTTCAACGATTTAAACTAATCAAGCTGAAATGTTTCTACTGTTTTTCATCAGGTTCGTTCACCAAGATCTACACTGAGCCTGTCACAACGCCGGTCCCCCGCGGGGGCCTCGCCGCGGCCAGACTGGTGGTTGGAGCATTCCGACGCTGTTGCGATCCTTGCTGCGTCGTTTGGTAACCCTCTCTGGCTGGCCGCGGCGTGGTGCGTCCGTGGGGGAGCGGATTTTTTCACAGATTCGAGAGTGAGTTGATTATGTGTTAGAATGCTGATGTTTGTCTTTTTCGTGCGCCACATTTGCCCACTGTCCCAGTTGAAGTACTTAGATGGAGGGGTGCTAGTTCACACTCCTGGGCCCAGCCCGCTGCTTTTGTATTGAACACTTATGCCACCTGGGTAATTAGGTGGTGTTGGCGAGAAGCAGGATGCGGTGCACTGGAAGCCACTACTGGTACTTTGTTTGCTTGCGCTAGATGTCACTGGTGTGTGAGTGTCGACAGACGCTATTCATTTTCTGAAAGTGCTCAAGAGATTGAATGGTTTAACAGGACTGTAGCAGTACTGAAGCCCTTTGCAGGTTCTATAAGCAGCATGTGTAGCACACAGCGCACCTTTAGTATTCCAGGAGGCTGGTTCGGAGATACATTTGTCGGCGATAGGCCCCCACTTTCGATCACTTCTGAGCGCGCTGAGCGTCCGCCCTCTCCCGATAAAATGAATGAGTTAATTATTGCATCCATTAACTGTCGTGGCCTAGGCCATTTTAAGAAGCGTAGGGATGTGATGTATTTATTAAGAAAAGCGAATTTGGATATTTTGTTTCTTCAGGACACTCACTTGACTAAACCCTCCACGCAATATTTTGACTGTTTGTGGGACGGGAAGTGCTATCATGCTGTATTTTCCAACAGAAGCCGAGGAACAAGTATTCTAATTAAAAATAACATTCAACACGAACTTATATTACAGAAATCGTCTGCGTGCGGAAATTACGTTATCATTGTATGCAAAATCGATATGCAAACATTTACATTGGCGAGCATTTATGGACCAAATAACGACGAGCCAGAATTTTTCAGTTCTCTTGCCACCGAGCTCAATTCTATTAAGTCTGATCACATAATTATAGGAGGGGACTTTAATTTTGTCGTAGATTCAGAGAAGGATGCCATAACTACGCTCGTGAATACAATATCAATGCAAAACATAGATTCTTGGAATTCGCCTATGATACCTGTTTAGTGGACATTTGGCGGAGCAGAAACCTAAATGAGCATAAGTACACTTGGAGAAGATACAACCCATTTAAAGGTGCGAGGCTAGACATGTTTTTTATTGATGAAGAACTAGTACCCAGTGTTCAGGACGTGCAAATGAAACCGGGATATCGAACTGATCACGATATGCTGATCTTGAAAATTCAAAGCGGGAGAAAAGCCTCGTGGGCCTGGACTATGGAAGTTTAACGAATCCGTCCTTTTTGATAATGAATACCTAAACCTCGTAAGAGAATGCATAAAAAGAACCGTTTTTGAATATTCAGTTTCCGGCTATGATGAAAGTTTTGCAACTAACGTTGAAAATTTCTCAAACATACAATTCAAAATTGATGACAGTCTTTTCTATGAAACGCTTCTCATGCTAATACGGGAGAGACTGTCCGATATTGTAAGAGGAAGGCGCGTAGAAACCGCATGTTAGAAACAGAACTACAGAAAAAGTGGGTATAGCGCATGAAAACATCATGAAAATTAATTCCCTGCAAACTTTTGAGACACTGAGGAAAGCCCATTTTGAACTCGAAGAACACAGAAAACCATACATAGAAGGGTTAATGTACGGTCTCGAGCGCGGTGGCATGAAGAAGGTGAAAAGAGTACTAAATATTTTCTTTCTAGAAAAACGTAATAGGATTAGGAAATCAGTTAAGTATATTCAGGATGGGGAAATAAAAATAACTAAGTCAGAAGCCATCTTATCCCTCTTCACTCAAACGCTTCAGAATAAATACGCAAAACGTAACGGAACTGAAATAGACATTGATTTCGTTCGTAAAAACTTGACAGCAAAGTTAAGTGAAACAGAGAGATATGGTTTAGAGAAGCCAATAAGCCTAGAGGAATTGACGTTAGCGCTAAAATCAATGAAGAAAGGGAAAACACCAGGTAGCAATGGGTTCTCTGTTGAATTTTTCCGATGCTTTTGGAAATATTTAGGAGTGTTTTTGCATAGAGCTTTCAACCATAGTTTATCAAATGAAACAAACCTAATGACTCATAGGGGGGAATAATTACAATGATTCCCAAGGCAGGAAAATCTGAATGTTCTTTGAAGGGTTGGCGCCCGATTTCTTTGCTTAATGTTGACTTTAAAATATTATCTACCGTAATTGCAAACAGACTCAAGCAAGTATTGGACAGAATTATACCGCCATCTCAGTCTGCATACATGAGTAAAAGATTCATAGGTGAGAATAGCCGCCTTCTTTACGATGTCTTGGAGCTCGTCAACAAACGCAACATACGAGGGATCCTGATGGCGGCTGATTTCGAAGCTGCATTCGAGACAGTGTCTTGGCCTTTTTAACAGTCGTTTTGACAGAATTGAACTTTGGCTCCGAGTTCATCAAGCTCCATACAAACGCAATACCTAAATTCTTCTAACTACGCTGCGTTTTAATGAATGGTTTCTTAGGTGAAAAATTTGTTTGCACCGTGGAATTCGCCAAGGTGACCCTGCTTCTGGATACTTATTCATCCTGTCTGTCCTCTTATTAGGTAATCAAATTAAACAATCAAAAATCTGTCAGGTATTAGCTTGCACCTGATTTGGAAATAAGAATGAGTCAATTTGCTGATGACACAATTCTCCTCCTAGATGGATCAGATAAGTCTATTGAGGCGCAATTGGTGAACTTTCTGAATTCTCAAAGTATTCTGGATTGAAGCTAAATTGGGAGAAAACTTGTTGTATGCCAATTGGATCAATGGAACAAAAAGACCTAACTCAGCAATATTGTTTCAAATGGGTAGATCAGATAAAAATCCTCGGCATTATATACACTGAACTAATTGTAACATCACCGAACTCAACCTAGATAAAAGTTGCCAGCTTTAGAGAAAGAAATCATCCAATGGAAGAGACGCCATATAACACTGCTTGGAAGAATTACCGTGATAAAAGCACTACTCCTTTCGAAGCTTGTCCATCTCTTAACAGCGCTACCAAACCCATCTTCTAAATATGTCAAAAGATTGAGCAAATGCTGTTTAAGTTTCTTTGGAATGGCAAGCCTGATCAAATTAAGCGTTCAAAAATTATTCAGCACTATGGAGCCGACGGCCTACAAATGATAGATGTCCACGCATTTATACTTAGCCTCAAACTGTCCTGGATACGGAGAGCCATGGACTCATCCGCAGACTGGGTTAGAATTGCGGAACTGGAGATACCAGAACCGGCAAAATTGTTAATGTACGGGAAGAAAAAATTCGACAAATTCAGAGCAAGGTCAAAAACCAGTTTTGGGCAGATGTGCTGCAGTCGTTAATCAATTTCAATCATGCTTATCAACCGGTGCTAGAGGAAATACTTACGGAACCAATATGGTATTCTGATATGACTAGATATAAAACATCGTGTGTTAAAGAATGGGACAAAAAAGGGCTTAGATTTATAGGGGATTTAATTAATCCAGAAAATGGTAATATACTCACTCGTGAAGAAATCAAACTTCAATACCAAATTTCTATGACATTTTTGTGTTATGAAGCGTTAATAAGAAGCCTACCAAATGTAGTGAGAAACCATGACATTCAGATTCCCTTCGAAAGACCAAACATCCCACAAAGATTAAAGATTTTTACACACAAACATAATTTAAACCGCTACTGCTATAAACAACTTGTAACATTCAAGGATGCAAACAGTAGCAATAACACGCTTCAACAAAAATGGGAACGAGATATTGATTCTATCAGCCTGGAACCCTCTTAGAGCTAAAAGTTGTCACCAAAGGATCCTATTTTCTATATCTTCATTATCGAATAACAAATAGAATCATAACCACTAACCGTTTCTTGTATACAATAGGCCTATCTACAACTTATTCTTGTACCTTTTGTTCTAATAGCATCGAAACAATAACGCACCTATTTTGGAATTGTCGAGTTGTTCAACAGTTTATTCGCGATATACAAAACAAGCTTAAAAATGACTTTCAAACAACGCTTCCAATAAATCAACAGTCCTGGTTTTTCTTAGGACAATTAGATCTGATTCAAAATTAATCGTAACGATATGCAAATCAGTCATCTATAAAGGCGCAACAATGGCGTTAGGCCTGAGCTGGCCCATTTTATGAACATTTTAAAATGTGAGGCAAAAAAGAGCTAACTATAAATTGTATGAAAAACACATTAGAAACATTTGATAGAAAATGGAGTGGGCTCGGCCGAATCGTTGACTATGTAGAAGTCCGTAACCAGCCTTCTTAACATTCTTAACATTACTACACATTCTGTTAATTTCTGAACATTTACCCTGAATTCATACGCTACATAGAGTGCACATATTCACAACGCACACACACCTGAATGGTTTCGTGGCTCGCCGTGTTAGTGATGAGTTAGAAATACAACAACATAGGTAAGGGCAAAAAAAAAAAAGTTGAATTTGTGCCTCCTGAGATGAAGTTTCGCAGGTGACCCTTCAGCTGTTCTGAGGGCCGCTTATCTTGAGAAACATGGGCTGATATGGACCCCTCAGTTGACACTGGGACCCCCTGAGCTCTTTGGGGGTCCTTTATCTTGTCTGACCCTCCTGATCTGGTATGGGACCTCCCTCAGATGGTTTTTAGGGACCCCTGAGATGTTCTGGAAACCCTGGGATGTTCTGGAACCCCTGAGCTGGTTATATGCCTACTGAGAAGGAGCTGCTTCACCATGTGCCCCTAGCTGTTCTGGAGGGCCCCTGAGAGACTCTTGCACAGGAGGTCTTAGACTTGAGCTTGAGGCCCCCAGTTAGTATCGTCCTTCTTTTTCTGTTTTTTTTTCTGGATCTCCTGACCTGAGCGGCTTTGGGGTCCCTGAACAGGCCTGCCCCCCTCCCATGAGTTGTTGGTGGGCCATCTGTCGTGATATTGAATCCTCTCAGCTGATCTGGGGCCCCATTAGATAACCAGGCCCCCACATTGATCTTGAAACCCGTGTGCTGTCACTGGAGTGCCCTGCGCTTGTCGGGACCCGTTATCTGGTATCAGCTGGTCGTGGGACCGCTGAGTTGGTTTTGAGCCGCCGAAGAGGGAGTTTTGCAGGTAGCCCTTGGGCTGTTCTGAGGCTGTGAGACGATATTGCTCATGAGCTTACTGGCTCTGCCTTAGACCCTGAGCTGTCTCAGGGGTCATGAACTGGTCTAGGGCCCCTGAGAGGATTTATTTAGGAGGTCCCTGGCTTGGTTGTAAAGCCCCTAGCTGGATTGGTGTCCCTTGAGCTAGTAAGTGCCCCTGAGCTGGTATTGGGCCCTTTAAACGGGTATGGGCCTTTTAGCTTGTCCGGGCCCTATTGTGCTGGTCTAGGTCCCTTGAAATAATCAGGAGTCCAACTGGTCTGGCCCCCTGAGTTTTTTGGGCCTGCTGAGCCAATTTAGAACCTTCACAGCGGGCCTGACCCCCTGAGCTGATCTGAGGCCCTTTTAGATGGTCAGGGTCCCCTGGCAGATCTTGAAACCCCGGTGCTGGCACTGGTGCTTTTCGAGCCGTTCGGGCCCCTTGTCTGGCCTGGAACCTCCTAACTGGTATGGCCCCTCTCAGCTGATCTTGGGCCCCCTGAGTTGGGTTTGGGCCTTCTGAGGGAGTTTTCCAAGGGATACCTGGGCTGATCTGGGACTCTGAGAGGGCATTACACAGGAGCTTACTGACTTTGTCTTGGAGTGCAAGCTAGTTTGGGGTCACCTTAACCGGTAAGGGCCCCTGAGAGGAGCTAAATAAGAGGTTTTTTACTCGATCCTATGGCCCTTAGCTGGATCAGTGTCCATTGAGCTTACAAGTACCCCCTGGGTTGGTATCGGATCTGTTTAACGTATGGGCCCCTTTGGCTTGTTTGCGGCCCCCTTGTGATTATTTGGGCTCCTTGAGCTCGTCGACGCACCCCGCCGGTCTAGCCCTCTTAGTTTGTATGGGCATCCTGAGCTGATTTGGGCCCCTTCAACGTATCTGCGCCCCCTGGGTTGAAGTTTGGCCCCTGAGCTAGTGCTGGCCCCCTGAGCTTATTTAGGGCTTGTTTAGATGGTTAAGCCCCCGTGCTGATCTTGGGACCCCTGTGTTGGCCTGGGCCTCCTGAACTGACATTGGGGCTCCTGAGAGGGAGTTTCGCCTAAGGCCTTTGGGCTGTTCTGGGTCCTTGGGAGAGTATTGCACATTAGCTTCCTGGGTTGATATTGGGGCTCAAGATGATTTTGGGCCCCCTGGCCTAAAAAGGGTCCCTGAGGTAGAATGCTTAAGTCATGAGCTAGTCTACGGCCCCTGAGAGCGATTTTATAAGAGGTTCCTGACTTGATCATAGATGGATTGGTGTCCCTTGAAGTGACATTGGGCCCGTTTAACAGTTATGGATCCAATAAATTTGTCTGGGCACATCGTGCTGATCTGGGGACCTGTGAACTTTTTGGGGCCCTTAGCTCGTCTGGCACCCTGGTTTGGTGATGGGTGCATTTACCTGGCCTAGGGTCCACTGAAAATATAATTTGCAGAGGATTTCGGACTTGATTGCGGGATCCCTGAACCAGTGAAGGGCCCCCTGAGAGACCAAAATGGGCGTCTGTACATACAACCAGGTATTGAAAAGAAATTGTGGTTGCCATTGGTGTGTTTGCAGGAGGTCCGCTCTTTGTTATTCGCTATAATAATTTCATTACTTGGGACAATGCAATGGGAACCTGCGTGAGAAGTGGCGGGGGGGGGACAAAACATAATCCGTCCTCTCCCACTCTCAAAAGTGGGGGACGCGTTTCTCCGTCCCCCAGAGGCGGGGCCCATGATTCAACACACGAAGAAGCATCACGAAAGTAATTTAATGAAAACTATTGAATTTTCCACACATTCAAGGAAAACAAATTTTGGCGGAATATTTTTATTTTTTTAAATTTCCTTTGATGTATGGCGCAGTTTTGTCTTGTAATTGTAGGGAGAAAACCATAAAGAGAGTGAAAGAGGGAAGAAAGTGCATTGAAAATGTGTCAATTTTGCGGAAACAGCATACGGGACCTAGCTATCGCCATATTGTAGCATGGCTCAGTATTTTTTGGTGATTTAATATATCATCAAAATATTTATATTGTAATAATCGTTTTAGGCTATAATGTTGCACCAAATGCTAGGGCCATAAGACTTCTTACAAAGGGAATACGCTAGACTTGAGCATTTAAAAGTATTTTATTTCACACGCTGATGTTGTCTGCTGCTAACACGTTTTCATTGATGTCCAGATTAAAAAGTGCAGAGTACATTATAATCGCTATCCTTTTAAAGACCGAGTCAACGGCAGAGGTTTGGACCTATCTCATTTTGAGTTTCCGGAAAAAATCTGATTGAATATTCGAAGGTGTTGAAATGTATGTATGTACATACATGTCGGATTTACCTCCCGAGGAAGTCATGATCAAGCTCGTGTAAAAATCCTTCCATCATAGCGTTTCATACGGTATTTACAGGCATTTTCTGAAATTTAGTGTCTTCATTTTCTTACGAAAAACATCCACTCCTGCGGCCCTGACCGGACCGGGACCCCCCCTGGTTTGAAAAGAGATCTCCACCCCTGGTCATGACCCTGGAATCCGACTACGGGAAGGGAGAGTGCTACCAGTTTGCGCCGCATCTTTGCCGGAACAATCGTGTGGCTGTCCACTTTTTTACGACCAGAACGTGACACAGTAACTGTTGTGCCACTGGTAGTACCGCAGCGCGCTAGCGTATGCCGCAGCAGTGCTGTGGGCCCAACATCAGCTAATATCGCCACATCAGACACAGTTATAGCCTCTCATGACGGCTTTATGAATGTTGTAGAGTGCCTGGGCTGGTGGGTCACTGCAGCCGGGTCAATGGCAGGTTAGACGGTCACGGAGACTGTGCCCGTAACTGAGCCTGTGTACATCTGGGTTTGCGTGAGCCACAGCGAAACACACAGTCAGGTCACGCGTGAGAATAGTTCTGGATATAAACCTCACCCATCTGACGGGATCATGTCAGCACGCACCTAGGATACAGCCGGACAACAGTCCAAGAGGAGGAGGGTCGTCAAGTGACACCGATATATTAAAAACGAAGTTAGGAAAAATTAATTTGCTGTCTTGGGGGTTTGGATTTATATATATCAAGGCAACTTTTGATTTATCTAGATTGATATCTTTAGATCAAACTGAGCCATAAACGTCACACCTGTGCTGTAATAGAAGACTATTGAGATATTTTGTGATAACACAGAAGGCTATGGCGAATGCACCAAAAACGGACTAAGACAATGCAGGGAAGGTTACTCGAAGCATTATTTCAACTAGATCACACCGGGTCATTGACCAATAATTGCATAATATGATAGATTCCCGGAAGTGTAAGGAAAGAGGATTAAAATGCGCCCACTCAGTATTTAGAAAATCCTAGCATTTTGTCGGATAAATTTATAACAGTTTGTTGGCTCTGTTTTGGGCTATTCTTTTATCATGAACCTCTGCTCAGCACTGCAAAATCCAACAACCATTAAATATTGCATCATTTAAACGATTTTTCCTGAAAAGAATTAAAGTAAGTCTATCATATAATTTTGTCCAAGGCGAAAACAGCAAAAAATTATCTGAATCATTTTTGGCAGAATATTTTGCTTAAAGGAGCGCATAATAACAATCTTTCTCTATACATTAACTTACACTATAACAGCCGTTGAGCTGAAAATGAGGGCTTGATCTTGACTCATGACACATGCTTTTGAAACTGACATTGTTCAGCTTTTACTGTGATGCCATGATTTACGACATACTGGGTGGTGTTATCTGGACGAAATTGCTGCGGTCATTGGCCTTAAAAGGACTTGTATGATATTAAATTGTAGTATACATTCTGACTCTGTTTGACTTCCAGTCAATTGATAAAATTCAAATTTCTGATTACATAACATTATGACGTTTCCACTTGGTTTTCAATGTAAACGAACCGATGCAACTGCGATATTTTATCGATCCAAAATATAAGTGTGACTCTCAAAGTTTAAACATTTCTGATTGATGAATAAATTATTTTTAAAAACTTGGCATTCCAAACCATGCTCTAAGATATAGAGAAAATGGTGTTTTACGGCCCGGTATGAGTCTCTAGCCACCCCGGAATAAATAAGTGGGAAAGGGAGCTTTAACCTGCACCCCACCGGGGGTCCGACGCTACCTTTGCCCCAACAGGGTCATCGATGGCCCCCTGTAACTCCGACAATATGAGGGTTAGCGCAAATCTGCAAAGTGCGTTGGAAAGCTTGTGTAAATTCAGTATGATTTTCCTTCACATGCTTAAGCGCTCAGGTGAATGGTTTGACCTCCAGAGTTCAAGTTGGGCCACGATAGACTATTTCCACTAAAATATGCAACGCTTGCGAGTCGATTGGTATGAATATCGACTATCTCAGTCTGGATAGTGACCTTGACCTGACCTTTGGTCAGGTCATTTTTATGTGTTAACCTAGTATAGTCATATTATACATCATTCGATTCGCCGTAACGAGGGGAAACGAATAGTGATTCTAGCTCTACTCTATCAGACGCTAAAGCTCGGAAACTCTTCTCTAACATGCCACCTTATTGATCTGTCATGACCTCAAAATTGACCTGAGCCAAAAAGTGATAAATATAGTTTCTTCATGAATTTGTATGAACTATGTTGAAGAGCCATTTGACAGAACGATAAAGGTAAAGGTACACACTGGCAAATTGAATATTAAATATATTATGTGTTATATATTGCGTGTGTCAGATTTTTAATATATTTAATATCCAATTTGCCAGTGTGTACCTTTACCTTTGTATGAACTATCCAGCAACTTTCGATTTTTTTCGCTATCCCGCATAGGAGCCGAATTCGAGGGGGGGTGTTTGAAGATGGCTCGGGAGCCCACCGGGGTGGGTGTTAATATTAATGTTAATATATAGTCGTCATGCACGAAAAGGCAGGAAAAGGCGCCCTGTCGTCCAACGCTAGCCTTTAGCGTATCAAAACATATACACTCCTGTATAGAAGAACGGGCCCGGTCAAAAGTGCTGTGACATCCAGCGTACATCGTCTGTTCTTTCCAGTGTCTCGGTTTTCTGTTACACCAGTGAAAGGGCGAGGAGGTGTGCCTGTGACCACACAAATTAGTCTTTTGCAAAACCAAAACAAGAACCGGACACGCAAACAGGGATATCTTATGTGAGCCATTCAGAAGAAATATGACAGAGATTCCCCCCGATCTGTTTTAGATCTGGTGGTGGAGGTGTCGTGTGACAGCACCGAGCAGGTACCGGAGCCGGGGTCGCTGCCACCCGCGGCCAAATCGGCCCCCGGGCCATCGCCCGAGGCGCCGCTGGACTCGGGCATCCGGCGCTACCGCACCGCCTTCCGGCCGGACCAGATCAAGCGGCTGGAAGCCGAGTTCCTCAAGGACAACTACGTCAGCAGACCCAAGCGCAACGAGCTGGCCACTGAGCTGGGCCTGACCGAGGGCACCATCAAGGTACAGAACCTGTCTGTTGGAGATAGACAATTTGATGCTAGAGGCGACTGGAACTTGCAGAGAACTTTAAGAATTTGAGTGACACCATCATCTCTATTTTTACAATGCATGGGAAAGAGTACTATCGTCGCCTCGGTGACTTGGCTGGCAGCCCTGCCGTTGGAGCCACCACCAGAAATTTTCCGTATATGATCAGTTTTGTGTGCAAATGCATAGTGAGTAGGAAACAAGGTATATACTTAGTTTTTTATTAAAATTTAATTTATTTCCTTCCCATAGAATGCATAGGCCTCATGGGTTTGTGTGCTTTAATCGTCTCGTATATATATATATATATATATATATATATATATATATATATATATATATATATATATATATATATATTAATATAGAGCAAGTTCGATACACACTCGTTCAATCATACACAAGACTTCAACTCTCTCTTTCACTCCTACAATTCCTCACGCAATTTATAATTATCGAGACTCTAATCATTTTGCGCGTGGTTTTGTTCGTACGCACTCCTGCCACACTCCCCCTGACTTTCAAGTCACAGAACCTCTCATAAACCCCCCGTAAACTAGCTAGTTGTCGGCGCCTGACTGGCCTGCGGCGCTCCTGCGGGGGCGCAGCTCGCGTACGTGTCTCGGGACGCCACTGATTTCAACGGCCTGATCTGAGAGCACACGGTTGACTACCCCCTCATGGTACTGCCTATGGCAGCGGGCGTCTGGAGGTCTTATCGATACTGGGTCATCGGGCTGGTACGGGTTTCCCTCTCGCACAGTGTCAGCTTCCACTTGCGATATGGTGCCCTTCACGCGCACCTCGTATCGATGCACGCAGTTAGCTGGTGCAGACTTGGGCGAATTCCCTTCACGTGGCGTAAGGTTGTACCAGTAGACGGCCTCGGGGACTGGGCAGTTCATTCTGGCGGCCATTACATTTATGCTGCGATGACAGCGTTCTGCGATGCCGTTTCCAGACGCCACATACGCGCACCGAAAACGTGTTTGCAACGGCCAACACGTCAGAAAGGCAGTGAAGGCCGCGCTCCGAAATGCGGTGTCGTTGTCGGTCAATATCTCAGAAGGAGCTCCCCTTTCTTGGAAAACGACCTCCAAAACCGTGATGACAGCCGTACTCGTACCGAGCCTCAGCGGGCGCCAGGCAGCAAAGCGGCTGGGACACAGTCGATGAGTGTCAGGTAGGGGAAAGTGGGGGGGGGGTGACGGACACCGTAACGATGGTGTGAGTTTTCGATGACTTAATGAGCTTGTTTCGTTTCTATTTTGGCTGTAGAGATACTTCAGACATTTATCTACCACTGTGCAAGCAGCTTTGTGTCTGTAATTATCATATTAAAATTTGCGTAAAGTTTAGAAAAAGTAGCACAAGTCCATTTCGCCCAACTTAAGGGGTAACATGGTCACCACATGGGGAAAGATGAACAAGATGATCAAAGTGATCGAACGAGGCCTTGAAGATTTTCATCTGCATCCACCCACTAGGCGACTGTCGTCCTCGGTAGCGCACCAGCCTCCAGCTCCTTATTCACGACAGGGAATGCAAAGTCATCCGATAATTGTATAAAACGTTTATTCTTTACCCGATGAGCATTATGACTTGATAAGCTCATTCACAAATGACACCTGAGAAGTGAGATCACAGTTCACATCAAGAGGGAGTTAGTTATCACATATTTAACATGTGAAACACACGTCTGTTTCATCTAACCCAGCACACTCATCGTGCGCCCATTTCTTGCACGACGTGCAGCAGGCCCACCCTTCACCTGACACAGAGGCTCCAAAAGATTCTTTTGCAGTACAGACAAGCGACGCTCTCGTCATCCGAATCCTCACTCGCTTCCTGTATTTTCGTTTCTGTTACCTTCGTTTTTCTCTTCCTGCCGCCACCCCGCTTGCCGCTCTTTTTCTTGCATGACCGCTTTTGCTGGTCTGCAACTAGCCGAGTTTTGTATGGCGAGCTAGTTAATATCTCGGTCCCCATTGCACCACTTCTCTTAGTGCCTGTTTTTCGTGTTTTTAATTTTGGAACCGGCATTACCTCGCTCGGTGAGACTGCCGCCGCTTGTGCCGATCTAGGTGGCGTACCTTCAGATGAGCAGGGGAACGAACGAGTCATGCCTTTATTATGTTTAGACCCGGAAGATTTAGTTCCCTGTGAAGCTAAAAGGATTTCCTCGAGGGTGGTAATCTCCACGGGGTCCTCCACATCTGCCATGTCCTGTGATGTTGATGGCCCCGCCTCTGCCACCGGGGCGGCGATCTCCACGGGGTCTGCCACATCGTCCATTTCCTTTGAGGTTGATGGCTCCGCCACTGGGGCGGCGATCTCCACGGGTCCTCCACATCGTGATTTCCTTTGAGGTTGATGGCTCCGCCACCGGGGCGGCGATCTCCACGGGGTCCTCTACATCTGCCATGTCCTGTGATGTTGATGGCCCGCCTCTGTCACCGGGGCGGCGATATCCACAGTGGCCTCCATCTCAGTTGTCTCTGCTGGGGCGAACTCATAGTCCTCAAAAACATTGCGATGGAATGGCGAGATGCCACACTTTCTGAAGCCATGCACTGCGGTCGCCGTACTGGCGGCCTTGATGAATGCTTCTCCGAAGAGGGCCACCACGTTGTACAGACTCACCCTCTGGCCTGACGTTGACCTGAGAAACTTCTCCAGGGCCTGGGAGTAATAGGTCGAGAGGGGCTTCATGACAGCCACGTCTAATGGCTGTAGGCGGTGGCTTGTGTGTGGTTGAATCGTCAACAGTGTCACGTGGTTTGCTCTCGCCATTTCAATGAGCTCGAGATTGCGCGTGTGGGTCAGATGACCATCGAAGATAAGCAGGGCGGGATCGCTTTTCGAGGGCTTGACGTGATGAAGTAAGTGCTCGAACCAGGACTTAAATATGTCCATTTGCATCCACCCAATGGGATGGTAGGCAAATACCGTCCCCGGTGGCGCACCAACCTCCAGCTCCTTATTCACCCGGACTCGCGGCATTATGAGCATTGGTGGGACGAAGTTACCTGCGGTTGACATGCAAACTACTGAGGTCACGAGCTCCCCCTCTCTGCTGAGGTTAAAGTGCCTGCCTGGCGCCGCCCCTTTTTTGCAAGTACCTTACTCGGTCTTGACTGAACAGTTGTGATGCCGGTCTCATCGACGTTGAATACGCGATGTTCCTGTACGCCCTCCAACGCTTCTCCGAGTTTGTCGAAGAACTTCTCCACGACAGGCCTATTGAAGCCCCCTTGCCCGCGCGGCTGATGTAGGTTCTGGAGTTCGAAGTGACAGATTTTGGCGTCGTTGAAATCCACGCAACCAATCCAAGCCAGCCATACCGTGCTGAGGGAATTGATGATGAAGATTGTTTGCCTCGGCGTATTGATACGCCAGGCTCCAGATGTCACGCACTGTGAGGCCGAAAAACAGAGATTCCATTCTCAGAATATGCTCTGTGAGTTCTGTCTCTTGAGCTTCTGTGAAGACCGTTCTTCCTCCCATCCTCGGGCGAATAGTCTTGCCAAGTCCAGATAGCCTGCGCTGTAAGGTTGTTCGTGGTACAGCATATAGCTTGGCAGCCCCTAGAATCGTTTTCTGGCCACATTTTACCGCTTCAACCGCTTTCTTCATGCTCTCTGATGTCCACTTTCCACGATTCGTGGTTCTTTTGTAGCTTCGAGCCATGTCCTGAAAAATAAATGGAACAGGAAAGGAACAGGTGGGAGATAAAGTATTTGCAAAATTTAGAGAAATACAAAAGGCTATAGTAGCCAGACTTGTGTAGTGATGGCACGCACCCAACTCGCCTCTTCACATCCTAACAGTCCTCCTAACAGTCTTAAAAGTCCATGAACTCCCTCACTGTGCAGGCAATCACATAGAGGCTATTCTCATATTACGTCAG
Source organism: Lepas anatifera (assembly GCA_034440635.1). Lineage (NCBI taxonomy): Eukaryota > Metazoa > Arthropoda > Thecostraca > Lepadidae > Lepas > Lepas anatifera. The sequence goes on from JAOTON010001461.1 coordinate 267,758, forward strand.
CTACCGCGGGGAGGGGGGCATTTTCTTACTTTTTCCATCAAAGGCTCAAAGGGGACCATGCCTTTTCTGAATTTTTAGTGACGGAGCGTCAAAGTATCTAGGGCTGTCATGGAACTCTGCATAGATTAATCCAGGATCGCCGATCAGGGGGAGCACCTTGCCAAGGGGCACCATCCGGACCAGGGGCAGGCGCGCCCCCCAGGGGGCAGCGGGCCCGAGCCTCCTAAACGCTTTGGCTCCAAAGTGCTGCCCTTATCCATGTGGAGCGCCGAAGGCTCCCATCGAGGGGAAGGATAAGCCTTCACCTTAAGAGCCTTCACATTAAGAGGTAGTGCTTCACTGAATGCCTCCCCTGCACCCAACGTACTGCCACCCTACACTGACTTTGCTGCCCCTGCACCAAACACGACGCCCCCTTACACATATACACTAGGTCTGTGGAGCAAAAATTCATCGCTCTCACCCCCACCCCCCACAGGATGCAAAAATAGGCCGCCATTTGAGTGAGCAAGCGCGCCCCCTGAGGCAAAATTCCGCCCCCTCCCCGGGCCTGCTGCCTCCCTCGTCAGCCGCCCCCCTCTCAAATAATCCTGGTGCGCACCTGCCAGGGGGTGCCACTTTTGGAAGGCAAAATCTATGAGGTGGGGGCTAAATCCTTCCGCAGGGCTAAGAGCGCCCCTCCCCCGCTCCTCAGGGGAGGGATGGAAGCGACACTTTAGGGTTCCCATCAATCTCTCAGGGGGCACCGTGACCATTTTAGGGTGATCCGCTGAGGGTCGAAGGGTACACCTGCCCTGGATGACCCCCAAATTTAATTATATGTTATCCAGCATTTTGGGCCCTGTGTCCCCACCCCCAACCATCAGCCAAATCCGCCGCTGCTCAGGTGTATCGCTGGACCCGAAAACCCTTGATAAATTTATTTATTTAAGCTTATATTATAGAAAATTGAATATACTCTTGTGCAGGGTAACATGGACACCATGTCCATCTTGCCCCACACGTGATGTCCGTCTTATCCCACTTCGCTCTTCCTAAACAAACTTGGACATGAATCGAACGCCATTGTGATTACACAGTCAGCGACTGCGGTGAACAAAATGTAACATCTCAACACGCGCATTGGCGGGGGTCTGAGCCACCTTCGCATTGACGGGGGCGGGTACCCGCCCCCCAAGATCTCAAGAACCACGGTAGGTAGCGAAAAACGGTAAACGGCGTTGGGCTGCCCATCCACTTCTCCATCGAAAACATTTGAACCATTTTTTTGTCAGGTCACATTTAAGATCACGAAAGGTCAAAACATGCCGTCATAGGGATAACATGTAAATTCAGTTTTTCGGCCATTACATCTGAACAAGTAAAGATAGAGCAAAACGACTTGAACTATATGAATCCTCAATCGAATCGAATTATTTATAATTTGACCTTGCTAGGTCAAATCAAGGACTTGACCTGACCTGAGGTCAGGTCAGGGTCAAAAATTATATAAAATGCATATCATTAGAACCGCAAAGCCCGGGCGAGTCTAATGCAGCTAAAGAAATGCTCTATCACCATCCGTTACTGAGTTATTCCGTAAAAACAATTTTTCCCATGTATTTCCAATGGAGAGGTCATGCCTCGTACCTGACCTTAGGTCATCGATATAAGAAATACCGGAACATATTTTAGAGAACTCGGTGAGGCCATTATGTGATATGAGTTTCAAACGGATAAGTTCACCCTGCTCCGACTTATGCTATCTTAAACTTTTTTTAGGTCGGGTCACTTGACCTGTACTGGTGACCTGACCTGAGATGACCTAACCTTAAAATTTTCACAAAGGTTGTAAAAATGATGAGGAAAAAGGTATGCCAAGTACGGCGGCGCTACGCGCCGCCGTTTTTCTGCTATGTCCGAAAAACCCGAGGGGGGGCGGGGACCCGCCCCCGTCAATGCGCGTGTTAACCCTATTTCCGTCAGGCTCCCGGCTACCCCTATTTCCGGCAAGGGGGGCAATATTGCCCCCCTAAGATCTCGTAATCTAATCGGCCGATTTTGAAAATTCAAAGTGCCATAGATTCCTCTGCTGCTAAACTTTATTTTGAAAAAAGAAAATTTCAAAATTTTTATTTTTTAGGAGAAGGTCGTGCAAAATATACAATTTTTGTGTATTTTTAGATTTTCCATAACCCTTGTCTCTGTTGTACGATTTTCACAAAACTAGTTCAGATTTACAAATAATTGACCCAAAATTTTCATATACTCGAGTTACGCAAAAATTCGAAATTCAATGGCAGTTCCAGGACCAGGACTATGAGGGGAAATATATACATCCTAAAAAGTTTTTGTTACGCGGATTAGAAGCCGTCATATACTGCTTGGCATCTTTGACACATAAATAAATGAGAAAAAAGTGAAAAACTCATCAGGGGCGGATGCAGTAAGGTAAAACAGTGGGGTAAAATACATACCAACAATATGCGAATGGTATGCATGAGTATATTAGTCCCTCGACTAGTTGAAATTTAATTTCTGATAATTTTTACCCTCCCATGGCAGCTCTGGGAAAAGGGGTGACATAGGCGGATCAAGGACTCGTCGTGGGGGGGGGTGGGGGTGATTGGAAACACATTTTCAATATACAACGATATTGAGTCGCGGCGGTGATACTGGCTGGGAATATACATTTTGAAAATGTGTAGTGATTGGACACGCCTCTGGTAATCTAGAATTGGGTTATAACTATTTTGAATTTTCATATACCCAATTGTATTCGCCCTTGCACGGCTGTAAGCAGTCTTCTCACTTACTAACGTTTAGTCCTTCTTGATAACATTCCCCCCATTTTGAACTGCTGTAACCGCCCCTGATGAATACAAATAGTGACAATTGTGAATGCACTATCATCTCACATAAAAAATGATATAATAAAACCATATAACTGGTATCAGGATCAGCAGAGACGGCTTCCTTTTACAAAAAACCCATCGCATACGATAATACTTGGTTTGTGGATAGAACCTCCCCAAAAACCCAGCCATAGCTCCGCCCCTGGTAAATATATAATCTTGAAAATTTCAGAAAACCTGCCTGTACTAGTTTTAGGAAAAGTCAGGAAGTTTCAAAGTTCTATCGCAAGCCGTTTCGGAGATATTCTCGAAAAACCTGAAGGGGGGCAATATTAGCCCCCCTGCCGGAAATAGGGTTAAAGAGCCATATTACGTAAAACCAATAAAGTAACTATAGAAACATCCATACAATGACCTTACGAATTCGATTGCGAAAAAAAACAGATGAGTTGCGGTATTATGAAAATTGTATAAAACCTAGAGAACTTACCTGACCCAACGTTTCTGGGCGACCGACGCGAGCTAAAAGGAAGCGTAGTGCACGTTTTTCCCGGTCGTGGCGCTGTCAGTTCGTGTCAAACAGGGAGTGTCCGTCTTACCCATGGTGTCCATGACACCCCACTTTCCCCCTCCTTCTGCCTCTGTAGTATGTCACGTCCATCACGATGCGTTGCCATGTTCCGCTCACGCCCAGACTGCCTGTCGGCCACTTCACTGGGGCGGGGTCGATTGACTGGCATTCGGCGCATTCTCTTATAATCTTTCGAACATCCTTCTTTGTCAGTGTGGAGATCACCCTTCTACCGAAGTAAAGTGTGCGATTAACGCCAGGATGCCCACACGATTTGTGGCTCTCAGATATTTGCTGTTGCGTATCCGTGCAAGCTGCCAGTCCACACTGCTGCCCGATCTCTGAGCCCCATCTCTGGCCCTGACGCAGCGATCTTCAGCCACCTGCTCGGGACCCTAGTGAGCGCATCAGCCCTGTTGTCGGCTGATGCGACCAGTTGGACGGAAAGCTCGAGACCGTACTCCTTGACGAGTGAGGTGACTAGGTCCACCCGGCGCCAAATCAGCATTTCACCCACCGCTTTTGGCTTGAGACGGCTTCGACCGGGCAGACCGTCCGATATTTATCGGTGCACCGAGGAAGAATCTGTAAAGAGTTCAATTTCCTTCATCTTCCATGCCAGGGCCAGATTAAGGCCTTTAACGACGGCGTCCAGCTCGGCCATATTGATATGGCCTGCTTCATCCTTCCGCAGCCATGATGCGTCCTCCACGACTGCTGCAGCACGGCCCCAAAGGCCAGGGAGCTTGCGTCGACCCATAATTTGGCCTTCTCGCCGTTGACGTTCCAGCGACCACGAGCTGGATCGTGGCGCCGCACTTCAGCCATGACCACTTCTAAGAAGGAGCCCACCTCGCTGCCTCGGATGGGGTCGTCCCAGCAATCAGTGACGGCGTTTGCTCTTCTTTTATGAAGGCGACGGCGACGCGCAACCAGCCACAGACTGGGAAGTGACTTACAAACTTCCCACAGAGAGAGAACACTTTATGTCGGGTAAATGGCTCTGGCACATCCTCGATAGCATTGTCACGCTTCCACTGCAGGTGTCCGTGCTCCCCCCAGACTTTCAGGCCCAGGAGACGAGCCCCATCACGGACTTTTTCCAGGCTCTTTCGAGATCAGTCCGTAGTGCTTCATATGTTCCTGCACGTGCGCTGCTGACACGATGTCTTCGTTGACCAGGACGTCATCAACGAAACTTGAAGCCCCCTGATGCACACGAGCATCCTTCGAGAGCACCAGGTTCACCACTGACTTCATCACCAATGGAGCCACGTTCAATCCCAGCCCGAGCCTGGTGAAGCAATAGCGTCTTCCTTTGAAGAGCACGGTTTGGTAGCTCCAAAGAGATGGGTGAACGCGGACCTGCAAATACGCACTTTTAAGGTCAACTGCAGAGACATTCTCGCCTTGCTTGCGCCACTCTCGCAATCTGTCCGAACAGACATCCGAATCTGCGATATGAGTCTCTATAAACTCGTTGAGTTCACGGAAGTCGAGGACGGGTCGCACTCTGGCCTTGTTGTGCTGCGTCACAGTCATGAGAGGGATCAAACCCTTTGGCTTGCCGAATCTTTCCTGGTCGTAGGGTACCTGCCATCCCTCTGCCACCCATTTCTCCAGCTCAGCCTCATATTCGGCCCGAACGACCTCCATCATCGAATACTCGGGCACCCGATTGTTTTAGAATTGCAGGCTCAATGCCCCCAGACCATTTCCATTGCACCGTCCAGAATCCATCGACAGGGTGGAATTCCGCACAGAAGTGTTTTCCTCGATGCTGAGGTGTTCTGCAGCACTGGCACATGCGAATTTCTGGGGCACACCAAAGGGGATGGAACTGTTGGAAATATTGAGACCTCCAAGCGCAGAAATTGCATTCATGCCCAGAATCACCCCAAATCCGAGCGGCTTAGTTTCCGTCGTAATAACTTCCACCTGGATTCCTTCTTTTCCCGGCAAGGTCAGTGTGACAGCGCCTTCCCCCGCGCAGCACAAATCTTTCCCGTTGACGGCCTGCACAAACACATCTTTTTTGGTCCATGCCTGACAGCACGACACGTGAACCAGGCTGCGCGAGCATCCGGTGTCCACTAAAGCGGTCCGACGCCTGCCGTCCACATCCAGCTTCACAACTGGCAGCGCCTCGTTCACAGGCAGTCTGGAGAAGAGGCTGGCGCCGACTCCTCTCCTCTTCCGTTTCCTGGACGTGGTTTAGCGGCAGAACCATTGGCGCCTCCCTTCAGCGACCGTTCCACCTTTCCCTGGTGACTACTGCCGTCGTTCCTCAGGCAGTTCCGAGCAAAATGGTTAGGACCATTGCACCGGTAGCAGAACGGAGTGTCCCTGCGCTTTGCATGTCTGCTGACTGCCATGTCACTGGCGCAGTGAGAGATGACTGGAATACCTTCGCATATCGGTGCCTTTCGCTTAAAAGTTTCCCCAGTCCTCTGCACCATCGCTGCCGCGGCTGGACCGTCATCTGGCATGACGGACTGGGCGCGGACTAACATCTGGCCACGGTCCATGGCCTCCATCCGACTGCCGACACGGAGCACCTGCCGCACCTACTCCGGGAGACCAGCAGCAAAGACGCAGGCCAGAGCTTTGTCCGACACTCCGCCAAACAATGTGGAGAGGCGCTGGAGATCCGCCAAGTATACATCGACGGATTCCCCCGTCGTTAGGGTGCGACCCATGAATCGTTCGTACGCTACGAAAGCTTCTGGAGCGAAAGCAGCTATCAGTGCTTGCCGAATCGAAAGCGCTCGATTCTTCTGTTCATCAGCAAACTGTTGGAAGACAGTGAACGCACCCCCTGTCAGGCGAAGAGGCATCACCTCTTCCTGACAGTTGATACCACGCGTCCTGCAGACGAGGTCCACCTTGTCGAACCATTCTGTGACAGAAGAATTGCCGTCGTACTCGGGGATTAGTCGCAAGTCGGATTCGGTTACTTTCTTTCGTGGCTCCATGATAATGCTGAAATAGCTTGTGCTTTAATCTTCCCATATGTATATATATATATATATATATATATATATATATATATATATATATATATATATATATATATATATATATGTTACAGGCAGGGTGAAGAATCAGGCATTCTGCAGAATGCCTAGGCATTCTGCAGAATGCCCAGCCAGTTTGGCATTCTGCAGAATGCCTAGGCAATCTGCAAAATGCCTAGGCAATCTGCAGATTGCCAAAGCGTCTGGGCATTCTGCAGAATGCCTAGGCATTCTGCAGAATGCCTAAAATTTTAGGCATTCTTCAAACTGCCTAACGCAATTTGATCAGATAAGCATGCAATCGAGCAGTTATTCGCTTTCAAACATCATATTTCATCTCGCCCAGTGTTCCAGACACTCCACAGGTCAGGAATCGCTTTGAGAAGCTTGTGGTTCCGATTTTCCGTTTACGAAAATACATGTGTTTCTTTGGTTATTTATTATTACAGTGACTGCCTTTGTGACATCGGCTTATGCACTTTCTCCCACTCTTCAGGCACTTACACCTTCCCCTGCATGCTTTCACACAGTGACATTTAAACAGGCCCTGGCCTGACCCGCCAGATTCGAGTCGAGCAGACTCTCTCAAAGTCACTGGAGGCTTGTCAGGCACGGCGGCGATGTCCAGGTGCGAAGTCCGGCACCGTTCCAGGGCCACTCGCTGGAAGACGCCGGAGATGGGGCCATGTCTTGTAGCGATCTGGTATCCAGCATCAGTTACCTGTAGACAGAACATTATGAAGTTTGGCAGTGAAAGTGAACATAAATTTACTTCCTGGTAACTTTGGAAGGATAAACTTTAGTTTCACCTTAACCTCCATGTGAGATTACTTTGACAAATCATTTAGATTATTTGAAATTAGGATGTCACCACTTGCTCTACAATGCAAGTAAACATGTGTTACCACGCGATTGTGAACATTTGAAAATATAGGTCGGAATTTTAGACGTGTTACGTAAAATTGGCTACTTTTTGGGATATTTTCATCAATTAATGAAATAGCAGAACCATAAATCTGGCAAAACCCTTTCTATTTCTTTAACCTTCGCTTTGGTGGGAATGGGGGTTGTTTGAACAGCCCCCTCGGGTTTTTTTCCAGGGGTACGAAAAACAGACACGAAGCGCCGCCGTACTTGTTATACCTTATCTTTGATCAATTCCGCAACTCTACACAATTTTAAGGTTGGATCATCTCAGGTCAGGTCACCAGTACATGTCAAGTTACTCATCTCCAGAAATGTTTAAGATAGCATAAGTAAGACGTGGAAGAATCTATCGGATTGAAACTTTAAAATGATAAAGCTATTATTTTGTTACAATTAAATTTACATTCCTATTGCAAGTCTATGAATATGCATATTGCCTCTACTAGGTTAGAAAGTGACCATGACCTGACGTGAGATCGGGTCATTTTTGTGTTTTAGCCTAGTATAGTCATATTCTACATTATTCACCTCGCCGTAGCAAGAGGAAGCGAATGATGTATACAAAATGATTCGTACTCACTCTGTCAGACGCTAGAGCCCACTACACTTCTGTAACAGGCAACTTTCTTTGACCTGTCATTACCTCAATATTGCCCGGAGCCAAAAAGTTACTGATGTAGTTTCTTTATGAATTTGTATGAGCTATCCAACAGCTTTCACGTTTTTTTCGCTACCCTGAATATGAGCAGAGTTCGAGGAGGGGGAGCTTGAACCCCTCCCCCACCAGGGCGAAGGTAGCTTGCGGCGGGGGTTAATGGGCGTCCGGATATTTTACACAAAGGTGAAGCAATTACTCGGAAAATCTGCTATTCTCACCTCCATGATGACGGCCAGCAGATTTCGCTGCTGGTTTCGCGAACGGTCGACGTCTGGAATCCCGACGCGAACACAGGTCCCCACTGGCAGATGATCAGGCGTTGTGGTGCGGCGCAGCATCCTATCTGCCTGTTGACTTTGCTGCTGTCGAGCCTCGACTCGCTCTTGGATGGCATTTTTCATTCGCCAGCACAGAGCGCAACATCTGCCATCGTTTGCGTTGGCATCTCTTTGTTGTTGAGAGCATGGTGAGGCGGCATGTGCTGGCTTCATGCAAACCTGACATGCTTCGGCTGTGCGAATGCCGCATACAATGCATTCGCGTGAACTGGGACCAGGCATCCCTACCTCTTCCGGAGAGTTGGAGGTGCTGTTGCCGTTGGAAGGACGTTGCATTTGCAGTTTAGGTCCAGCACCGCTTGGGCCCAAATCGCAGTCGTCTTGATGTGGCTGCGTGTAGTCGTTGTCGATGTCGGCGTCCTCGTCCTCGGAATCTGACACATCCAAGGTGCCAGCGTCAGCCTCAGTCATACCAAGTGACTTGGCCAGCTGCGAAGCAGTGGCGATCGTCTTCGCTACTCCTCGTGGCAGTTTTGAGTCCAGAAGGCCCAGATGCGGTTGGCAGCCGAACATTGCCTCGTACGGCGACCGTCCGATGGCGCAGTTGTCCTGAAAGTCAGTACGCGTTTCAGATAACTTAGCCAATGCGATAATCTGCTGACTGGTGAGTTGGAGAATACTATTGTATGTTACACTATTGAATGAACGTATTGATCCCCATAGTCACAGTGATAGTCATAAGTTAGAGTATCAGTCATACTGTAACCAAGAACAGTATTTTTTAGCAATAAGTTCGATGGTATTGACACATTTTTATTAGTAGCAAAAATGTGTAGCATTAGGATTTGTCAGGAGTCGGTATAATAGCATAAAAGCGAATTTACTAAGTTGGCAGGTGCATGGGAAAACCACTTTTTACCCAGGGCCAAAGAAGGGCGGCTACTTTGCGTCGCCCCTGCTTTTCTGCATGACATTGCAGAACTCTTCGCTAATTCAGAATCTGTTAAATCCTAACGGTCTACGCTAAATCCTGGATATGAAGTAGATTTAGCATCTTTATAATGGATAAAAATGTTGAAAACACAAGCTTTTACTTCGGCAAGCAAATAATTGCTGTTTCTCAATAGAGATTCAGTATAATACCTGAAACGTATAAAGTAGGAGTATTCAAAGTTTTGTCGCAGTACATTTTCAAATTATTACCTGGGTGTTAAGCATCCATTGCACAAACCGCAGGCCTTCCGGCCACGGACACCCTGCATTGTCCTGTAGCCAGCAGTGGAGTTTTTCTTGCACGGAGCGATTGGCGCGTTCCACTGATCCCTGGAAAACAATGGTACGCGTGTTGGATTATTTGTGGGCATGCACGTTACTGGGTCAGGGCAGAAATCTTACATACTGTGTTATACATCGCCCATCGTCAGGTAATTTGAACATATCCATGAAAGAGAATGAAAAACTTTTAGCAACTCTAAAAATAATTGTTTATAGAAAAATAGGTCTGAAAATCATGAAACCCCTTTTCACACCTTTAATCGCGAAAATAAAAATATACCCTCTTGTCTTACTACCCTGTGTTCAGTACGCATCGCGTGTAATTACGAATTTGGATGCCTGAGGCAGCTTGAGGTCTGGACCGTTGCGGAAACAATGCCATTTGTTAACATGTATCCCTGACATGCGCTGCCAAATGAAAAGGCATTCGGTCATTGCTTGAATTAGGGCGATAGGCCTCCACCCTACTTTGAAGTTAAAAACGTGCAGCAATTCAATGCAGAGTTTTGGATGAAATAAAATATGCCAACAGTGGTATCTCGAGATGCCCAACAAAATAGTTATCTTAGTTCAAAATATATAATACAATTAGGAAGTGAAATTTAAAGGCAGGCAGAACCACTTTTGTCTTCTTTTCACAGCTAGAGAGGTCTGACGTCTGACAAGAAATTCCAACTTACTTGTGATTGTGAGTGTCGCGGTCTGCCGTGCACTATACGAAGCTCTGGCCACAGCGTCAGGCACTCCTTTACGACACGATTGCGAAATTCGCGCCCGTTATCACACTGAAGAAAAGAAGTACATCGTTATTTCATGTTTGAATTAAATAGCAAAGACAGGACAGAAAATAACGGCTTTAATTTTTTAGAATTAAAACATTCAAAATGGTGCGTATCAAATACCCTGATTTCCCGGAAGCGCTCTGCAAATATGAGGGCTGTGCTATGACATTTTACAGATATTGGACAAAGTATAAAATTGAAACTACATGAAAAACACGACGAAATCTGCAACAAAGACCTTACTACTAACGAAACGAAATATCACGGAGCTGCGGTATATACTTGTTTTAGTTACATAAAGGTATCGTGACCTTATCCATTGGAAGGAAAGAGACAGCCGATAAATTCTGTACCTGGAGGATGTTTGGTGCACCAAAAGAACAGAAGATGTCAACAAGATGGTGAGCGACTTCCTCTGCAGATTTTGACTTCATGGCGCGAAGACTTACAAATTTGGTGAGGTGGTCCTGATATGTAAGAATGTATGCATAGCCGTTGACGCGTTCGCTGTGCCAGTCAATCAAATCCACCTGGCCACGGCGGTTCAGATCATCCGTCAGGATAGGCCTGGTCACTGATGTGGTACGTGGACGGTGTTTCTTGCTTTCGCAGACCGAACAGGTTGAGAGGTAGAGTTCTATCACCGGGCGTGTGACGTTTGCATAGCGCTGCTTTAGCTCTTTTAATAATTTATCTCTTCCCAAGTGGCCGCGACGATTATGGACATCATTGATCAGGTCGTAAAGATCACCATCTTTTACGACTTCCAGGTCCGAATCCCTGTTTTTCAGCTGTACCTCACCACCAATTTTGGTCAGAACGTACTTTTTTACTCTAGCGTAGTGCCTCTTCTTAAAGGGTCCCTCATGCTCCTCTACGTCCAGCAGATCTTGAACAATTTCAGTGTGCTGGTCATCTGATAGCATTGGTGTGTTGGTTGATTTTTCTAGTCTCAGCGCGTTCAGAAGGCGATCGAATTCTACGCGAGACATGGTGCTGAAAACATGGGATCTTATCAATATGTTTAGGTATTCTACTCCGCTGGTAAATTATAAACATTTCAAATTTAGTGTCTCTCTTAGAAGCCTACGAGAAATGTCTTAGTTCTCCATGCAATATCTTCCAAAAATATTTCGTACACCAATGCATGCTGGCCGCTCATCCCTTTCAGGTGGCTTAACAATCGGTCCTGAGTGCGGCGTTTTCAAGATATTGCATCTTTGAAACTGGTTTGAAAATTGTTACTTCTAAAAAACAGTTCGTATATTTAGTCAGAATATCAAAATTGTTCAATTTTTTCTGGGTATTTGAATGATCGATTGCAAAATATTACTTAGCTTAGAGATCATCCAACATTTTGTAAACTACAAATTTCAGGTAATTGTAACTTCCCGAATATTTTTCGAGACCATGCCAAATTCAAACCAAGGTTCCTTAACTACCTATACTGAACATTATATCATGATAAACGCCATTTAATCAGATACATTATTACGTTCCTATTGTAATATTTAGGCATACGTTTTTGCCGCAAAAACTTGACAGTCAACTTACCTTCGGTATCGCAACACCACACAGCACGACGATCCAGATCACAAAGAGTGGTAGCCACCCCGAGACAAACGAGATCAACTCCGTTCAATCCAGTACAGCCTACCACAGGGGCACAATACGCACATTCAGGACGATAAGCATGGAGTAAAAAGTAAACTTGCTTTGATTTCCTTATTACTATCTGTTTTCTAATTGCGTTGCAGTAGTTTCATGTTGTTGATACATAAACATACAACACTGCTGAATCACCATACCGTGTGGTCATTTCATCGACAACTTGGTAATTCGACATTCACCGTGCTGAGCTCGCTATTGCGAACGGTTGTCAGGTCGATGCATAGCTTCAGACCAGAGGTAAAATGAAATACCTAGGGTTTTAAAGTACCTATACAGCTTCAGCATCCCGGGGATTGCTTTCAATGTGCTTGCGAATGTAATTGGAAACCATGCTCCAGTCTTCTCTTAGCCATGTTACGCTGAAAGTTATCTAATTCGCATGCTTTATTACACCTCTGCCACGCTTCAAAGGCAGTGTTTCTGTGGGGACTAAAAAGACGCCACAAGTTATGTAAAAATTATATTTGATGATGTAATTTTCTCGTAGGAATACTTAATATCTATTAAAATTGTGTTTTTGAAATACTGTCTGAGATATTGTAAAAGTAGGCATCACTAGTGCGTCAAAGCAACAGACCACCTGTGATACGCCTCGAACGCAGGCGGAGATTAAACAAATTACTCGGTGTAAATACGTCTATGAATATGTATCTGACCACAGAAATGAGCTTTGGAAACGGCTACTGACTACCGCAAGCTTCTCAAAGCGATTCCTGACCTGTGGAGTGTTTGGAACACTCCACAGGTCAGGAAATATGATGAAATATGATGTTTGGTAGCGAATAACTGCTCGATTGGATGCTTATCTGATCAAATTGCGTTAGGCAGTTTGAAGAATGCCTAAAATTTTAGGCATTCTGCAGAATGCCTAGGCATTCTGCAGAATGCCCAGACGCTTTGGCAATCTGCAGATTGCCTAGGCATTTTGCAGATTGCCTAGGCATTCTGCAGAATGCCAAACTGGCTGGGCATTCTGCAGAATGCCTAGGCATTCTGCAGAATCCCTGATTCTTCACCCTGCCTGTAACATATATATATATATATATTAATAATAGACCAAGTTCGATACACACTCGTTCAATTATACACAAGAATTCAACCCTTTCTTTCACTCCCACAATTCCTCACGCAATTCATAATTCTCGAGACTCTAATCATTTTGCGCGTGGTTTTGTTCGTACGCACTCCCGCCACAGTTTTGAACCAGGATAAATCATTGCACGGCCAATCGGATAAAAACAGTGGAAATTCCAGAATTGTTTTCCTGAACCTGGAAATGTATTTTGAGAGCTAACAGGGTGGCCCTCGCTTTGGAGCGGTCAATAAAGGAAACATGTACTAACTGTGCAAAGTTTCTCCGGGTTATTCAATTACGCATCGCCCTCACTCCCGTTTGGTTTGGCGCAGGTGTGGTTCCAGAACCGGCGGATGAAGCACAAGCGACAGCAGATGACGGCCTGGCCTCTGGACCCGCGGCTGGCCGACCCCGCTCTGGCGGCTGTCCTGCTGCAGGCTGCCGTCGCCTCTGGTGCCTACCCCTGCTGGGGCGGCCTGGCGCCGCCTCTGCCCTACTGCAGCCCCCTGGCCGCCGCCAAGTGTCGCCTGGCGCCTTACGCACCGCTGCCAGTGCGGCCCCAGCCCAACGCCCCGTTCCTGCTGTCGCCTCTGGACACGAGTCTGGCAGCACCGCCGCTGGGCACGCCCCTGGTGCCCTCCGTATCCCGGCATATGGAAAGACCCCAGCTGGACAGAACGCGGCTGGACGGGGCACAGCTGGACAGGGCGCAGCTGGACAGGGCGCAGCTGGATAGGCTGCAGCTGGACAGACAACAGCTAGATAGTGCACAGCTTGAGAAGGGGACAGAGTTAGACAGGGTACAGCTTTACAGGAAGGCGCAGCTGGACAGGGCGCAGCTGGATAAGCTGCAGCTGGACGGGGTGCAGCTGGATGGGGCACAGTTGGAAAGGGTGCCTTCCCGAAAGGAACAGCTAGATAAGGCACAGCTTGATAGAGCTCCCTTAGATAGGGCTCAATTGGACGGGCAATTTCTACAGCGAGAGCGGCCGCAGACGACTCCCCTAGACCGAGCTTTGCTGGAAACACGAAATTTGATGGCGCCTTCTCCAGAGAAGCTGCTGGAAGCCTCACCTGAGCAGTCGGAATTCTTCCGGCCCTTCGAATCGTTTGTTCCGAAGAAGGACCTGGATTGACGCGGCATTCTGTGATAGCTCTCACGCTACCGTTTTGTTATTTAGGTATGACAGGTACACAACCTTTGGTGATAATCACCAGGAACTTGAGATTGCGTCATGATCCAAACGGCCCATGTGCCGATTGCAAGTCGATTCATTGTTCAACTCCAAAAATTTGCAGCATAAAAAGCCTGCCCCTTGTGATATACCGCACGAATGTGCCACGTATGAGTGTAACTCATTAGTTCCACTTCGCAGGTTTCCATTTCCGTTCTATTTTACTCGTAGAGCTAAAAGTTGAAGGAGTGTCGTTTCATATTGGGCCTAAGTGGCTAAAAATGGAACTACTGGCTTTGTCTCACGCCTTGCAAGATCTCCTGAGTGAGGCTGATGTTGATAAGCTATATCGGTTACTACAGAAATTAGCCAAAATGTTTTGATCGCTAGTCAAATTATGATGAGGCGATCCGAAATAGAGTGACAGCGTGTCACTGAAAATGTACTGGCTTAGCATAACTGTGCACTGTAATAGACAGAATGTACGTTAGAATTCGTGATATTTGTTTCAGTGTCAAGTGCGGCGGAAAAGGGGGCACCGCGGCACCGTGCCCCCTTCAATCCGCATCCTCCACCGCCACCGCTCAGGGCCAACGCTGATTGGGCTTGAAATGACACGAAGCGTCCCAAACGGAGTCGAATCAACAACTACATAACCAAGGTTCAGGCACTTGAAGCTGGAAATTAGTCAATATTGCTAATTGTATCAGTCAACAAAAAAATACTAAATCATTGCATTAACACGCGCATTGACGGGGGGCGGGTACCTGCCCCCACCTCGGGTTTTTCGGAGACAGCAGAAAAACGGCGGCGCGTAGCGCCGCCGTACTTGGTATACCTTTTCCCTTATCATTTTTACAACTTCCGTGAAAATTTTAAGGTTAGGTCATCTCAGGTCAGGTCACCAGTACAGGTCAAGTGACCCGACCTCAAAAAAAGTTTAAGATAGCATAAGTCGGAGCAGGGTCAACTTATCCGATTGAAACTCATATCACATAATGGCCCCACCGCGTTCTCTAACATATGTGCCGGTATTTTTGATATCGATGACCTAAGGTCAGGTACGAGGCATGACCTCTCCATTGGAAATACATGGGAAAATGGTTATTACGGAATAACTCAGTAACGAATGGTGATAGAGCATTTATTTTAGCTGCATTAGACTCGCCTGGGCTTTGCGGTTCTAATGATATGCATTTTATATAATTTGACCCTGACCTGACCTCAGGTCAGGTCAAATCCTTGATTTGACCTAGCAAGGTCAAATTATATATCATTCGATTCGGCTTGCTAAGAGGATTCATATAGTTCAAGTATTTTTGCTCTATCTTTACTTGTTCAGATGTAATGCCCGAAAAACTGAATTTTACATGTTATCCCTATGACGGGCATGTTTTGACCTCTCATGACCTTAAATGTGACCTGACAAAAAAATGGTTCAAATGTTTTCGATGGAGGAGTGGATGGGCAGCCCAACGCCGTTTACCGTTTTTCGCTACCTACCGTGGTTCTCGAGATCTTAGGGGGTGGGTACCCGCCCCCCCCGTCAATGCGAAGGTGGCTCAGACCCCGTCAATGCGCGTGTTAAAGAACATCATAACTGAATGGTCTTACATAAGGCGAAGGCGGGTAAGAGGACGCAGGAGATAGGAGTACGCAGCAGCTGTTTTGGTTACTTAGTAGCCATTGACATAGTGGGGACCTTGGTATAAAAACGCTAGGCCAGTTGCTTGCCTAACAAAGTAAGACCTTGCAGACCTTGCTCCTATGATCAAGTGTCTTTGCTTACGGTCTGTCATCAGTTCTAGAAAGCCCAGCTAAGACTATGTGCCAGGACTGGGGCCCACGTCAAACACCTAGAAAAATTGTATTGAAGACTGTCTTCCAAAGGGAGAATGCCCGGCCAGAGGAGGCGCTAGACCATCGTGCAACAGAGCGCATGCATAAGAGTTCGGGATATTTGTTTTTGCTCCGGTCAGAGTGCGTAGTTCATATTTGGAAAACTAGTTGTTGCAACGTCATTCCTGTGCATTTAGGGCGATATAAAATCATGCAATCATCTAGCTTGGCGACAAATCACTTTTCGCGACACAGCCAATGCATCTAACGCACAGCGGGGCATCGATGCATACTCCAGCCTCCTCCTTTGCGTACTTTTACCGACCCATTCCCATAAGAGTACGCAGGTGACTTTTTATTTCATTTTGGGCTCCTGACGAGATCATTTTTGAGACAGCAGGCTGAAACAAGGCCTATACATAGACCATTGTCCGTGCTAAACAGCCGTATACACATTTCATCTGCAGGACACATGGAGAAGAGTGTAATCTCTTAGAAAGTTATGTGCGTGCTTTTCCTCTATCCGCGGAAATCCATCATGAAAATCGCATGGATATTTCATAATCTATTTTCCCAAAGTGGTTCTATAAGTGGTTCTATCCACGAATCTATGTTACATTATTATCTATGTACAGTGGCGGCGGATACTATTTTCGGATGGGGGAAATAATTTTCCAGGGGCCCCCTTGACGATGGGGCCCCCTCGGCAGCAAAGGGCCCCCAAAAACTGCAATAGATTGGTTGGGACTTGCTTCCTGAGGTCAGAGGCATAAGCGCAGGGGCGGATTCAGGGGGCTGAAGGGGCTTCAGCCCCCCCGTTTTGCCCCATTTTCGCCATTGTTCGCCCTTTTCCCCACTTTTTCGCCATTTTTCAAAGTTCAGCCACCCCTAGAAAAATCCTGGTTTCGCTCCTGCATAAGCGTCACAAATGGTAAAAGTTTTTTGCCCACTTCAAAAATGGTTATTCCTCCCTGCTGTTTAGTTGCCCGTGTAAAAAAAATGAGAGAGACTGAGACCAAGCTGAGACCTGGGACCAAGCTCGGGGCCCCCTGAGACCAGGCTCGGGGGCTCCCTGAGATCAAGCGCGGGGGCCCCTGAGACCAAGCTCCGGGTCCCCTCATACCAAGCTCAAGGCCCCTGAGACCAAGCTCGGGGGCCCTTGAGACGAAGCTTGGGGAGGTCCTAGAGATCAAGCTCGAAGGCCCCTGAGCCTAAGCTCAGGGCCCCTGAGACCAAGCTCGGAAGCCCCTGAGACCAAGTTTGGGGGCCTCTGAAACCAAGCTTGGAGGCCCCTGAAACCAAGCTCAAGGCCCCTTAAGACCAATCTCGGGGCCCCTTAGACCAATCTGGGAGGCCCTCTTATATCAAGCCTGGGGGCCCCTGAGACCAATCTCGGAACCCTCTGAGGTCAAGTTCAGAGGCCCCTGAAGCTGAGCTTGGGGCCCCTGAGACCAAGCTCGGGGGCCCGCTTAGACAAGCTCGGGGCCCCTGAAACCGAGCTCGGGGGCTCACTTAAGGCTAAGCTTGGGGGCCCCTGAGACCAAGCTCGGCGGGGGGATGGGACACAGCTCGGGGGCTCCCAGAGACCATGAGTGGGGCCCTGAAACCAGGTTCGGGGGCCCCTTAGACCAAGCTCTGGGCCCCCTGAGACCAGGCTCGGGGGACCCCTTTAGGCTAAGCTTGGGGGCCCCTAAAGACCAAGCTAGAGGGTCCCCGAGCCCAAGATAGAGGGGCCCCCGAGTCCAAGCTCAGGGGCCCTTGAGATAAAGCTCGGACACTGTTCAAACCGAGGAACTGTTGAGGGCCCAGTCAGGTCATTCATGAACATTTAGAAAAGAACAAAGCTAAAATTGCGTATTTTTTCCAGGGGCCCCTCTGATAATTTTGAGGGGGGGCAACTGCCCCCTGCCGCCCCTTATCCGCCGCCACTGTCTATGTAGCACATACGTTAGAGCTATATACTGAATGTGATCTCGCTGGTTAATAGGTGTTATTCCATGGGACGGATATTATTGGTGAAGTTCCGAGCAGGACGGCAGCAGTAACTAGTTTTGTATTGTAGACACGCACTATGTCAACCGATTGGGTGTTTTATTATAAATGATGTCACCCGATTGGGTGTTTTATCATAAATTATCGATGCGTCTGATGGTGCAGCGTGTTAGCGCGCGCGTTTAGTTCAATCACGTGACCCATTGCAGCAAGAGATCGTGGGGCCGATAAACTTTTACTCAGAGCAGGGTGGCCCGCTGACTTAGTCCACTGCCTCGATAATCCACTACTCAGGAATTCTCTAAACAGTAGCGGAGTAGCAGTATATATTTCTGTAATCAAAAATTGGCGATTCAGCAGGTAGCCGATATAAGGGCATTCAAAACCACTTCTGCTACCCGCGGTCTGCCAAGGGGGCCGCCAGAGGCCAGAAGATACCGGTCTTGCCAACATAGTTGGGGAAACCTCAGGGAAACGGGTGTCAAAGACTGATTCTGGTATCCCTTGAGGTGCGAATAAGCGTTTCGTTTCAGTTTGGACATATTATCTGGAACCTAGCCTTCCCATTCTGAGCGACGGGAACATAATTTCGTTTCATGTAAGATTCCACAAGCTGTTTTCTTTCCGCGATTTTTTTTCTCTGATTGAAATTTGGTCTTCTTTGGGAAAGTCTTTACATTTGGCCTATGGTGGCTGCCACCCTCCCCTCCTCCCGTTTCTCTGGTAATAGAGGGAGAGTGAGAGCAGTTTACTATTAATAAAAAACAAAGGAGGCATCATTATTAACAGAAAACATTATCAAAATGCTTTAAAAAATGCCTAAAACACTTTTAACACTGTTAACATTATATATAACAATATTAACAAAAAGTATATGTTTTTTGCGAGATTGCACTTGCATATCTTAGAATAGAACTGAAAATTTTGTATGTTATATTCAGGTACACAGAAGTTCGTCTAACAGAGAATTAAACACCATTCTTGGGGTCAGGCTAAGACAAAAGGAAGCGTTAGCCCAATAGCGGAATAGCGGGTAATGGTTTCACAATTTTGAGAAAAAGTAGCGCTAGTAGCGGCAGCGGTTTCATCTAGCCAGGGTGGGGAAAGTATTCGTGGCGGTTTAAAATAATTTGGTAACGACGCTCACCACTGTGTTTGGTGTCCTATTTTAAGTTGTGCAGCCTAGAGTGGTAATTTGGTTATTCTAGAGTTTGCAAAGAGGGACTGCTGTAACCACAGTTCTTACCCGCCCTAAATACCTAGAATGGGAGGTGAAGAGTCGCATTTGGGTCTTCATTACCTTCCACCTCTTCATTTCCACCGCGTGCGTTAAATTAAGAGACCAATACCAAAACTCACCAAGAGTGCCACCTCCCCCGGTCCACCTCGGCCTGAGAGGCGTCGGCGGGGCCTGGCCGTCGCATCCATCACAGTACCGGAAGCTGAACGGACAGGTAGATGGCGTGCCAATCAGAGGTGTGTAATATCTGCTGTCCGTCCGTCAGCCGGACCCGCGCCTGTCTGGTGGGTCCCGCCACAGAGCACTGATTGATGACGATACAGCGATCTAGGCAAGTGCGCTTCTCGCCAGTACGGGCTGACGTCTAACCACTAACTACGTCTCGGTGTGCAGTAGTGCTATCTCTTTTAAGGGGCGTATCCAAGCTCGGGACAGGTTCTTATAGCTTATGTCGCTTACCGACTAAAAACTTTGGAAATATGGCCGATGCTCTATCATTTTAAAGGACACGAAGGACGGTGCCAGAGTTCCAGTCTCCTGAAAATATTTCTCGGCCGTGGCTTATCTCCTGCCGTGTCTTCTGTGGCCCCTCCTTCGAGTTCGTCTGTCACAGATTAACGAACTCGCACGTAACTGGGGAGACACCGCCGGACCTCCTCAGGCTGGCAGCTTCACCAGGAGCGCGGGGAGACACCGCCGGACCTCCTCAGGCTGGCAGCTTCACCAGGAGCGTGGGGAGACACCGCCGGACCTCCTCAGGCTGGCAGCTTCACCAGGAGCGCGGGAGACACCGCTGGAGCTTACGGAGTCGGTTATCGACCCTGGGGTCGACTCAGAGTATGTCTAAACCTGAGAGATACTCGCAGTGTCATCTTGGACACTATGGGCCTTTTGTATTGAGAAAATGTTCAGATTAAGTTTAAGGGATCGAGTATGCTCTGTGATGTGATAAACGACTAAAAGACAGCACGGAGTCGGAACAGACTCTGTTTAGGTTCTGACAACGACTCGATTTCTGCCGTAAACCCTTCCCAAAATATACATCTCATTTAGTGTCACTTTTGATATGTGCGATGGTTCCTTTGGACATCAAAATCAGCTATAAATTACTTATGTTTGACAATTTCTCGCGAGGAGTCGCTTGCACTGAAAAACAGCGAAGAGCCCAAGGGGCTCTTGAAGAACTGTGTGCGTTCTCGTTGTCCCTATCAAAAAAGGCAGCACTTTTTGAGAACCGTGCGGGTTCTTTGCAGCTGGATTCTTCAAGTGGGTTCTTAGATTCTTTACATCGGGTTCTTCGATTCTTTGCTTTAGGGTTCTTGGATTCTCGGGTTTATGTTTAAGGGTTCTACGGTCCTTGTTTTCCCTATTAAAAAGGCAGCACTTTTAAGAACCCAGTGAATTCTTCGCAGCCAGGTCAAAAAACATTCTTGCGAAAGCATGCTGAAAAACGACGAAGAAGCCAAGGGGCTCTTTAAGAACTGTGTACATTCTCGCCGTCCCCAATGAAAATGACAAATAAGTTCTTCGACTCTTTGCTTTTGGGCTCTTAGATTCTTTTTTACCTGGTTCGTTCTCCCTTATATTAAATATAGCGACACTTTTTAAGAACCCAGTGGATTATTCACGACAATCTTAACAATTCCTTACCAAAGTATTTTTTATTCCTCTCGCCACAAAAACAAACCATTGAGTTCCGGCACATTACATATTTGGAACAATACAGCGGGGGACGGTAAGATGCAAAAGTTAGAATATTTTTCCAGTCGCTTAGAACAAGCTTTAGGGTGCTTAAACTTTTTAAGTGGTTTACCTTACATAAAAAATGTCATTAAACTAAGCAATAATTGCAAATTACACTCTTGTTTCCATAGGTTAGAACAACAAGCCTTCTGGCGTTTAGCCTTTTTAAGCGGCTTTACATACAAATATCATTATACAAAGTCAAAATTCCTAATTACCCTCTTTTCTCAATATAGTCTTTATTTTACAGTTAAGACTCCGTTGAAGTTGTCGTTATTCTTCGGGTTGAATTTCCTGAGAGGACCTTACAAGGTTGTACTCCACGACTGCCAACTTGGTCGTATTGCTCAGCAAAGCTATCAAATATTATTTGAACACTCCGGTGGTCTTGTCCCGTCTCCTCTTGATCTAGAGTGGCCTGAATCCCGAACAGTGTCCACATTGAACAGAGTGGTCCAACTCTTCCTGGCAGACTGCTGCTCCTTCAACCTTTGCTTCTTTTCCCTTCTCTTTCCATGGCTGGCTTGTCCAGGTATTGTTGCGCCTGCTCTGCAACCATGAGGAGCTCGCTACTCGCCTTCAGTGGGTCCAGCTCGTCCACGCTCTTCGTCTCATTCCCCTAGGCGACCAGCTGCCGCTCCTTCGTATGTGTGGCTAACTTCCCATTGGTCCGCTCCTTCTACTCCATCTCTACCTGCTGCTTCCTCTGCATCTGGACCGTGAACAAGATGAAACTGGAAAACTTACGCTTCCAAAGCTTCTGTTCTTTTGAGGATCATGGAACGACTAACTGTTAGCGCAGCATGCAGCTTACTCAGCCTGCAGTCCATGGTCCCGGACTGCCACCTCATCGACAGGCTGCTAACGAGGATGTTCTCGACGTTGGCCGAGCGTTCGAACACAGAGTATTCTTCAAGGAACTCTAGGGACAGCCCGAAGCCCCTTGTGTGGCGGCAGCCATGGACAGGCAGTAGGGTGTCCCACTTTTAAAAAAGTTTATGTGGGCACGCAGGGACTTCTGAATCCCGTTTCTTATTCCATGGGCATTATTTCAACCAATTTTTAGAATTTTTGACCGGTAAACTCTCTTGGCCCCGAGCGCTTGAAGTTTAAGCCTAAATTTGGTGTTATCAGTACTGCCACGTTGAAGTCTCCTGATGGGGATTCCATGATATTTATGGCATTGGTGGATATTTAAGGCTGAAATTTAATCAATTTGAAGAAATAAATGTGTGTGTTGTTTTCTTCAGTATCATTTAAAGCATTTTTGGGCTGGCAGAGCCCAAAATAGATAGTTTTTGCTTATTTGTCATCGGCATGCGACTTAATTCTAAATTTTACGTTTTGACATGACCTCCTTTTCCTGAGCATCTGCAGTTGTTATCTGATTATATGGCTAAGCACCCTGCAGCCATTCCGAATGAAAAACATACCTGCATAGTTGAGTTGCAAAGACATGACAATTTCCTCCTAAACATATATCAGCTTTCCTGAAGCACCAGGTCATTACGACTCCGGCAGCTCTGACATACATCCTTCATGCAGTCATATCGCTCATAACTTAAAAGGCAAAACACATAGATTGTTTGAGCAAACATCGTTAACACTCTATTCATATTTACTACGTGTTTTACTAAAGGCGCGAGTAAGCCACTTTGGTATGGTTACAGGTCTGCCTGTGCCAACTAACAGCCTGTGCCAGAGCCCTCAGTTGCTCTTCATCTTGGGTCTTGTCTATGAGCTCTTGCAGGAGCCCAATGCCACGTTCGGTGCCATCGTTGGCAACTGCAAGGTCACGAACAAAGCATCTCACGTAACTGTAGCCAGCTGAAGCTGGCCATTCCTTGACTTCATCTGTAAGCCATGAAGTGTCCATTTCACTTAGCAGGCTGAACAGAAGCCACGATATTTCGCCGACGAGATCCGCCAGGTTTTTGACCCTATGAATGTTCGCGGAAAGTGGTTTCCCGGCTAGAATTACTTCAGGTCACTGCAGTGAGGACAAACACTCCGCTAACTTTTGACGTTCCTCTTCGGACACGTCCTCACTGAAGAGGACAAATACTAGTGCAGCCGCTTCCAGGTAAGCCGTGTGTCTCTCTAAGACTTCAGAATGGCGTTAGCGATCAGGCGGAAAGGTGCAAGCTCGGACAGCTGCTGCATATCCCTGTAGTATTGGAGACCGTCCCATATTGCAGTGACAGCAAGCCCGGAGCGAGGGAAGAAGGAAACATTGAAAAAACGACAAGTCACCAAGCTTTTGATCTTGGCTGCATCTTTATCTGAGAGGTGAAGTTGAGAGGACAGAAGATACATTTTGATGGCATGCAATGCATCTGCCAGAAGCCTTGCTTCGCTTGCTGCTCCTGGCCTGCGCATTCGGTAGTTTTCAGGTAACTCTCCCGACAGGTAGGTACCGATCAATGAGCACAATTATTTGTAGTCATCTCTCAGAAATGTGCTTGAGGTCATATGATCTGTCGCCCAGCCGAGCACGCTCTCTGCTTTTTTGTTCAGGAAACCCACGCTGCAGGACCAGCCAAAGCCAATGATTGGACCGTCTTTTTCTACCGGTGACCACCTTTGTTTGAGCTGCTTGTACAGCGCCTTCGACGGACCTTTTGTTCCTCCAAAAATGGTTTTTGCTGCATGAGCAACATGAAGCTCGTGTACGGGCCTGCGGCATTCCAGTCCGAGCATAGCATGACCGATTTCCCGCTCCAGCCTCCACGTGGCACCTGATCTCCAGCCTGATTTCGCCGCTGTCGTGTCATAGACAACACCCGCGACTGTCGTCACATCTACGTCGTATTCAGCCAGCTGTTCGAGCATAGCTTCAGCCACCTCAGCGCCTTTACTGCTAGGTAACTTCAAAATGAAACTGATCGTTTTTCCCACACAAATTACTCATGAAGAAAATATGGTGCACAGAGTGCTATGGTAATAACCCGAATATATATGCCAGGTGGGGAAAATGCTGGAAACGCCATGTGTTTAAGACTGGTTCTGAAACTTGTTTGCCGTTAATCACTCTCTGTCGTCTAAGAAACTCAACAGTTCGAACTTAATACTCGTAGCTCTAGACCTAAAGAGGCCATGCTGATGATGCCGGCCTACAAATTGGAAAACAGCTTTGCAACAGATATTCACCCATTCAACTGCTCGATCACATGTCAGGTATAAAAATCATGGAAAATATTGCATTTTGAAAAACTTAGCCGCATACTTTGTTTTTGGTTGATCCCGTCTCACCACTGTACCGGAACCAAATTTGGGTATGTGTCGGGTCTTGGTCATTGTCTCAGCATTGACATTTATGTGCATTAAAACTGCCTTCTCTTATGGGTAAAGGCAATGATCTCAAAACTGATGGATTAATCAAGTTCCGTAAGATATTAGATTATGCTCACTATATTTGAAGAAAAAAGACTCATGCTAGCATTTGAAAATGCCTGCCCGAATCTGTGCAAAAATATCCACCAATGCCACAAATATCCTGGAATACCCTTCAGGAGACTTCAACGTGGCAATACTGGTAACACTAAACTTAGGCCTAAACTTCAAGCGCTCGGGGCGAAGAGAGTTTACCGGTCAAGAATTCTAAAAATTGGTTGAAATAAGGCTCATAGAATAAGGAACGGGATTCAGAAGTCCCCGCGCGTCTACATGAACATTTTTGCAAAGCGGGACAACCTAATAGGCAGTGATTGGCGCCATCAGGGAAACAGCGGGGGAGGACACCAGTGGCGCCGCCAGCGCGCTCACGTTATAGCAGATATTCAGAAAGGTATCGATGATACCCCTGATGTCTCTTTTCTTTGGATCCCGGGCCA
Organism: Lepas anatifera; assembly: GCA_034440635.1. Taxonomy (NCBI): domain Eukaryota; kingdom Metazoa; phylum Arthropoda; class Thecostraca; family Lepadidae; genus Lepas; species Lepas anatifera. Next base: position 292,668 of record JAOTON010001461.1, read on the forward strand.
CTGCAAAATTCAAGGAAATGAAAAGTGGTCTGGAGATGATAGCAAAGCTCTCCTCCAGGACAGTATCCGGAAGCAAATTCAAAATAACTGGACAACAAACCACAGCGCCCACCTATTCTATATCAAGCCTAACATCGGCTACTGGCCCAGTTCCAACCAAAAGAGTCGCCGGCGCGAGGTTATTTTAACCACTCAGAAATGGACACACAAAATTAAATGCCTATTGGAACGAGGGTACCTGTGGTACCTGCGACGCAATGGAGAATCCCTATCACATTCTCATCAATTGTCCCCAGCACAATACCCATCGGCAACCCATGCTAGATTACTGCCGAATCCAAAACATCCCTGTAGACCTAAAAACTCTGCTCGGTAACGACCATCCTGAGCTACTCGAAAAACTCTTTACATTTCTAAAGGACTCTGGGCTAGAGAAGTTTCTATAAATCACCCCTCCCAGTATTTATGATGGAGGGTGCATGGTGCACCCTCAGAGTAGGACTTGCCTATTTTCAAATTAACCATTCATGTCACAGATGATCCACTGCAAAATTCAAGCAATAGTTGTTTAACCTTTAAATGGTTTATCGTAGGCTAAGGATAGGTTATGTTAGGCTAGCTTTGAAATCAGGTTAGGTTAATTAGGTTAGACTTCTTCACCGCAGTGATATCTTTCACTGCGGCTCTATGCTAACCACACTCATACTCTTACTAACAATCTAACTGTCCTCTCACACATCTTTTCCTCTGCGCGGCGGCTGCCCAGCCGGAGAGGGGAGCTGCAACCTCACCTCCGGGTTGCAGGGTAAATTCGCGGCACCCTGGCCAGGTGTTTAGTGCAGTTTCTAAAATATGAAAATTATTGATTTAACGGAGGATTTCGAGTAACGTAGACAAGCGGACATCAGTAGCTGACACACAAAATTCTAAGTTCTAAATTCCAAATTCTAAATTTAAGGTCTTCAACCACAGAGATAACCTTCGCACTCTGCGGGTCCAAATATATTAAAAGACCTCCCTTGGCATGGCTATGCCATTGCCACGACCGTCCATTTGCAAGCTAAAGCATCTTGCAACCCATTACTTGAAATAACTCCCATTGCTTTAACAGACTAACGTAGCTTGCCCTCACGCAAAATTCTCAAATTCTTCTATACACTCCTTTAGAGGCGGGCAAAGGTGCTATGCACAGAACGCCTAATAAAAAGCCATAAAGAAGAAGAAGCCCGCTCAACATCTGTCCGCGGGAGCTGCAGACCGTGCTGGCCCGGCAGAGGTGGGGCTTCGGGCTGTCCAGTCTGCTGTCCAGTCTGCAGTCCAGTCTGCAGGGCTCTGGTACCAGTCTGCAAGGTATGGAAATATGTCAGATGATACACATAGGTAATACAAACCAGTTTTTGAATAATCACACCAACAGCCTTCTAAAACCAAACTGGGGAGAAGAAAAACATCAACTATTTGCTAAAAACAAAAGTTTGTATTTTTATACTCATTGCCAAATTTTCCTTCCTCTTGAAGTTTTGTGGGTGTTCACTGTCAGCTCTCTTGCACCAGGCCCCCCTTTCACCAGTGACAATTTTGTTTTCTCCAAAATTTGCACCACTTTCACTGGCCTCAGGGGCACTCACTCAGACAAGAACTCCTTGAAAGTTCCATATTTTGCAGAATGGGCCTGGCCAAGGGAGCTGACAATGAACAGCCGCAAAACATAGAGGAATCAAAACGAGCTGCAAAATATGAATACCAACTTCCCTAATTTTAAGCTAGTATGGAGAGTATCACACTTTCAGTGGGGAAAGCTGTGGTCCGGGTTCCCAAGAATGGCTACGTTCCAAACAATGGGAACATTGTCCGATATTTGGAAACGTTTAATCCATAAATGGAAACGCATGTTCCCAAGGATGGGACGCCCGGAACGATGTTTTCAGAAAACACAACAGGAATTTGGAAAAGATAAGGGCAGCCTTTCCACCTGGTCACTTTCTAATCACCTTAAAATTTGAGGGGGTTTCTATTTTGAATTAGGAAATCTATCTTGGAACGCTCCCTCAAATATTCGTCTGTACTGCGCTATCCAGCCCCGGTCAAGAACGATGAAAAGATTGTTCTGAAACTGTGCAACCAGACAAATATTATTTTTTTGATAATTTTCGGGGAAAGTCAATGAAAACTGATAGAGTGAAAACAAAATTTCAAAATTGAAGGCTGCAAAAATATTTTTAGGTACTGGTATCACACAGTTGCTGCCCCTTGGTTGCTGCCCACCATGTACAAACCGACCGGACTAAATAGAGGAAAACCGTGCCTTTCGTCTGTTTACGAAGTAAGTAGTGCTTAAAAGTGGTAGTTTCGCATTTCCTAAGCTGTTTCATATTGCTTCGTATCAGAAAGTGTTTAGCTCTGGCAGATTTTGTCCCCCAAATTGTTCGAATCATTCCGTAGTGTTTGGATAGATTTATGGTGCGTCACTGCATCAACTCGATATTTACTGTGGTGCTTCATTCATGGGCAGATCCAGGGGGGCAAAGGATCCCTTCTTTGACCCCCCGGGGCCCCTGAAAGGTCGATGGCGCACCCTGACATGTCGCTTTCCACCGCTCCCCCTGGATGCGAAAATCGGCGCACACCAATAGGATTTTGAGCCCACCTAATAGGTGTTGCCTAAGGCCTCAAGCTCCCCCTCAAGATATCATAGTTCATGTAACATGTAGTAACAAACAGTTCAACACATGTAACATGTTTGTAACATGTAGTTCAAAACATGTAGTAAAAATAAACGCGGACATTCGCGGACGCAAGGGAGGGGGCTCATTCCGGCCATGGCCCACCAAAGTGCTGGAGGGGGGGCAAACTATCTTTTGGCCCCCAAACGCCGGATTTTTTTGAAAAAGGTGTTCACACTAGGTCTGTAGAGCAAAAACAAATCTTCGCTCCACCCCCCCCCCAGGAGAGCGATGATGTGCTTGGAGAGGTAGCTTATACTAGGTCTGTCGAGCACCCGAGTGGCACGTCCCAGCCCCCTCCCACCCCCTCCCCCAGGAGGAGAGGCAGACATGGGTTTGCCCCCCCAACTCGCGTCCGCCCCTGAACGCGGACACTGATCGAAGGCAATGGCGGGAGAGGCTTGAGCTCCTAGCCCCCAACCCCATGAACTCCTGGATTCATCACTACCCTTTGATGTGAGAACTGGCGACTCCGCAATAGACTTTGTCACCCCCTGTTCGGATGATGCCCATTTCGACCGTTGCCTCCCCCTCTGGGAAAACCTGGATCCGCCTATGCCCCTTCCACCCCTATGAGCCTGCTTCTTGCAGGAGCAGGCCTTTTTTATAGGTGGATCCAGGATTGCCGATCGGGGGAGGGCACTTCTCGCCGGGGCGCCATCCGGACCAGGAGTGCGCTACTTTTGACCGATAAAACCTATCAGGTGGGCGCAAAATCCTATCGGTAGGCGCCGCTTTTTTGCTTCCTGGGGGAAAGCAACATTTCAGGGAGCGCCATCGACCTTTCAGGGGGCGCTATAACCATTTCACGGGGCGTTGAGGGTCGACCTGGGGGCACGTGCCCCTTTGCCCCCTCTCCGGATCCGCCTATGGCCCCCATTCAGACTTATTCAGATAAACTGACATATTGAAATAATTCGGCAAATATGCGCCTTTATTCGTTTCAAGTTGTCTGAAATAACAATTTGAATCTACAATAGAAAACGAGTTTCCAATTATGGAACAAGCGTTTCCAAATATGGGTCATTGCACCCATTGTTGGGAACGTATCCATTCCTGGCAACGCTGACCACAGTTTCCACCATGGGCTCCGCGAATTTTTCTCCCCAGTTCAGTCCAAGATTTTGGTGGCTAGTTTTGTGATTGTTCTAAATAGTTAATGCAATTGTCTAGCTGCTTCAAAATATGGGTCAGTGCATTTTTCTTCCCCGCTTTGTTGCAAATCTTAAATGGCTGGTGGTGTGACTATTCTATATATTGTTGGTTAAATTTCTGGCCTGTTCATGTTGCCATACTTTTCAGACTGCTTTTGGGTATTTTGTCATACTTTTCAGACTGGTTTGTAGGTATTCACATATTTGTTCTCCCTTGTTTGATGCGAATCTTCCGTAGCAGGCGGCACAATCATTCTAGGTATATAGCTATAAGTGCATTTCGCCTGGCCTGTTGCCATACTATAGTGGGGGGGGTTGGGGGCTGGAAGTCTGCTCCGCCAGCACCTCGAACAGCATCCGGCTATGCGTTTACTATTGGGGCTCGGACATTTCTAGGGGGGCTTGAGCCCTCTTGGGTCCGCTACTGGTCTATTTCATTTGAGGATTAAGATACCGGTTCTTAAGCCATATTTTACCTGCTTTATTTCAAAGATATATCGGAGAAATATGACAGATGCATAGGCCGATCTATGGTACAAGGAGAGTTTTTAAAGACTTATGCCACCCCTTCGCCCAATCGACTATCGATGCCCCATGAAAGATTAATGAAACTCTCTGACAGGTCAATGGGCCCCCATAAATGTCGCTTCCTTCCCGGGAAGCAGGAATAAACGTTATCGCGATCGGATTTGGCGCCCAACGGATATATTTTTCCGCCCCTGGCATTGGCGTCCCCCAGGCCTGGATGACGCCCTGAACATGTGTCCCTCCCCTGAGCGGAAATTTACGATCTGCCTATGGACGGATGGACAATACCAACCCCCCTTTCCCAAACCCCGCCTCTGACAGGAAGACGGCAAAGTCAACCTAACGGCACATCGCCAGTGGATCCCGTGACCCTTCTTCAAAGCGCAAAGCGTTTTGTTTTCTTCTTCAGAAACACTATGTTTTTGAAATGTTTCCAGGGCTGGCCCCATCCAAACATTTTGCCAAGTCTACCACAAAGCGTCGGTGGTACCACAGTTTTGTGCAATGATGCAAATTTCCCATAGGCCAGTAGCCACATTTAGTTACCACACACGACAGTTGTTACCAATTAACAAAGTGCCGTCACACTTACCTTAACAAAGCAGGCGCCAGATGCTCCACTTCTCAACTCAAGAAGCTCCCCACTGCAAATGTACCATCCGCTGTCGCGTCGTTGTGTTGCCATGGCGACGCAGCCCCGCAGCGTCACGCACACGCACAATCAGCTGATGAGACAATTTCCGAGAAGTAGTTCGAAACCGCTATCCCTTCTTTGGGTTCTTTACGAAGAAACTAAAAACAATGCATTTGAGTGCCGGTTCTCGCCTGAGAATGGTCCCAATGGGTTCTTATCTGAAAGATACGTGGGGCTTCTTACACTTTCCCGCCAAAATGCAAAGAACTCAATGAGGTATTCGGATAGATCAAAGAGACACCACTGAAATCTTATGGAAGAAGTTTTGGCAAAGTTCTCCTGAGCGGTTTTGAGTGTGGGTGCCCTCGGTCGACTCATCAGCCCTGGATATCATTGAGTTAAATGATGAGCTCAGGTCGAAGGGTCAGGGTTTGGTTTGATTATCTTTCACCTGATATTAAGCTGTGCTAAGTTTCTCGTTAAACACTTCTGTTACTATGGCTTGAAAAATACCATATATTTTCCTATCCACATATTTGTGGCTGAACTGTAAAACAGTAAATCATGCTGCTTCTAGACATTAGGGGATCGCGGGTGTAGAAACGTATGGTTCTGGAGGAGCGTGTGGGCACAAAATATCCAGAAAAGCGGTCTCAAATGTCGAAAACCACCCCAAACGTTTTTACGCCACATTTGAGTTCAGATTGCCAGCATGGATCATAGTTAAAGGGGGTACACGTACGTACAATGGGGGTCGAAGGGGAGAGGGTATCACTCAACTGGTCTTCTAGGGGAGAGCTACCAAAAAGTTCTCTACCAATCACCTTTTCCTTTTCTTATACTTATCAGCATGGACCAAGGCATATTTTAAGCTAAAAAGTGGTGAACATTTATCCCACCAGTCCCCCATGCTATGCCCACCAGTGAACGGCCCTGAACGGACCAGTGCCCACCAGTCACCAGTCATTTGCTGCTCCTGGAGTACCCTTTTGGTGGGGATTCACGCCCTTTTCAGCCGAATGCCCACCAGTCCCATTTTCTTAAAATACGCCCTGGCGTGGTAGTATCAGTATCAGTATCAGCGTCAGTGTATTCGACGAAGGTCCGCCACTACAGGGTTTTTTCACTTGTCACACCATGGAAGTAAAACACCCTCGCCTCGTAAAAAGAGGGAAATGGCAAGAAAACAAACACTTCGAAGCCCATATCGACACTGTGAGACAGAAGTGTACAGGTACGCTGATAGCACTCAGTCATGCACAGCACACCATACCACGACGATATTTGGCGCAAATTGTTCAAGGGCTCGTGATTTCAATCGTACGGTATTGTATCAGCATTTACGGCTCCTGCAATGTAACGCAAACCCGACGAATCCAAAAAATTATCAGCTTTGGTGCGAGGGTGGTGACCGGTACACGGAGAGGCGACCACATATCTCCCGTACTTACTGAACTGCGATGGTTCAGTGCAGAGCAGCTAGTGCAATATCACACTTTATGTGCGGTGTAACAGGCCATAGAGAGTGGGCAGCCGTCGGCCATTGCCAACACGATCGGAATTAGAGCAGACGCTGCACACGGACATCACACACGACGATCAAACCAACTGACTCTACCGCGCATCAGGACAGAAGCGGGCAGACGACGACTATGTTATTGCGGTGTCAAGCTTTTTAACGAGTTCGACTTTGACAGGACAAGGCCATTTAGAGCTGCGTTAAAAGACATGTTGATTACTCAGCAGTGAAGATGCGTATATATGTGTGAAAATCTAAGTGAGTATGTATGTGTGATGTATTGCTGCTTTTATGATCACGGCTGCTGTGTTTTTATAGCTCTTACTTTGTTTTATCCATGGCATTTTGTATATAATTTTCATGTCTTACATCGCGACGTGTCATCGTGAAAAGCCACATCAGTGTGGACCCTTGACGAAATACATCTCAATCTCAATCTCACACCTAACAACACAGATGTCCACTCACTTGCAAACATCATACCACATCTAAAAACGTCGTCGAAACATATCACTCATGGCTAGATATTGCAATCGGCTGATTGCAACTTCGCAGCAATAGCCAAAGTGTTGGTCGTCACAGGAGCTCACAATTGGTGCCAATTTTATATGATCTTAGGTCATCAGGCCACCTTTCAGGTCAAGTGAAAACCTGATTACTGTCTCTAGAGCCCACAGTCATCACTCTGCTTGTCATTGAGAAAACCTGTGAGAATTCATTGTGAAGAGAACGATGGTATGACCATCAAAGTACTAAGGGGACTGCCACACGGATAATAGAGCTCTTTATCAAAACTTTATTAACTTTTTTAATACTAGATGTTTCAGAAACAGAGTTCCTTCGTCATTAGCTCACATCAAAAACACTGTAAAGACACATACTAAAGCTAAAGTTTTGTATGTATCTTTACAGTGTTTTTGCTAAAGTTTTGTATGTGTCTTTACAGTGTTTTTGATGTGAGCTACTGACGAAGGAACTCTGTTTCTGAAACGTTTAGTATTAAAAAAGTTAATAAAGTAAGTGTTTTGATAAAGAGCTCTATTGTCCGTGTGGCGATTCAAACCGTCAACAGAATACTAAGGGGACATTTCCACTTCGATTCATATGCCCTGCGGCTAGTGAGTGATGTAGGTAACGCGTGAGTTAAAGCCAAAAGTCGTAAGACACAGGCGACTAAAAGCCAAAGCTGCCAAAAGTGTCTAAGATTTCACTTTTCAATCTAGCTTTTCCGTATGTATTCTACTTAGAGGTTCACCTCTAGGTGATAATATAAAACGTCAAATTCAAATTCAGTACAAGAAATTACGTAAAGATCGTTTTTTAGACCCGAAATCCGGGGTCTTTCCCAAATAATTATAAGATTTAAGGTACGTACAATAAGCAATGCACTAAAAGAGGCTAGAGTAGGTCGTAAACGATTGCCCAAAGCAAAAAACGGTCAAAAAGGGCCACAAGATTTCGCCAAAGATCACAAAAAATTAATTGAAATCAAAGCACGCGTCACGCCCAAGCAACGGAGGACAGGACGCAGAGAAAAGTCTAAAAGCTGACTCTGCAGTACATGCTTTCGGAAATGACGCCCTAGCTCGATGGCCTGACGTGACCTGAAAATAATATGCGTCATGAATACTCCATAAGCTATGCAAAGCGGTGCCTGCTTTACTACTGCTGTTTCTGAGCCATATCGGGAAACAGCCTTAGAGAGAGTTGCAAAACCCTCGTAAGGGCAAGGGCTGCATAACCAGATAGTGGGATCTCCAAAGCAAAAAAAGTACTATTCCATGAAAAATTAAAGCGAATCCCATTGACGTCCTCATTTCTATCACATGTCTCAACACTGGACTGCTCACCTCAGTGACTGTTTGTATCTCGTATGTTTCACAGAGCGGCGTGGCCGTGTCTTCGCGTCAGCCGGAGGCGACGGTATGTGACGCGGCTGTGACCCATCCACGCTGACATCGGCCACTGTCACATAAACAATTCGCAGTTCATGAAGACAATAAGGGTGCGTCCGACCGGCTCGCCCTTGGTGGGCCCGTCACATTCTGTCCTCCCGCCCACACTGGCGACTTGTGACGTCACAGCTGTGACTGCCAGACGGCCTGACGCTTCCTGGAACAAAACAGCCATTCATCTTCCGGCAGGTGGTGCGGTCAGGCTATCGTCACGGTTATATCGGACTTACACCTCTGAAACATTTGTTAACCCTCCGGCGCTGCTGGTCTGGTGATAACTGGTAAATGGCACCCATCACGTTGCCACATCAACAAAAAGCAAGAATGTATTTCTGTACACTTCCAAAATTGGTAATAGGTACTTTGGGTAGAGATTGGCAATACTCCAGGTAAGATTTTGGGTAAAATTTTGGGTTATATCTTGGGTAATATTTTGGAAAATTCTCTAAGTTCGTGGGGAAATAAGTGTTTTAGGGGTGCCTGCATCCCTGAAACCCCGTGGCTAGGCCACATATGTCAGGAGGTAGTACTACCTCCTTACTTTCTTACAAACGTACCTAGAAACTGTGCTCGGGATTGTATTCAGAAAGTTGGTACCCAAGCTGAGAGTCCTTGACATCCTTAACATGGGGTTAACTAAATCGAGTCGTCGATACCAAATTGCCAGTGCCCTGGCCTCATCTTCCGCAGTCGGGCTCCAGCTGAAGTTTGGTTCCGTCCAGCCGCGCTCGCTCAGCCCACACACACACTCTGTACCGGGCCACAACGGCTGTGTCGGCCGCAGATAAATCTCCTGGTCCCATTCGGGGACGGCAGATAATACAGCACCCCCGACACGGGACGAGCTCAGCTGATCGGCAACACGGGGCGCCGCTGGTGCACGTGCCGTGTCGGCGCGCGACCGACACGGCACGACATCCGCCACCACCATCTACACGCCACCACCCGGCGCCGGCCTCATTGTCGGACCATGTGCCGTTTATCAGGTGGTGAATGGAGAGCCCTGATCGCCCTGGGGCGGTCCTGTGGCATCGGGACACAACAAGCGGCCGACACCAGCTTCAGAGGCGACAAATTGCACACGCCTCAGTCACTCCTCGGCACGGCTGGCGGGATCAAGGTCTGACTCCGCATGTAGTACCGTTGGAGCCGGGATAGAGTGAGAAGTATGGTCGCATTGTTGTCTGAATTTCGAATTATTTTGTCACCAGCGTTCTGGTGCGAAGACCAGGTGGACGAGTCCCCCGCCCCAGTGGTCAGCGGGTCTACCGCGCACTGATGTAACAGTCACCGGTACCAGCCGGTCGCGTGGGCTCATCGAGACATTCGCCCCAGCTATCGAACGACGGATATTGTCTGCAGGGCTTTAATAATGTGGAAAATTACACCAACAACCCATCGGAAGCCTTGTGTCATGCTGCTTGTTAACTTGGCAATTTTCTATCAACAAAACTACAGGCCCAGCCAGAAACGTTTGATTTCTGAGCCCAACATGACTTAAATTAAGTGCATCATGTGAACTTTTCACCATCGGGAATGGGGAAACGTGCCATCTGGCTTGCGTGTCCTTGCAAAACTATTTTCCGCCAATAAGTGTAGATGAATCCGGCTAAGAACGCTCACTGTACCATTTCCTAGTTCCTCCATTCTTATGCCAGTCTGTGCCTGGTTCGAAACGACGGAATTAGTGCACAGTCACACTATTGCCTCTGAGTCACACAATTTGCTTATTCAACTGACTATCCATTCGCAGACAACAGACAGAAAAATCCACACATACACATTCAAAAATGCACGTTCATTTTATCGCTTCGAACCAGACACAGACTGGTATAAGACTTAAGCCATGACACAGTGAACTATGTTCTTAGCCGAATCCATCTACACTAATTGGCGGGAAATAGTCCTACCGGGACACGTGCAGTAGATAGCACGTTTTCCGAAGTGCGATTGTGAGAGATTCACACGACACAACTTAGTGAACTTTTGGGCTACTCCATTTCTGTCTGTCGCTGTTTTTAGGCGACCCTGCCTGCGATCTAAGCTTGCTGACCCCTAACCTCACCAACCACTAATCAGGAGTAAAGTGACAGTCGGATGAATGGAACAGGAAGCGGGTTGGCCTGAGCTGAGGTGCCAAATTGTGAAACTGGAGGTGCGTGCTGGATTCTGGGCACCGGCCTTCCACGAGCTTCATTCCAGCAGAGTGAGAGTCGGAGACTCCAGCAGATTACAAACATCTGCGTGTTTAGAGGAGGTTCTGCCTTTTCCAGTTTTGTTTTGTTTATCTCATGGTACTGGATCCAGTACTGAGAGGCTCAGCATAGTCCCGGGAAGGTCCTGGCAAACTAAATGCTAGCCCCAGAGTTGGTCTGGCACAAAAAGAAGATTTAAACACCTGGCAGGGCAGTCCTAATTTTCGAATATATTGCACCCTCAATATAAAAAATCCCCAATGCTGTTGAAACTACCTCTTACTTCCTCCTCGGTTCCCATCGCATGCTCCGAAGCCGCAGCCACAGCTGATGTGGGCGGGTCCGATGCACCTATGTCTTTCTTCACAGAGTCCCAGCGCGGACCCTGTTAGTCCCGTCTTACACCCTGGAGGGACCAGTACCAGGTCCTGACGCTGGTGCGCCCGAACTTAAAGCAAGACCTCTAGTTTTGTAACCATGAACCACGTGCAACCACTGGTGTTTCTCATTATAACCACTGGCGCCCCTAAGTGTAACCACTGATGTTTCTCAGTATAACCACTGTCGCCCCTCAGTATAACCACTGTCGCCCCTCAGTATAACCACTGGCACTTTTCAGTATAACCACTGGCGCTTCTCAGTAGAACCACTGGCGATTTGCAGTATAGGTAACCACTGGTGCCTCTCAGTCTGCCCCTTACGCAGTGGTGGATACAAGGGGGCGGGGCTAAGGGGCTTAACCTCGCCCCGAAATGTCAGATTTCGTATACTTAATGCATAGCCGGAGGCTGTTCCGAGGTAATGGCAGGGGAGGTTCGAGCCCCTCGCCCCCTCCTCCAGACAAAGCCCTGAATCCGTCACTGTCTGTACAGACATATCACAACTGCCCAATCTATGCCATGTAACAAATTAACCCTCGCCCCACCGGGGGGGCCATCGATGGCCCCCTAAGGTTTTTCCGGGATAGCAGAAAAATGACGAGGCGCAGCACCGCGGTTGAGGGCTCTACCTCTCACTGCATCATTTTCCCATCATCCCTGAAATTTTTTACCCCGGGTCACCCAAGGTCAGGTCACCAGACGAGGTCAACCAAGGTCACCTCACTTCACCTTTAGAGCTCTGTAAGAGCTACATTTCAAAGTCGATCGATTTGAAACTTCCTACACTTCATGACCCCTCCAGGGTCTACAAGGTGTATATCCGGGATTTTTCGATTTCGTGCCCTGAGGTCAGGTCACGAGGCGACCTCTCCCATTGGAAAAGCATGGGGAAAAGCTATTTCATGATATAAAAGCCACAAAAATGATTGCAAATACTCAGACTGCTCAGAACAACGTTTTTGGACACCCTTTCACGGATCCCAGGGGGTCATATTTGCCCTTTGACTTTTCCAAGGTCATCCAAGGTCACCAGAGGTCAAAAACAGTATTTTGACAATAACTTTTGACCTAATTAAGCTAGAGGGTTGAAACAAACACCATCGTGTTTGTCTTGTCACTGGCTTTCATTTGATATACGGCAAGGTCACTTTTTTAACTTTCGTGACCTCAGGTCATATTAGGTCACGAGGTGACCTCTGGAGGTCAAACCACTGGCGGGAAGTCTTTACTTTCCACATAGCGGAAAAAGTACTGGCGATTTGCTATCAAATGTACTTTACTAGGCCTCAATAGCTCTAATGACATAAGAGTTATGCCCAGTTTGCTTAATCATTGCATATTTGAGTGAAAATAGCCGATCTTGACCTAATTTGACCTCTGGAGGTCAAACCATTGACCTGAGCACTAAAACATGCGAAGTAATTTCCTACTGAATTCACGCGAGCTTTCTATTGCACTTTGCAGATTTGCGCTAACGCCCATATTTTCGGAGTTAGGGGGGCCATCGATGGCCCCCGGTGGGGCGAAGGTGGTGCCGGACCCCCGGTGGGGCGCGGGTTAACTAGGAAGAGGAGGTGGCTTGAAATGAGCCTCCAAGCAGGTTTCGGTGCTTACTTTTACCATAAATATATAGCAATGAAGTCACACTATGTTTACTCTTACTCACCTTTTAACAAACGGTAGAGGATAATTCATTGCAAACTCAAAGTGGACATTGCATCATCTGTCTGCACGGGAAGAGACAAGTGGTTATATGCCCAAAACTCTCATAAAAGCTATCGACGCCTTGGGCTAACTCACCCTGTTTTGGCCCGACAGTTAGCTTGTTTTGTAAGCCAAGGCCGAGGACCGTAGCCGTTTGGAGCGGTCAGAAGGCAGATATAAGCTCTCAACTGAAAGGTCACCGCTGCCGGTGCTATATCGTTTCGTATACTAGCTGGGTTTGTTCTAACCCTAATGGTTTGTTTACGTGACATTACTTCGGCGTGTCAAACACAGCTGGTATTGGTAAATATATAAAAGATCGAAATAGAGACCCAGTTTCTTGAACCAGAAACTAATTTCAAAGGCCAAAGAAGAAGCTTAAGCTTGATCTTAAACATTTGACTGAAATTTGATTGAAGTATGGGCTCAAAGATAGAGCACCATACACCGCTAGGCTCATTTTCGATGCAGATGACGGGAGCAGCAGCAGATATTATTGAAATTATGGTAATATGATTGGGAGTTCTGCTAAAAATCACAATCAACCGTCGACGACGTAAGGTTAGTTAACCAGGGGCATGTAAGGGAGGGAGGCTTTGAACAGGGAGTTTTTGAGTGGCCAAATCAGACAGGGTCGTGTTTCAAGGCATCCGAGAAGCAAGAGCCATCCCGTCATTTCGCCCCTGTTCTATAAACCTAACATCTCCTAGCCCTGTTTTTTCTGAACGATGTCTAAACACGCCCTTGAATATGATCCATATTCCAGAGCTAAAAGCTTTCCTCAGATTAATAACGGCGTGCAGCGCCCGCGTGTAGGGCCGCTGGAATATTTGATAGTGACAGTTCCGCCGGCTGTATTTGTTTTCCTTCTGCACCGGCAAAGCTACAGAGCCCCGGCAGTCCTGCAAGACTAGTGCATTCATGAGCGGAGTGCAGGCATCTGAGACCAGGGCGGGTCTCTCTCTAAACAAACTGCTGCAATGAGGCAACATTGCCGATGATCTGACGTGTCAGCTACCTGGTACCGTAGTCCGACGGTCATCGCTCACGGCACTCACATTGTGTACCGACTTGAAGACTTTTACGCAGGAACACACTCTGCAGAGGCAGGGTGGATATATCAACGTATCGGGAATTAGGTTTACATTCCTCACTATGTTGTCTCTTAAAGTGAGCCGGCCTTCCATTCGATGTGAATTACTTTGTTCTGCAAAACACGCACCTATTTTCAGAGATTATTGTAATAATGGAGCATACATTATTGCACACCAATCTCCCGCAGCGAGCGTCGCTGTTTCCCGCTGCTCGGACCGCGCTGTTGGTCAGTCTGCAGCGCCGTCCGGAGTCAGTGTCCCCATCTGTGTGCGGCGCTGACCGCCGGCCACACCGGCTGGGTGGCCGGCGAACCGCCCACGCCGGCCCTAAAACCAATAAAAGAGCTGTAAATATCACCGGTGCGCACCGCGGGGAGCCGCAATGATTGTATCAGATATTGGCCCGTGCGCCGCGGGGGCCGCAGTCAACGCTAAATGACCGGCCAACCCGCGCCGGCCACCGATTTAGCGGTGCCACGAATAAAGCTCCAGCGAATAAATTTGTCGGAGGCGCGAAATTGGTGCTGTGTGGTGAAGGGCGCGCCACCTGCGCCCCCGCCGCGCAATGGGCGCGCGCCCGATCATGCGGCGGGGCTCATTACGGCCTGTGTGCGTGCAGAGAGACAGCGTCGGCGACGACGGGGCAGCGCGGCGGTCGTTACACGACCCGACACCGGCGTAAGTGTCCGTGGTTGTGAAGTGAATGGCGGGACATCTGCTGCCGTATCAAAACACAGTCCTCCGCCCGTGCCCCGTCTCAACAGAGCCAGGGAACGCGGCAGAAAATTGTTATCGGTCATCCTACTGTGTGTCATCACAATGAGCAGGGTTAAATCACGGGCCCCGGCGTCTTGCTGCGTTATGGGGTAATAAGAAAGGCCCACCATCGGGCCGACAGAAGCGAGCGTATGCTTGGGGAGGCTGGCTGCTTTGTGGGCAGGAAGGTCTGGAGGTGGCGCGGGGACTAGTTGCTCAGAGCAGCATCAGACTGGGTCTGCCTGGGTGGGCCGCACGCGTGAGGATCGCTCTCACCAGACTTGTTGATGACTCAAAAAAATTTGAGTCGACTTCACTCTGACTCACGGCTTAAAGGCTGACTTTGATTCTGATTCGACTCGCTGTGTTGAAAATGGTGAGCGGACTCGACTCAATTGAAGTTTAGAAGTGAGTCGAACCAACTCTGACTCAAATAAATATTGAGTCGGAGTCGACTCTGACTCAGAATGGTGACCAAGTTGTACACAAAAAATGCACATTTCCTTTAATAGTAAATAAATTCCAATACATTTAATCATGGTATTAACTATTCAATAACTGCACATTTCTTTCAATAAAATGTCAATTACAATGCATTATTCTATGACATAAATTACGTCTGCATAGGAATGAAGATAGGTGCTGCATGCGAAGATATGAGTGAGATGAAGGGCCTGAAGGCTTTTTATTTTGAAGGTACGTCCTTCATGAATAAAGTCATAATCGAGGCAATAAGCGAGGTTTCAAACAAAAAACAAACAGGGCTCTATATCCTAACATTTGACATTTTGAGTGACAATTCCTACCCCAGTGCATTCTGAACAATCCTGTGACAAATTGAGCTTAGAAATACATACAAAGCCGCGTCGAAACAAACCCGTGCACCACCTCAATCAAAAACAAAACATTGGACGCTCGCGTTGTCGTCCCTTTAAAGCTATGGCTGGTGAATACTACAGATGGCGCACTGAAGACATTACGCGTACCTAACCTCCGATAAGACAAAAGGCGACGATCAGGGCAGTTGAATAACGATAAATAACAGTTTAAAAGTCACGTGACTTTAAAAAAAAACTGAGAAAATCTGCTTACCCTGCCCTCAGGCCACAAAGCAAAACAAGTATGTTGTGGAGCACAATAATGGTTTTGTGACGCGTGGCGCGCGTGGGGTGCAGGGGGTGCAGTCCTATGTTTTGTGCAGGCAGTGGGCGCTAAATAGGTAAATGATAATCAACATAATTTAAAGAGTGGTGGTTTGTGAGAGACTTGATGTGTAGGGAATGCCAGAGATAGGACTGAGTTTTACTTTTCGTATAAAGAGAACAGTAGGTACAGTGTTGTGTCGTCTGTGTTTTTATTATCTACCAGGGGATGTCCTCAAACCATGACAAATCAAGAAAGTACTATTAAAAAAGCAGCTAATTGAAGCCTTTAGTTTCCGTTTTAACCCATTTCAAGGCTTATTTGCAAAATAATATTTTTGGTACCCTCTATCTGGCGCTTATATTACTTAGTTTTTGTAGTGTTTTCAGTTAACCAAAGAGAGAAAATAGAAAATAAAGATGTGGCTTCCTAAGAGTGAATTATTGGATGATTATTAGCTTAGGACTTATTATGGTGCGCACCATCAAAGTCGAAAGGTCTAAATGTGTGCCAAATCGCATTTATCTGTATGATTTTACATGCTATTGCTAATATTAAATGGAAAATACTAGCAAGTGTGTGTGCTTTTGAGATCGTGTATTTTACACAACTCATTTTTGTTAATGCTGATTCCGGAATGGGTGTAGTGTTAATACGAATAATAATAAGTTCCCTATTATTAGCAAATTGCATCAATATGAAATCCTTCAAAATTATTTGCAAACATTTCTAAAATGTCAGCCTTGTGATCACATACGTTAACAAAAAGAGTGCTGAGTTGACTCAACTCCCGACTCACAGCTTACAGGCTGACTCTGATTCTGACTCGACTCAACTGGTTGAGCAGTTGAGTCGACTCAGACTCAACTGAAACCTGGAATTGGGTCGACTCAATTCTGACCCAAGGAAATTTTGAGTCGACTCAAAGTCGACTCCTACTCTGAGTCGCGACTCAACAATTCTGGCTCTCACACGTGCGGATTGTCAGTAAGCGGCCGGCGTAGACGCACACCTGCCCCAGCAGCATTCCTTCCTACCTCCAAAAACACCCGCGGCACAGCCACACGAGCGCTAATGAACAACACAAACTGTTTCAGCCTCGCATAGGCCAAGTCACACCTCGCAATGTTTGGAACCAGGGGCATTATCTCAGGCCGAAACATTTTTTTCGGAAATTTCACCATAGCCCCGTCCCTTACTGTTTGGTCATTGAGAAAGCCTCTGTTATAATTGTATGTATGTTGGAGACCCCACTTCTTTTGATGAGTGTGGAAGTTTTGATGCACCGTTTTCTCATCAAGCTGAAAGTTGTTTAGACATTTGTATGAGGGAAAGTGCCTTATTTACGAACACGTAACGCGAAATTTGCACTTATTCCAGAGCAGTGCAAGATAAAATCATGAAGATTTGTAATATCAACGTTCAACGCATTATCTAACACCTGCCAAGATAAGTAAACTTAAACTGCCTTCATTATCGCTAAAAAACGGTTTTTTCATCCGTCTGCATTCGTGAGTAAGTAAAAACTGTTTGGCCAGTCATGCACACATTGTCAAAAATGTATGCCTAGTTAAGCAAATGCAATATTTGCAATGTTTTGAACATAAGATCAACTCATTGTCGAATTCATCCATTGAAGGCGTTTCAGCATGATAATGGTCGCGGTATTTATGACACCAACGATGAAGCTGTGCCCAATTCCGAGGAACCTTACCAACCTTGTTTTCCTCCTTTTTTAAAATATAACCTCCTGGTGTGTCTTTGGAAACTTATCATAGGTGGTCTCGCAAAGTACGGACAAAGTAAAGCTTGGATGCATGCCCTATAAACTGAAGTCTTGATATTCTCCTTATCGATCACATTTCTCCATCCTTTTGGTCTATTTCACTGTTATTTTCATCCTTGTTGTGGTGGTCTTACCGCTGGAGCATCTGAGGAAAAAATAGAAAATAAGAACAGCTTAGAGGGCTTAAAAACACGGTCGTATCTGAAAGTTGATTGGATCGTTTCTCTGCTTTGGTGGACAATTCCCATTCATAGAAGTGCGTGCCCCTGAAAGTCAATCTAGCTAATATGGTCACCGTTCACCATTATATATTCTCCTTCCCTTAAAGAGAGATACGCGAAAAAAAATTATTGGCTAGCTCAAAAGGTCACAAAAAGTGTTTCAGAAGTTCTATTCTCATTTTGGCGAATTTGGCCTGCAAATGCCTAAGAATTGCTCTCAAAGTCAACATTTCTAGACGAATATACCGGTACACCTCTTATCGATGTAAATGACGTACCCCCGGCTAAGGCTATCAAATTCTCTAAATAACCGGTCCCATTTTTCCTAAGCAGTGACTTGAAAGTTTTAAACTATTAAATAAAAAGTTATTTGAAAAACCCTACAGTCAAAAATAATACTAAAACAAAAAATAGGACTTTTAAGAAATCACAATTGAACAATCAGACCGTACAGCCACCTCATGGGGGTCACGTGACCTTTCTGACGCAAAAGTTTCGTCATCCTGGGGCTGAAAACGACTCAAGACCCGAGGTACGAAACGGCTGAAGACTTGAGTAATTATGTTTTTTTACGTTTCTAGGGCAAACTAATTCATTTTGTATTTTTTAAAGGCTTTGTAAAATAATTCAAATACAAATACAGGAGAAGAGACATTTTTATTACAAAAAAACATTACTTTTCAACTTTAAATAGTTTTCAAAAAGTAAGTGATGGATGAAGGTTTCAGCATTTTATCGGAACTGTTAACCTATTTCGATAATAAGTGAGTGGCCTCCCAAAATTTTGCCGAAGATACAAAAATAATTAACAGTTTCGTAAGCAGGATTTTTCAAATAGCAGGAAAACACAATAATAATTTGTTTCGCCTAACTCCCTCCAAAGTATTTCTGGCTATGCTCATGGTTGGCAATGCGGTAAGAGTAGAAAATACCATAGTGCAAGCACACTATCGTATTTTCTACCCTTATCTGAACAATTATTTCGTAATTTCTACGACCTGAACAATTATTTTTCGACTAGAAAATATGTTCAATCTGACGTGTGCGCAATTATGAACACTTCCTTGTGCGTAATTTAGGCACCATGGCTTAAAGGCCCACATTACAGTTTCAAGTGTACAGCATTTGAGTGGAATTCTGTTATTTTCATCGGGACAATCACAAAATCTATGAGATTATTCCTTTCTGTCCTCTATTCTGCTAATTTTGAAAATATATCAACCTACCTAAGTAACAGAAAACAGTGAAACATGATGTGTTTTAACCCGCGCCCCACCGGGGGTCCGGCGCCACCTTCGCCCCACCGGGGGGCCATCGATGGCCCCCCTCTAACTCCGAAAATATGGGCGTTAGCGCAAATCTGCAAAGTGCAATAGAAAGCTCGCGTGAATTCAGTAAGAAATTACTTCGCATGTTTTAGTGCTCAGGTCAATGGTTTGACCTCCAGAGGTCAAATTAGGTCAAGATCGGCTATTTTCACTCAAATATGCAATGATTAAGCAAACTGTGCATAACTCTTATGCCATTAGAGCTATTGAGGCCTGGTAAAGTACATTTGATAGCAAATTGCCAGTACTTTTTCCGCTATGTGGAACGTAAAGACCTCCCGCCAGTGGTTTGACCACTAGAGGTCACCTCGTGACCTAATATGACCTGAGGTCACGAAAGGTCAAAAAGTGACCTTGCCGTATACCAAATGAAAGCCAGTGACAAGACAAACACGATGGTGTTTGTTTCACTGCTCTAGCTCAATTAGGTCAAAAGTTATTGTCAAAATACTGTTTTTGACCTCTGGTGACCTTGGATGACCTTGGAAAAGTCAAAGGGCAAATATGACCCCTGGGATCCGTGAAAGGGTGTCCAAAAACGTTGTTCTGAGCAGTCTGAGTATTTGCAATCATTTTTGTGGCTTTTATATCATGAAATAGCTTTTCCCCATGCTTTTCCAATGGGAGAGGTCGCCTCGTGACCTGACCTCAGGGCACGAAATCGAAAAATCCCGGATATACACCTTGTAGACCCTGGAGGGGTCATGAAGTGTAGGAAGTTTCAAATCGATCGACTTTGAAATGTAGCTCTTACAGAGCTCTAAAGGTGAAGTGAGGTGACCTTGGTTGACCTCGTCTGGTGACCTGACCTTGGGTGACCCGGGGTAAAAAATTTCAGGGATGATGGGAAAATGATGAAGTGAGAGGTAGAGCCCTCAACCGCGGTACTGCGCCTCGTCGTTTTTCTGCTATCCCGGAAAAACCTTAGGGGGGCCATCGATGCCCCCCGGTGGGGCGAGGGTTAAATAACAAGGCGCCATTTCTACGGCAATTGGAAGAAAAAAATCCAAGACATTTCGCCATTGAAATCGTCGCTGCGTACATAACACGCGCATTGATGGGGTCTGAGCCACCTTCGCTTTGACGAGGGGGGTGGGTACCCGCCCCCTAAGAATATCTCAAGAACCACGGTAGGTAGCGAAAAACGGTAAACGGCGTTGGGCTGCTCATCCACTTCTCCATCGAAAATATTTGGACCATTTTTTTCTCAGGTCACATTTAAGGTCACCAGAGGTCAAAACATGCCGTAATAGGGATAACATGTAAATTAAGTTTTTCGGCCATTACATCTGAACAAATAAAGATAGAGCAAAACGATTTAAACCATATGAGTCCTCGCAGCAAGCAAATCGAATGATATATAATTTGACCTTGCTAGTTCAAATCAAGGATTTGACCTGACCTGAGGTCTCTCAGGGTCAAGTTATATAAAATGCATATCATTAGAACCACGAAGCCAAAGCGAGTCTAATAAAGCTAAAATAAACGCTCTATCACTCTCCGTTACTGAGTTATACAGAAAAAACATTTTTCCCATGTATTTCCAATGAAGAGGTCATGCCTCGTACCTGACCTTAGGTCACCACTATCAAAAATACCGGAACATATTTTAGAGAACTCGGTGGGCCCATTATGTGATATGAGTTTCAATTGGATAAGTTCACCCTGCT
Source organism: Lepas anatifera (assembly GCA_034440635.1). Taxonomy (NCBI): domain Eukaryota; kingdom Metazoa; phylum Arthropoda; class Thecostraca; family Lepadidae; genus Lepas; species Lepas anatifera. The sequence continues at coordinate 313,458 of JAOTON010001461.1, forward strand.
CCGACTTATGCTATCTTAAACTTTTTTTGAGGTCAGGTCACTTGACCTGTACTGGTGACCTGACCTGAGATGACCTAACCTTAAAATTTTCAAAGAAGTTTAAAAATGATGAGGAAAAAGGTATGCCAAGTACGGCGACGCTACGCGCCGCCGTTTTTTCCGAAAAACCCGAGGGGGTGGGTACCCACCCCCCGTCAATGCGCGTGTTAACGTCTACACACGCTCACGACGAAGCAGAACAGGTCGCAGAGTGTATTTAACATAGTCTTAATTTGCGTGTGGTGTCGTCTAGGGTCGTAGTCCTTACGATCGTGCGAAATTAAGCACTGCGCATTTCCCCTCTTTGTTCTGCATTTTTCATCTCTCATTTCACTGAAAATATATCTTACTACCTTTAAGGTCGTAATCAACTTGTCTGGAGGTATGGACATACTTGGAACCATTTTCCATCCTCAAAACTACCTATGCACGACATTCTAGGGTCGTAATTTAGTGTTTACGGCCTTTGAATCACCAATCTAAACTCTTGACCACATGTTGACAACGTCATGACCACGTCTTGATTAACTTCAACGATGCCACGACCACTTCTTTACTATCTCTTATCCATCCCTCTGCTACCTTTTGAGACGAAACAAGAATTCTTTAACAGAAAACAGTGAAACATTATGTGTTTTAAATAGCAAGGCGCCATTTCTACGGCAAATGGAAGAAAAAATCCAAGAAATTTCGCCATTGAAATCGTCGCTGCGTACTTAACACGCGCATTGAGGGGGTCTGAGCCACCTTCGCTTTGACGAGGGGGGCGGGCACCCGCCCCCTAAGAATATCCCAAGAACCACGGTAGGTAGCGAAAAACGGTAAACGGCGTTGGGCTGCTCATCCACTTCTCCATCGAAAATAATTGGACCATTTTTTTGTCAGGTCACATTTAAGGTCACCAGAGGTCAAAACATGCCGTAATAGGGATAACATGTAAATTAAGTTTTTGGCCATTACATCTGCACAAATAAAGATAGAGCAAAACGATTTAAACCATATGAGTCCTCGAAGCAGGCCAAATCGAATGATATATAATTTGACCTTGCTAGTTCAAATAAAGGATTTGACCTGACCTGAGGTCTCTCAGGGTCAAATTATATAAAATGCATATCATTAGAACCGCGAAGCCAAAGCGAGTCTAATAAAGCTAAAATAAACGCTCTATCACTCTCCGTTACTGAGTTATACAGAAAAACATTTTTCCCATGTATTTCCAATGGAGAGGTCATGCCTCGTACCTGACCTTAGGTCACCACTCTCAAAAATACCGGAACATATTTTAGAGAACTCGGTGGGCCCATTATGTGATATGAGTTTCAATTGGATAAGTTCACCCTGCTCCGACTTATGCTATCTTAAACTTTTTTGAGGTCAGGTCACTTGACCTGTACTGGTGACGTGACCTGAGATGACCTAACCTTAAAATGTTCAAAGAAAATGAAAAATGATGAGTAAAAAGGTATGCCAAGTACGGCGACGCTACGCGCCGCCGTTTTTATGCTATTTCCGAAAAACCCGAGGGGGTGGGTACCCACCCCCTGTCAATGCGCGTGTTAACGTCTGCACACGCTCACGACGAAGCAGAACAGGTCGCAGAGTGTATTTAACATAGTCTTAATTTGCGTGTGGTGTCGTCTAGGGTCGTAGTCCTTACGATCGTGCGTGATTAAGCACTGCGCATTTCCCCTCTTTGTTCTGCATTTTTCATCTCTCATTTCACTGAAAATATATCTTACTACCTTTAAGGTCGTAGTCAACTTGTCTGGAGGTATGGACATGCTTGGAACCATTTTTCCCTCCTCAAAACTACCTCTGCACGACATTCTAGGGTCGTAATTTAGTGTTTACGGCCTTTGAATCACCAATCTAAACTCTTGACCACATGTTGACAACGTCATGACCACGTCTTGACTAACTTCAACGATGCCACGACCACTTCTTTACTATTTCTTATCCACCCCTCTGCTACATTTTGAGACGAAACAAGAATTCTTGTTTATCAGAATCCGGTGACGAACGAAGTAAGAAACGGCTTCTATTCTAACAGTTTTCCGGTCTCGTCGTTGTCTGTCAGAAGCCGGTGACGAACAAAGTAAGAAACGGTTTCTATTCTAACAGTATTTCCGGTCTCGTCGTTGTCTGTCAGAAGCCGGTGACGAACAAAGTAAGAAACGGCTTCTATTCTGACAGTTTTCCCGGTCTCGTGTAGTCAGAAGCCGGTGACAAACGAAGTAAGAAACAGCTTCTATTCTAACAGTTTTTCCGGTCTCGTCGTCGTCAGAAGCCGGTGACGAACGAAGCAAGAAACGGCTTCTATTCTGACAGTTTTCCCAGTCTCGCCGTAGGAAAAATTTTGGCTCAAACTTTTTCTGTTTTATATTTTTCTAATTTTTACTTCTTAAGCTACGAACTTGAAATTTATGGCCTTTTCAATGGATAACCAGGGCCAACTAGGGGAAAAATTTGAGCTGATCCGGCAATATTTATTGCGCGAAAACGCGGCATTTCTCACGCGAGCAAAAAACCTGCTAAAAGTTGATGGTCGACTTGTGCGCTCGAAATGTCAGAAGCCAGGCCTCAGTTAGCTGAGAGACAGTTACCTAGGGGTAGCTAGGCAAACTTTGTAGTGCTTAGGCATAGTTTTGAGTGCAAAACGTTAAATTTTGACCTCGGAAGTGATAAGCCAGGGGCGGCATTCATTAGCCGAGGCGGTAGCGATGAGCTGGAGGCGGCATGGAACAGGGTGACAGTGATAATTCGAGGATATTACTGGTGGGCCACTGTCAGCAGTGATGAGATAGGTGCTGTTTGAATCAGGACGGCTGTGATAAGTCAGGGCTGGCACCAATCAGAGTGGCAGTGATAGGCAGGAGGCGGCAGTGATGAACCAAGGCGTCATAAATCAGGGTGCTAATAATGAGCCGGGGGCGGCATGAATCAGGGCAGCAATGCTGAGGCGGGGGGCGACGCATGTATTAGGGGTAGTCATGATTGGGTGTGCTCGCTCACCCCAAAGAGATAGAAAATTGTACCCCTGGCTGACACTAAAACAGTAAAAGCACGGAAGCAGCAGTCTACCATTTACTCGGTTTGGAGAATTCCTCCAATAGGCAAACAGATAACGATTAGACGATACTGGGCTGCTGTTTGCTTTCTGGAAGGGCGTTACAGATTCCTGCTGACAAAACTGTGCTGACAGCAGGAATTAAGTTTGACTGGTTTTGGAGGGCCATGGCCGGATTGGTCTCCTCGGCAATGATAAACCAGGGACCGCAGTGATCAGCAGAGGGGAGTGGGGAGCAGCGAGGATTCGAGGGAGGAAGTGTCTAACCAGGGGCGGCTCATAATATATGGGTTGATTAATAAAACGGGGACTGTATTGATTAGCCAGGGCGGCGTAAGTCAGGGCAGTAGGGATTAATCAGGGCGGCAGTGATGAACCAGGGGAGACACTGATCAGCCAGTGGGCAGGAGTGATGAACCAGGGGCGGCAGCAATGAGTCGGGGCGGCACGCGTTCGGGTCAAAATATGCCGGGGACAGCATTGGTGAGTCAGAGGCGGCATGAATTAGGGCAAAAGTGATGAACCAGGGGCGGCAGTGATCAGCCGGGAGAAGGTCCATCATCAAATTGGTGTTTTAGGGTGCGCCGATATCTAGGGTCCTACGGCGCCCATGACACTAAATTAAATACGTAAATAGGACAATTCCGCACGAGCTTCTACAAGTCGGGTTGTAAATATTATATCAGAAGATTATTTAAAAACAAATTAAATAAATGAATACAATAAAATATAGATACTGAAAAATGACCTAAAAACTTTTACAAGACATACTAAGGTCACCGACTAGGTAACATGAAATTTGACGTTAAGTAAAAACTGAAATACTATACGAATGAATATATCACATTAAAACTAACGCTCCTCAGATATGACATGATGCTAGTGATATTCACAGAAGCATGCTCACCCACAACGCTCACTGTCCAGATATCCCCAGGATGCTCACTGCCCCGGGAGACGGCAGTGATGAACCAGGGGTGGCAGTGATCAGCCAAGGGCGGCAGTGTGGTATCAGTCAGGGGGCGGCAGTTATCAGTCAGGGGGCGGCAGTTATCAGCCAGGGGCGGTAGTGCTTAGGCAGGGGCGGCAGTTATCAGCCAGGGGGCGACACTCATCTGTCAGGGGCCGGCAGTGATCAGCCAGGGGCAGCAATGATCAACCAGGGGGCGGCAGTTATCAGCCAGGGGGCGGCAGTGATCAGCCAAGAGCTGGCAGTGTTCAGCCAGGGGCGGCAGTTATCAGCCAGGGAGCGGCAGTATCAGTCAGGGGACGGCAGCGATCAGCCAGGGGGCGGCAGTAATCAACCAGGGGGCGGCGGTTATCAGTCAGGGGGCGGAAGTGATCAGCCAGGGAGCGGCAGTGATAAGCTAGCGGCGGCATTTATCAGTCAGGGGGCAGCACTTATCCATCAGGGGCGGCAGTGATCAGCCAGGGGCGGCAGTGATCAGGCAGGGTCGACAGTTATCAGTCAGGGGCCGGCAGTTATCAGTCAGGGGTGGCAGTTATTGACCACGGTAATCAGCCAGGGGGCGGAAGTTAATGAACCACGGGCGACAGCGATTAGCCAGGGGGCGGCTGTGACGAGCCATGGGTGGCAGAGATCAGCCGGGGGCGGCAATGGTGACCAGGGGCGGCAGTGATCAGCCAGCTGATCAGTGATGAGCCAAAGGCAACAGTAATCATCCGGGGGGGCGGCAGTGATTAACTGTTGATGGCAGTGGCGGCACAAATCAGGGCAGTAGTGATGAGATAGGGATGGCACTGCTCAGAGCAGCGGTGATAAGCCAGGGGCGGCACATGTATTGGGGGTGCTCAACACATGATTGGGGGTGCTCAAATTAGGATTGGGGGTGCTCAGGCACCCCCAAAGAGATAGAAAGTTACATCCCTGCATCTATCTATATATCTACCCACTAGTTAATGCATCCTCTGACCATAGGTAAAACTGGTCAAAGGATCCACCGCTGCACACCATTTCTTTCCAAGCCGAATAAACCTCTTTGTGGTGATACCATGACACGTGACTCCTTGCACTGCCTGTTTAAATCAACTGTATAAGCAGTGGCGGATCCAGGCCATCAGTATGGTGATGAGGCTAAGGAGCTCGAGCATAGGCGGATCCAGGACATCAGTACAGGGGTGAGGCTAAGCAGCTCGAGCATAGGCGGATCCAGGACGTCAGTACGGGGGTGGGGCTAGGGAGCTCGAGCATAGGCGGATCCAGGACATCAGTAGGGGGTGGGGCTAAGGAGCTCTAACATAGGCGGATCCAGGACGTCAGTACGAGGGTGAGGCTAAGGAGCTCGAGCATAAGCGGATCCAGGACATCAGTACGGGGGTGGGGCTAAGGAGCTCGAGCATAAGCGGATCCAGGACATCAGTACGGGGGTAGGGGCTAAGGAGTTCGAGCATAGGCGGATCCAGGATATCAGCACGGGGATGTGGCTAAGGAGCTCAAGCATATGCGGAGCCAGGACATCAGTACGGAGGTGGGGCTCGGAAGTTCGAGCAAAGGCGGATCCAGGACATCAGTACGGGTGTGGGGCTAAGGAGCTCGAGCATAGGCGGATCCAGGACAGTACGGAGGTGGGGCTACGGAGTTCGAGCATAGGCGGATCCAGGACATCAGTACGGGGGTGGGGCTCGGGACCTCGAGCATAGGCGGATCCAGGACATCAGTACGGGGGTGGGGCTAAGGAGATCGAGCATAGGCGGATCCAGGACAGTACGGAGGTGGGGCTACTGAGTTCGAGCATAGGCGGATCCAGGACATCAGTAAGGGGGTGGGGCTAAGGAGCTCGAGCATAGGCGGATCCAGGACATCAGTACGGGGACGGGCCTAAGGAGTTCGAGCATAGGCGGATCCAGAACATCAGTTCGGGAGTGGGGCTAAGGAGCTCGAGCATAGGCGGATCCAGGACGTCAGTACGGGGGTGGGGCTAAGGAGCTCGAGCATAGGCGGATCCAGGACATCAGTATGGGGTGGGGCTAATGAGCTCGAACATAGGTGGATCCAGGACATCAGTGTGGGGGGTGGGGCTAAGGGGCTCGAGTATAGGCGGATCAAGGATTTCCCATAGGGGAGAAACCTTCCCGGGAGAAGGGGTGTAATCCGGAACAGGGGGCCTCACTTTTGACCGGCAAAACCTATCAGGTGGACGCAAAATCCTTCCAATGGGCGCAGATTTTCGCATCTTAGGCGAGTGGGAAGTGACATTTCAAGCGGCGCCATCGAATGTTTAAAGGGGCGCCGTGGCCATTTCAGGGGGCGCCGAGGTTCGATCAAGGGGTGCACGTGCCCCTTATGCCCCTCCCCACCACCCTGAATTCACCTATTAGCTCGAGCATCCCCATCATTGCTTTGAAACATCCTCCGCCTATGCCATAGCTGTAGGAATTTTCACATGGGGGGATTAAGCCCCCTAGCCTCGCCCCTTGTATCCGCCACCGTGTTTAGACATATAAATGATATATAAATCTCTTTGCACTCTGTTCCATATTATCGAACAATACCAATGCGCGACAATCGGTCATGCAGATTTCGAATCTGGTCTTCAGGTCAATGAAAGGTCACTGCACATGCGCAGTGGAACTAATGGTAACAGAGGCCATCTCGGCAACCTAGGGGTCAATTTTCTTGAAATTTTGTGAACAAGAGAATAACATGGAATGTAAACCAAAAATGTCATATTGAAGCTGCACTGCTCTGCGCATGGGCAGTAGAAATTATGAAATAATCCTTAAAGTTGAGGATATTTCAGACGAGGACATGAACAGAGGAGAGCCAACATGCTTAAACAAAGCATGAATGTTTTGTCACCCTTGGTAACTACAAAGGTCATTGCGCATGCGCATTAGATTTTATGGTCATGGAGGCTATCTCGGGAGCCAATAGACCGATTTTGCTCAAATTTTGCGAGAAAAGCAGAATATTATCTACTAATCCCCATTGACGGCATTATGACGCTGCACTGTGTTGCACATGCGCAGTAGGAATTCTAAGGAATAAAAGGCTATTAGGGATAAGGGATAACCCTAGCCACCACGTTATAGCAGATATTCAGAAAGGTATCGATGATACCCCTGATGTCTCTTTTCTTTGGATCCCGGGCCACTGCAAAATTCAAAGGAAATGAAAAGGCCGATGAGCAGGCAAAAAAGTCCCTAGAACTTAGAGAGATCGCACCCTTAACGTGGTCTGGAGACGATAGCAAAGCTCTCCTCCAGGACACCATCCGGAAGCAAATTCAAAATGACTGGACTACAAACCACAGCGCCCACCTATTCTATATCAAGCCTAACATCGGCTACTGGCCCAGTTCAAACCAAAAGAGTCGCCGGCGCGAGGTTATTCTAACCAGACTCAGAAATGGACACACAAAATTAAATGCCTATTGGAACGCGGGTACCTGTGGTACCTGCGACGCAATGGAGAATCCCTATCACATTCTCATCGATTGTCCCCAGCACAATACCCATCGGCAACCCATGCTAGATTACTGCCGAATCCAAAACATCCCTGTAGACCTAAAAACTCTGCTCGGGAACGACCATCCTGAGCTACTCGAAAAAGTCTTTACATTCCTAAAGGACTCTGGGCTAGAGAAGTTTCTATAAATCACCCCTCCCAGTATATATGATGAGGGTGCATGGTGCACCCCCAAAGTAGGACTTGCCTATTTTCCAATCATAGATGATCCACTGCGAAATTTAAGCAATAGTTTTGTAACCTTTAAATGGTTCATTGTAGGCTAAGGATAGGTTATGTTAGGCTAACTTTGAAATCAGGTTAGGTTAGATAGGTTAGATTTCTTCACCGCAGTGATACCTTTCACTGCGGGTCTATACTAACCACACCTATACTCTTACTAACAATCTAACTATCCTCTCACACTTCTTTCTCTGCGCGGCGGCTGCCCAGCCGGAGAGGGGAGCTGCGACTTCACCTCCGGGTTGCAGGGTAAATTCGCGGCACCCTGGCCAGGTGTTTAGCGCACTTTCTAAAATACGAAATTATTGAGTTAACGGAGGTTTTCGAGTAACGTATACAAGCGGACATCAATAGCTGACACACAAAATTCTAAATTCCAAATTCTAAATTTCAAACTCTAAATTTAAGGTCTTCAACCACAGAAATAACCTTTGCACTCTGCGGGTCTAAACTTATTAAAAGACCTCCCTTGGCATGGCTATGCCATTGCCACGCCTGTCCATTTGCAAGCTAAAACATCTTGCAACCCATTACTTGAAATAACTCCCTTTGCTTTAACAGACTAACGTAGCTTGCCCTCACACAAAATTCTAAATTTCTCCCACACACTCCTTTAGAGGCGGGCAAAGGTGCTATGCACAGAACGCCTAATAAAAAGCCATTGATGATGATGAGGGATAATTTAGACCAGGAGACAAACACACGGCATACCAACATGCTTCAGTCAATTATAACGGTATATTCGCTCTTATTCACTGCAGACGTTACTGCGCATGCGCACTGGTACATAGGGTAACCGAATCTAACTCGGTAGCAAATAGGCTGAATTAGCTGAAAATTTGCAGGTAAATGTGAGATATGGTCGGCAAACCCGTCATATTTTATATTGTATGTCTTTTCTTCTGAGTATGCTCAGTCTTTACATAAAAAACAAACTTTATACGTATGTTTATTTATGTGATGACATGAACAGAGGGCAAACGTGACGCAGTGTGCAGAGACATGCTAATGTAGGAAAACATAGGCTTACACAGGGGATTGAATGGAGCCATAATGAGAACACAAAACCTAAAGCTCCAACATTGCGTTGTTATAAGTATCAAAATGCTGAAGACACTCGCCTGTTAATCGAACTGTTTGGCTAACGTACATTGTCACCGGCTTTTCCTGCGCTGGAGCGGCACCTGCCGAGGCCGCAGGCCGAGTAGTCGTCGTCTGTTCTGAGGACTGGTATCAGATACTTGAAACTTGCAGGGATTAAAGGCAGGAACTCATAAAAGAACCCACCGGCTGCAGATTTTCAAATTTTGCAAGAACTTGCCAAATATTTTGGATTATATTTTTGTTAACTTTTATTTTTCTATTTTTCTATTTTTGCTCTACAGCTCTCAAACTTACACTCTTTTACATACAATTAATTACCAGTTGCTGGTTAAAATTTGAAGCAAAAAATGAAAATTTGTACTTAATGATTTTTTAAAGTTTTTACCTCCAACTTGTAGTGAAATGCATTACCAAAGTTATAAGTTCGAAATATCTGAAGATAGGGTACTCAGTGTTCCAAACTGGATTTCTACAGATAGAATGGACTGTGCATTACTGCAGAGACACTAAACTGAACCAAAAACATAACTTTGAAGGTCAATTTTGCCTTTTTCCAAAGCATTGCAATTATGGCCTAAAATTTCAAAACCATATAACTTTCTAAATTTTGAAGATTTTGGAACGCAGTTTTCTTTGTTGAAATGGTGATTGTCATTACAACAACATATTTAAAACACATTTCTGAGTTAAGGGGAAATATTTTTTGCGAAAAATGCTACATTTTTTGTATTTTTTGGCAATTTATGACTATATATTTTCAATTTTTTTCGAAATTGGTACCAAAAATTAGCCCGTCTCAAGTTCTACAACCACCTGCCTCACCATTCCCGCGCGTCTCCGATAGGTTTTGAGGTATATGATGATATTTTTTTAATTTTTCTAAAAGGTCCGCCACCCCATTTTAAAAGGCAGCCAGGCGTGCCCCACCGCGATCCCAGCGACAACAGCACCCTTACGTTAACACCAGAAACATAAAATTAAACGAGTCGCGGCACGCCCTGCTAGGAAATGAAGCAAACACATAAGATAGTAAAAACAACTTTGTTACTATTTAAGTAATTGTTATAAAAAAGGCTTGACCTCGACCATTAACCCACTGTTAATAAAAGAGAGAGAGACTGATCACACATAATCGTTTAATGTTAGTGCTCATTTCCATGCAGACTACTCCATGCGGATCTAAGTTAGTAGTTCCCTGGAATCTAGCAGACGAGTAGACGAACTAGTAACATCTACTAGAAAACAAGGACTGACTGAGGGGGATTTTTATATGATGATGAGGTGAGAGTGACTTAAGATGTGAGCATGATTTTTGCGAGTCCCACGTGGCAACACCATAGTGCGGACTACCACCGCGTGCTGAAACACTTTTTATGATGATGAGGTGAGGGTGACTTAAGATGAGAGCATGACATTATGTGTGTCAAGCGTGGAAACACCACAAAGTCATCTGACCTAGGGTGCTGAACCACAGACATATTTAATATACGTTACAAGTAACGTCTTTAAAACCTGTACTAGATGCTGAGGAGAGGGTTACACATGAAAGCATGATTACGCATGCAAGAGCCTCATTCTATAACCCCCTCAGGCCAGTAAGCGAGGAAAACCCTGTTGCTCACCGGTCGTCAAAGGCAAATAAAGGAAGCTCATGCTTTACCAAAGATACATATTTCCTGATTAACATAATCGGCCAGATGTCATGTCGACAAGAAAAGAGAGACGATAAGAGAAGATTCGCGTCCACACTTACTTACGATGATCTCCAGGAGAAATGCAATCCTTTCAGATGATGATGAGGTGAGAGTGACTTTTGATGTGGGCATGATTTTTTGGGAAATACCACAGTACAGGCTAGCACCGGGTGGTGATAATATTTTTTCATTTTTTGATGATGAGGTGAGGGCGACTTAATATGAGAGCATAATAGCACGATGATATTTTGTGCGTACACCGTGGAAACACCACAGAGCACCTTAACCCTGGGTGCTGAACCACATGCAGTTTAATATACGTTATTAATAACGTATTATCAGCTTAGTTTAGATGAAACAGCTTAGCTCTTACAATTTATTTTGTTATTTTTGTCTTACATAATTATTATCACCAACAATGTACCGACCAGAGAGGCAAAAAGTTAAAGACAGCAATTCTCCTCAGAATGATTTACAAGTACCTTGTTTGGTTACCATAGCGATAAGAAGAGATACGAATCAAGTCTATTGGTTAACATACGAATCAATCAGTTTCTTTTTATGATATTTTTTATTACTGCTTTGCTTGCTGGCACGTCTTCAATTAGTTGGAATTCGTTCATGAACATGGTATTCCACAATTTAGGGCCTAGGCAGGGAGTAGTAAATAAACGATAATTTCTATTCGAAAACAGCTGTTCGAGAAACGCATTTTGCCGAGTCCCATGACTATTTATTTCTCTTATTTTGAACATAGTGCAAAGTGATTGAGCAAGCGAGCTTGTTAGAAACTTGTGAGCCAGAAGAAGCATTTGGGATTTCGCTATATCACTAATTTTCAAAACTTAAATTTTACGAAGTATGGTTCGGAACTATGTGGTAAATAAACATTTGCAATAAGTCTTACAGCTTTTTCTGTAACACAATCAAACGGTTCAGCTGTGATGCGTAGTTTACCCCCAAGCTAGACAACAATAGTTTAAATGAGAATGGACCAAGGAGTTGTAAAGAAGCAGTGCTATTCTTTCGTTAATAAAGTATCTTATCCTATGAATAATCCCAATGCATCGACTAATTTTGGTACGAACATGGCTAATATGAGCATTAAATTTTATTTGTTGATCAAAGATAACTCCTAGGTATTTAACTTCTCTTTTCTCTTGTATTTCCCGGTTATCCAGTGACAGTTTTAACCGCAGGTCACTTGAAAATGGAGAGTAATGTTGACTGAAAGTTTTATCGGCATTAAGAGAAAGATAATTTGCAGAGAACCAATCAGATACATTCCGGAGAGCATCATTGACGACTTGTTGAAGGGTCTCCGGGTCTTTATTTTTAAATAATAAGGCTGTATCATCAGCATAAAGAAGACAGGACATATTTTCATTGATCAATGGCAAATCATTTATATATAGCAGAAACAAAATCGGCCCCAAAATAGACCCCTGTGGGACACCAATTGTAGTATCCTTCAATTGAGATATTTCATTCTGAATTTTTACACACTGTTTTCTTTTGGTCAAGTAGGAAGTAAACATATCATTAGCTTTATTTCTCATGCCATACCTTCCAATTTTCTTTAGGAGAATTTCAACGTCTACGGTATCAAAAGCCTTCTTAAGGTCAATAAATATACTTAGAATATGTTCCCCATTTTCAAACCCCGAAGTTACATAGTCTTGTAGCAAAATGATAAGCATATACGTTGATCTATTCTTTTGAAATCCAAACTGATTTTTATAAACAAATGAATTGGTAACTGGGCGATCCATTAGCCGGGTAACTAGCAGTTTTTCTAAAAATTTTGACAGCACTGGCAATATACTAATAGGTCTATAATTCGTCAATTGAGATCTGTCACCTGTTTTGAATATAGGTTTAACACGCGCATTGACGGGGGGGCGGGTACCCGCCCCCCTTGGGTTTTTCGGAGATAGTAGAAAAACGGCGGCGCGTAGCGCCGCCGTACTTGGTATACCTTTTCCCTCATCATTTTTACAACTTCTGTGAAAATTTTAAGGTTAGGTCATCTCAGGTCAGGTCACCAGTACAGGTCAAGTGACCCGACCTCAAAAAACGTTTAGGATAGCATAAGTCGGAGCAGGGCGAACTTATCCGATTGAAACTCATATCACATAATGGCCCCACCGAGTTCTCTAACATATGTTCCGGTATTTTTTATATCGAGGACCTAAGGTCAGGTACGAGGCATGACCTCTCCATTGGAAATACATGGGAAAATGGTTTTTACGGAATAACTCAGTAACGGATGATGATAGAGCATTTATTTTAGCTGCATTAGATTTGCCTGGGCTTTGCAGTTCTAATGATATGCATTTTATATAATTTGACCCTGACCTGACCTCAGGTCAGGTCAAATCCTTGATTTGACCTAGCAAGGTCAAATTATATATCATTCGATTCGGTTTGCTAAGAGGATTCATATAGTTCAAGTCGTTTTGCTCTATCTTTACTTGTTCAGATGTAATGCCCGAAAAACTGAATTTTACATGTTATCCCTATGACGGGCATGTTTTGACCTCTCGTGACCTTAAATGTGACCTGACAAAAAAATGGTTCAAGTGTTTTCGATGGAGAAGTGGATGGGCAGCCCAACGCCGTTTACCGTTTTTCGCTACCTACCGTGGTTCTCGAGATCTTAGGGGGAAAAAAAAAAAAAAAAAAAAAAAAAAAAAATATTTTTATAGGCGGGTACCTTCAGCCCGTAAAGCCTCTGAACCAAGTTCCGGGAGAGGCTACAATCCTGTGACGTAGGCAATGCGGCCGCTGTTGTAATTACAGCTACGTCTAGAGAATCAGGGAAGACTGCATTATCGAAACAAGCATTGTAAAATTGATTGAGGTAAGAAATGATGCTTTTATACGTTTTTTTCAATAATTTTGTATAAATTCCATCAACACCTGCCCCTACATCTTTCAGATTTTGTACAATAGAATCTATTTCATCTTCACTTGTTGGATATAGCAAAAGTTCCTGTTCGCAATATGGGACCTGAATTACTGGGTCAAGAGAGGAGGGATTAATTTTTTGTTTGAGCTTAATACCTATAGTAGAAAAGAAATTGTTGAATGCTTCCACTAAATTCTTACTCCCACTTGTCTTATACCCTTCTGTGTCATAAACTGTTTCAGGTATGTTACCATTTTCGCTTGATGCATTTCTTAATTCATTTATTGTTTTCCAAATTTTTTTCGAATCATTTTTAACCTTATCAAATTCTAAAGCGTAATAATTTTGTTTCGCTTTGCGAATCACCTGAACCAAAATATTTCTGTACCTCTTGAATTTCTTTAGGTCATTTTCGTCCTTACTTTTCAATGATTTTATGTACAGTTCATTCTTAAAGTTGATGGATGCAAGAACACCAGGTGAAATCCATGGTTTTCTTGGATGGGTCTTACGATTAAATTTTTGTTGATAAGAGAATTTTACTATACCTTTCTTATAACAATCTATTATTTTGTTAGCCATAATGTTCACATCAGTCTCCCCTTGGAGGCAGTGTAACTCAATCCTTAAAAGATCATTCATATCATTAATTTTTCTATAATCAAAGCAAGTCATTTGAGTAGGTGTCACATTTTGCGTCACACATTCCTTTGCAATTAACATAACAGGGAAATGATCTGCAATGCCACTTTACACAATCCCTGAAAGTTCAATGGACGGTAACTCGTTTGTAAATATGTTATCTGAAATTGTATTTGAGCTTCCTGAATGTCTGGTCGTTTTGGAAATGGTAGGGAGAAAACCATATGAGCACATGGTCCAGAAAAAACAACTTTTAACATAGGGATCACTTTGCATAGACAAAAGATCAAAATTGAAGTCACCAGTAATAAAGGTCATTTTATTAAGTTGAGCAAGCCACTCTAAAGCCAAAATCAGTTCTTCAATAAACTTGGGCTTGTCTGAGTTAGGTGCTCTATATATTTGGCAAACTAAGAATACTTTACTATTGCACGGTTTAACAATTGCACATACAACATCAGCAGTCGTAAACGGAGGAGGATACAATTGTTCAGGCTTTCGATTAGTTTTTATATACAAGCCAGACCCACCGCCACTTCTGTCCTCTCTGTGGCAAAAGAACGCAGAGAAGGACGACATACCAAAATATTTTTCCAGATTACTATCAATCCAAGTTTCAGAGATCGATAAAATGTTCCAAGGGACTGCAGTTTCTTGAAGAAACTCAGAGATATGGTCTAATTTATTCAAAATTGATCTACAATTCATATGCATAATGAATAAAGATTTGTCACTATATGTTTTGAATGAACTTAGAGCAGTTGGTCGGTAATATGAACATGAATTTTTTACTCTCTCAAAATCTTCATGGTAGTCTGGACTTTCATATTTATCTGATGTTTCAAACGGATCAAATTTTATGTTATCAAGAAAAATGTTCGTTTTAGCATTCTGAGGCATCAAGTATCAACCAACAATGTTCAAACTAAGTAGGATAAACCCGAAAGTTTAGAAGCTGCAGGAAGTTCCAAAAAATAAATTTGATTGTCCAAAAGACGTAAGCGGAAAACAGGCGAAAGGGGGTTTCACCAGGAGTCCAGAGAACTTTAGATTTTCAAAGAATCATCTTATCTAAGCAAGTTTAATAATGCATTATTGGAGGATATCACATTTTTACATATTATATTTTTATTGGATCCTACCCTTTTTCTGTACACATGTCTGAGCGTATGGAATCCCTGCACATGTCTGATAAAGTGCCACCTACAATAGTTTGTATCGCTATTTGCATGCCATCCAGATAGTGTCCGCTGCACGCTGCAGTAATTTATAAGGTTGTGTGTAGGTATGCGGGTTGACAGTATCATTTGAAATCGTTGAGAGATTCCTAACTTAGATTCAAGTTGAAGAAATAGAAAAATACACGATGAGTGTTGAGATCATGTTAATCCTGCAGAATGATTTTCAGCTGCCAACAAAACAATACTCAGGTAGGCAACTACCCACCATCAAAGGACAAGAGGCACAGCCAATCTGTCCAAGCATAAACATCACTAGTTCATTATTAGAAGATATTCAACTAGGGCAAAAGAATTGTCGAAAATTATGCTTGATTAGCAGGTCCAAATTATCGAGAGAGAGCAATTGGCCAGATCATCACTGTATGAAATCTCTGAATTAAGAGGTGGTTGATATTAAAGTGCAATGAAATCTCAAAAGAAAGGAGATTGACAGATTAATGGGTGTTAACAGCTTTTAGGGTCAGAGCCAGCTTGAGGTAGACTGCAGAGTACATACTAGTTATCCAAATGTCTATGCAGGCACCTGCGATACACAGGAGAGCTAAATTCCAAAGTTCCTATTTAAGTGATGACAATATAGCAGCCCAGGAAATAGACATACACATGTGCAGTTTCACACATCACTTCTTCCAATTCATGAATAAACTCCTTGGCCTCCATATAGGTAAGGTCACAGGTCTGCACATATGACACAGATAATGGCTATTCATACCAGTATGCATGTAGCTACTTATTAACATCTTTGAACATTGTAACTGCAGTTTTTTTACCATTTTATCAGTTATATACCATATGCTCCCCTGGTGTTTCATGGTTAAAACAGAACGCTTCTGCCACATTCGCAGCCATCCACATCCATCTCCATTCACTCACACTGATGCATGCCAGTCCAATTGCATGCTAGCGGACTGGACACATCAGTGCCCAGAGGAGCTTAACCACCCTTAGCCCTGCAAATCTAAATTGCTACAAAGATGTGAGCTACTAGGTAGAGCCAGTGTCATTTCAAGCACCAGCCTGGTGTGCATTCAAGGACATGAAAATGTCCACATGTTTGTCATCATGATCATCATCATCATCACCAGTGTCCTCAACCATTGAGATGCCAAATTACCCAAAGGCTGTCTGCAAAATCATCCATAAGAACCTCAGAAATATCAGGAGAAATCCTATCTTAGATATATTTGACAGAATAATAAATTATCTCCCATCTGACTCTGACCCTGCACTGACATCTCTACCAGCTTTTGACCTAAGTACTCTGGCGCAGGTTGGGCCTTCATTGCCTTTTGTGTTTTTTGGACATCTATTTTCACTCGAGCCATTTTGCGTTGTGAGCAGTGGTAGATAATCACCCAGAGTAGCCTGCGTAGGGATGTGGTCTGCATCTCCTTGAGCTCCTGAGGATCTAGGAGGGCTAACAGAGGTGTGAGCATGAGACCATGTCCTGATGACCAATCATTGGATGTGCTGCTTCCCCCTTTCCCCACACTAGTAGATGCTTTTTTCTTTCCAGTGAGGTTAACCAGCTCAACAACTCTCTCTGCATTTGCACCAGGTGAAATGACCACATACGGATGTTCACTTGACTTCCTAGCCCTGACTTGCCCATTTCTGGTATGGTAGCTACCCACCATCTTTTTGCCCTAAGATCAGCTAGGATTTTGAGGACCTCCGCTCTAGGGGCAGTGACACTCTCATGAACTATGAGAGCATTTTTGTCACCTTTCACTTGATCAAATCTGGCTTCGTAGATTGAGTTACGTGTGTCAATGTCATTGAATTTGATGATGACTCTGCTTTTGTCCTGAAGTCTATGGCATGCCTCGATGTCATTGTTTTTTATATCTATTCCTAATTTGGACTTGATCAGCTTTGTTACCACAGCTCGTGTTTGGGGAGGAGTTTCCCCTTCTCAGGGCTTGGAACACTGCCGCCACTGATTATCAAACAATCTTGCCTACCATGTTCTTCATTATTTTCCACAAGTCCAAAAAGCTGCCCAATATGTGCATTCATACGATCAAAATCCTGTTTGAGCTGTGCATACTTTTCCTGCATGGCTACTTTTTCTTATTTCAGCTGAGTGATTTCAATCATTAACCCTACTGTCTCATGTTCTATCAGACTTAATATCTCTGACTTTTCCATTTGGAATTCTCTGGACTCCCTTCCTTTCGGCTTTTTACTCTCTAATTATCTATGAGACTGTTTTTACCAACCACAACTTAATGTCCTAGTGATCTCAATGCCTCGATTACAATACCTCGAGCCTACCAGTCGTGCCGTCGGCGTTCGTGGCGCACTGATCTCTACTCTATTACACTTCACACTCGAAAAGAACACTTGAAGTCTACGATTTCAAAAAACTGCGACCGATGCTGCTGTTTTTGAACTTATTTTTAACTCTTTCATGACACGAAAAAACCCAAGTATTTTAACTATAAGATCAAATCTAATGGAGCGCCACAAACACACGTCCAGCCTATTTGGCAGCCTAGAGGTATCTAGGAATTTGAATACTGAATTTGATGAGGTTTTCATAGGTTGTAATAGATTCATCACGTGATAAAGTGCCTTTATACTCAACTGAGATATATGGATTTCTCTATACTTGAAGTATGGCAAATTATGAGCTCTGTCGTTTTTGTTTCATGACACTCTGACGACTAGCTCTCCTCTGAGGGGCAAAATACTTCGGTCCCCTTTTTGCCCGCAGTAGTAGTGACGACATTTTGCCCTTCTTGCATGGACTTTCTGTGCTGCGGCGGTAGGCTGCAGCCGGTAGATGCGTGCAAGAAAGGCATACCATTTCTATCCGAGTGCATTCAGCGGGTGGCTAGCCGGTCGGGGCGCACAGGAACCTGACTAAAGGGCAGAGAGTTCCTAGGCGTGTTTAGAGATCCGAGAAAGAGAGCAGTGATGCCTTCAGGCATCTAGGGAAAGGTAAGAAGGTCCAGAGGCGTGCTAAGATAGCTCATGGGAGACATTTCGGGGGGAGCAGGTAAAATTGGGGTTGTTACGGGACTGAAGCCTTCCCTGCCATTGCCTCGGAACAGCTTCTGTCTTTGTATTAACCATTGGTATTCTGATATGGGGGGGAGTTCAGCCCCTAGCTCCGCCCATTGTATCGACCATCATTTGAATAACCACCATGTATGTGTATAAACATATGAAAGATATGCAGATTTCGTTGCACTCCGTACCTAATTACCCAACAATATCAATGAGAGGCAATCGACCATGCAGATTTCGAATATGGTATTCAGGTCAACTAAAGGTCACTGCGAATGCGCACCGGAATTAGTGATAACAAAGGCTATCTCGGCAATCAACGGGACGATTTTCTTGAAACTTTGTAAGAAAGAGAATGGCACGGAACATAAAACACATATGATTTCATATTAAAGCTGCACTGTTCTGCGCATGCGCAGTAGCAATTCTAAAAATAAGCCTTAGAGGTGAAGATATTTCAGACGAGGACATGAACAGAGGGAAAGTCAACGTGCTTAAATCTAGCATGATAGTTTTGTCACCTTTCGTAATTACAAAGGTCACTGCGCATGCGCAAGAGGGCTTGCGATAATGGACGCTTTCTTGAGAGTCAATCCATCGATTTGGCTCAAATTTTGCAAGTAAGAGCAAGATACTATCTGCAAATCCCAATCGACTGCATTATAACGCTGAACTGTCCTGCCCATGCGCAGTAGGAATTCTAGGAAATAAAAGTCAATGGGAGGCTACCTTAGACCAGGAGAAGAACACACAATAAAACATGGTTAAGTCAAGTATGCTAGTATCTTCGTTGTCATTCACTACAAACGTCACTGCGCATGCGCTTTGAGACTTAGGGTCAGAGCTGCAAAAAGTCGGGCTCTCGGGTCATAAAGTGCCCAAAAGATTTTAGGGCACGGTATGGTCCTGCGACAGATCTTACAATCTGCGAGAAAAAAATCTTGAAAGGAAACAGAAAATATTTTTTGTTCTAAAAAACTCAATATTAGAATTGTCACCTCTTTCACTCAACAAGTTTTCCATGAATTTGCACCTCTCCCATATCAAGCCAGTGTGCGGCAAGAACCGATGGAAAATCGAGAGACTTATGAATCGAGGGACCTTTGAATAGAGGGCCTTATGCACAGAGGGCCTTTTAAACGTCACCCAGAAAGTCCTCTGCTGGAAAAATTCCTTCACTGGCCTGTCGGGCCCGATTTGTATTCCATAGCACGCGACAGCTTGGCCCGACAGGCCGCCGTAAAGGTAAAGGCGACAGGCAAAACAGTTTTTTTCCTTCGTTTCCCTCGTTTGGAAGTACGCTCAACGCTGCCGCAAGGGCGCTGTTTGAACAGCGCCCTTGCGGCAAAGCCGGTGTAAAAGGTATCTTTGGTTTGAAAAAAGCAGCCCTGCGGTTTGGTGTGTTGCCTTGTGGATATGGCGGAGGCCAAGGCCCTAGAATCCCGTGGTGTGGTGGAGGCAATACGTTGCAAGGTTGTGTTTTTGATTATTTTTCTCTTGCATTACTTTGGTATACATCTTGAGTAAACTGGTTGAGCCTGGATTTCATCGTCCATAGTTGAAGGGCTGATAAATGGCTCCGATTAAGCTGAAGCCCCTTCCACCGTCCCGTGTCAAGCTTAAATGTGGATTTGAGGGATGTGGGTATTTTGGCGAGAAACGTTTTTTTTAAGGAGCATCAGCGAATCAAGCATTCTGGGCTGCCCTGCAAGTTCAGGAACAGTGGTTTTGGCCAAGGAGGTCGTTTTGAAGCATGGATTAAACAGCGGGCAGATCAGAACAGTGTGGGTAGAAAACAAACAAGTAAGTGATGTGGTGTTCGTTGTAATTTCGGCAGCTTACATTTATTTCCACACAGTACGTTATGCTCACTGTTGATCAATAATTTTAAATGATATTAATAAGGAAAAAATGAATTTTACCAGCAAACTGGTCAAATTAGACTAAAACATTTGATTTTCCCTCCCGTCTTCTTTTAAATCCAATGCCTGTTTATCCAGAATTAACCACAAAAGTTGCATACCTTCATCAGTGGATTTGTAGATGCCAAAGAAACAAAACTCTTCACCTTTCCACTTTAATTTGAGTTTTAAGTACCAAACTATTTCTCCTATTTCATTTTATTCACTTACCTAAATATGCCTATGATCTATGTCAAGGGGACAAAGATATAACAAAAACACAGCCTAGTGCAACCTTTACTCATTCCTTTTACTCTTAACTTCCTTGGAAACATGATATTTATTTGATGTTTACTATCTAACTGACTTAAGGTTATTTATTAGCCTCATGAACTTCAGATCCTAAACCACCTACCCTCATGAAAATGAGCACTGCAATGCATGAAAAACTTTGAAATTGCCAACAGCTTCAAAATTTAGGATTATTCATGTAAACATGCATTTAAAAGTCATGGAAAGCTAATATTACATGTTTGCATTCAACTACAAGTAGCCATGATCCTTAAAAAACACTTTTTCGAATATAAAAAAGTACCCCTCCAATCTTGTTCGTCTGGCCATCAGAGCAAAATCCATATATAAATTTTGGGGGTTCCTTCCAAATTACCCCCTCCCACCTCCAAAAACTGAAATCATGAAAATCTGCAGAAGCTGGCATAAGTAACCGCATGGTATGGGAACCAGGTCAGCTTTCTTCCATTGCAAACTATATTTTTAAGTATTCTGGGCTGGACTATGTAACATAATAACAAAATATCACTTATTCTCATTCTAATGCAGCATTTTTCGTCAATGGCGGCTGCAGAGGACTGAAAAAGGGGGCTGCTTCTCATGTTATTGTATATTTCCACCTGTGACCTAAATCATCTGAATTCAAGACTGAGTCTTATTCAAGACCCAGTCGAGCTGACTTTGACGCACACTATTTGTATGCTGTACGTCCACAAATCTCAAATTACATCCAATCATAAATTTCCTTTACCAATGGTGACTCCAGAAAATGAGAATTGGTGGTTCGGTATTCAGTTTGTTATAGGTTTCTGCCGATAACCTTAATTTCCTGAGCGCGTCTGATAATTGAAAACCCGAAGAACAGTCTCAGTTCTAGAGTTTTGAAAATTAATAGACTTGTGTCATTCCACTTAGATTTGCCATAGGCGGCTTCAGAGCACGAAAAATAAGGATATCACACATATAAGGATCAGAGCACAAAAATAAGGATAATGATATCCATTGGTGCCAAACTAGAAGTTTTTATGCTAATTTTAGTATTTTCTATTAAGAATGTGGAAAAAGAGTAGGAAAATTTTACCAATTGAATGGGTTTCAGACAATTTTAATAGTCCTATCCTAACCACCCGACAGATTTGGAGGTTTTTTCGAAAGTGCCCGACAGATTTGAGATTTTTTGCAGCTCTGCTTAGGGTAACCGAGGCTATCTAGGTATTCAATGGGTGGAACTATCAGAGAATTTGAAGGTATATGTGGAATATAGTCGGTAAACCACAAAACATTGTATAGTATATTTACATTGTTCTGTGCATGCGCAGTCTTTGCATAAATACGCGTTAAACGTATGTATATTCCATCGATGACATGAATAGAGGACGCACGTGGTGCAGTGTAAAGAAACATGTTATGTTACCGACATTGCGTTGCTGTTACTATAATACTGCTAAAAATCCTCGCCTGTAAGTCCAACTGTACACCTAACGTACATTGTCACCGCCTTCCCTGCGCCGGAGCGGCACCTGCCGAGGCCGCAGGCCGAGGTCTGTCAGAAGCCGGTGACGAACGAAGTAAGAAACGGCTTCTATTCTGACAGTTTTTCCGGTCTCGTCGTCAGAAGCCGGTGTTCTGTCGTCTGTTGTTGTCTGTTCTGAGCGCTGGTATCAGAGGCTTAAAACTTTTGTGGATAGAAGGCACTTCCAAACGAATAAGCACCACGGTTGTCAATTTTCAAAATTTCCGAAGTTTTGCCCAGATTTTTGCATTATGTAATTTTTACCTTTTATTTTTCTATTTTTTGCTAATTCATCTAGAGTATTCAAACTTGCACCCTTTTACGTCAGGGAAATTGGTAGTTCACACAAAAAGTTGAAAAGAAAAAGTGTCAAATTTAGTGCTCTAAATTAGCTTTTAAACTTTCCACCCTAAATTTTGCGGAAAACTCATGGTAAAAACTATAGGCTCGAAATATCTCAAGCTACGGCAGTTCAGGTTCTAAGTAAAAAATCCACTTATAGGCCTGTTTGTGCAGCACTGAACAAACACAAAAACAAAACAAAAACGGAAATTTGAGGGTCCCTTTTGGCCAGTTCCGTGGAGGTCTGCATTTCCCAAAATATCATTCAAACCCCTATATCTTCCGATCTAATTAATAAAATTTAGATTCCATTTCAGATAATAAAAGAGAACAGCCTCGCTTATGATATATTTAGGGATAAAACTTTCAGACCGAAACTTTGTATTTTATAGGCAAAAACAAAATATAAGCTTTAAAACTTTTTATTCTCAGCCCCTGGTTTCCAGAACATAATAGCTACGGTATTGAACCTAACACGGCTTGATAGCAAACTTCGTTGCCGTCATTTTTCTCACTCATACCCCCCATTTATATCTTAAGGCGTCCGAGCTATAAGTCGTAAAATACATTTCAATGTGGTAATTTTATCGGTTCATTTTTGTTTCACACCGGGGTTTAGGGTAGTTAGAGTCATTGGAGGGAAATGAAATTTTGCATGCAGCTAGGTAAGAGAAATATGTCGACATTTAATCTGGTTGGATATCAATAAACAACCAAGTTCCTTTAATAACATGCCGTTTGTCCACCATCGTTGTAGCACATTGCCAGGCGTCACCCCCGCGTCCACGCCGCCGTAACTGCCGCCGATCGGAGCGGCCGGCTCTGTTTATTTATGTGGTTATGGTCTGGTAAAAACGTACCCAATACTACCCATAATGCATCACAAGTAATTAGAGTGCCGTAAAAGTCCGAGTTTACAATAAGAGTATTTTGTTTCGGTTTTTGGACCACGGGTGGATCCAGGGAATAAGTAGGGTAGGTGCCCCCGCCCCCTCCCCCCATCCCCTCCTCCAACCCCCTCCCCCCATTCCCCTCCCACAATCCCCCAATCGACCATCGGCGCCCTCTGAAATTTTAAAAGACACGCCTTCATGGCGAAGGTCCATGGCGCTCCCTGAAATGACGCTTCCCATACGCGGATCCAGGATTGCCTATCAGGGGCGAGGTGGAAGGGGAAACTTCCTGATGGGCGCTAACTGGACCAGGGACGCCACTTTTGGCCGGAAAAACCTATCAAGTAGGCGCTAAATCCTATCAGTGGGCGCCGATACTTGCATCTCGGGGGAAACCGACATTACAGGGGGTGCCATCAAACTTTCCAGGGGGTTGCGTTACAATTTCAGGGGGCGCTAAAATTCTATGGGGGGCACCTGTCCCCTTTCCCACTTGGATCCACCTACGTCGTTTCGCGGGGGGGCACGGAGGTGGAGGTCGTTACGGTTGTGGGGCTAAGGAGCTCGAGCATAAGCGGATACAGGACATCAGTACGGGGGTGGGGCTAAGGAGCTCGAGCATAGGCGGATCCAGGACATTAGTACGGTGTGGGGCTAAGGAGCTCGAGCATAGGCGGATCCAGGACATCAGCACGGGGCTGGGGCTAAGGAGCTCGAGCATAGGCGGATCCAGGACATCAGTACGGGGTAGGGCTAAGGAGCTCGAGCATAGGCGGATCCAGGACATCAGTACGGGGTAGGGCTAAGGAGCTCGAGCATAGGCGGATCCAGGACATCAGTACGGGGGTGGGGCTAGGGAGCTCGAGCATAGGCGGATCCAGGACAGTACGGAGGTGGGGCTACAAAGTTCGAGCATAGGCAGATCCAGGACATCAGTAAGGGGGTCGGGCTAAGGAGCTCGAGCATATGCGGATCGAGGGCATCAGTACGGGCATGGGCCTAAGGAGTTCGAGCATAGGCGGATCCAGGACATCAGTACGGGGTGGGGTTAAGGAGCTCGAGCATAGGTGGATCCAGAACATCAGTACGGGGATGGGCCTAAGGAGCTCGATCATAGGCGGAACCAGGACATCAGTCCGGGGGTGGGGCTAAGGAGCTCGAGCATAGGCGGACCCAGGACATCAGTACGGGGTGGGGTAAGGAGCTCGAGCATAGGCGGATCCAGGATATCAGTACGGGGTGGGGCTAGGGAGCTCGAGCATGGGCGGAACCAGGACAGTACGGAGGTGGGGCTACGGAGTTCGAGCATAGGCGGATCCAGGACATCAGTAAGGGGTGGGGCTAAGGAGCTCCAGCATAGGCGTATCCAGGACATCAGTACGGGGATGGGCCAAAGGAGTTCGAGCATAGGCGGATCCAAAATATTAGTTCGGGTTGGGGCTAAGGAGCTTGAGCATAGGCGGATCAAGGATTACCGATAGAGGAGGCACCGTCTGCAGGGGAACGGGTGTAATCCGGAGCATTGGGCGCCACTTTTGACACGCAAAATCCTTCCGATGGGCCCCAATTTTTGTATCTTAGGGGGAGAGGGGAAGTGTCATTTCAGGGGTGCCATCGAATGTTTGAGGGGGCGCCGTGGCTATTTCAGGGTGTGCTGAGGATCGACCAAAGTGGGGGTGCACGTGCCTCCGATCCCCCCGCCGCCCTGAATTCACCTATTAGCTCCAGCCTCCCTGCCATTGCTTCTAAACATCCTTTGCCTGTGCTATAGCTGTAGGTATTTTCACATGGCCGGGGACTTAAGCCCACTAGCGTCGCCCCTTGAATCCGCTATCGTATTTAGACATATAAATAATATATAAATCTCGTTGCACTCCATTCCATATTATCGAACAATATCAATAAGAGGAAATCGGTCATGGAGGTTTTGAATCCGGTCATCAGGTCAATGAAAGGTCACTGCACATGCGCAGTGGAACTAATGGTAACAGAGGCTATCCCGGCAACCTACGGGTCAATTTTTTTAAATTTTGTGAACAAGAAAATGACACGGAGTGCAAACCACATAAGGGATTGTTTAGACCAGGAGACAAACAAACGACATACCAACATGCTTCAGTCAATTATAACGGTATCTTCGCTCTCATTCATTGCAAACATTACTGCGCATGCGGACTGGGACTTAGGGTAACCGAAGCTAACTCGGTAACAAATAAGCTGAATTGTGTGAAGATCTCCATGTATAGGTGAAATATGGTCGGCAAACCTATAATATTTTATATTGTATCTCCTTTCTTCTGGCCATAGCCAGTCTTTACTTAACAAACAAAACTTTATACGTGTGATTATTTATGTGATGACATGAACAGACGAGAAACGTGGTGCAGTGTGCAGAGACATGTTAGTTTAGGAAAACATGGGCTTACACATGGGATTGAATGGAGTCAACAACAACAACAACAACCTCGGCCTGCGGCCTCGGCAGGTGCCGCTCCGGCGCAGGAGAAGCCGGTGACAATGTACGTTGGCCAAACAGTTCGATTGACAGGCGAGTGTTTTCAGCAGTTTGATACTTATAACAACGCAATCAGTAGGGGGTAGGGGCTAAGGAGTTCGAGCATAGGCGGATCCAGGACATCAGTGCAGGGGTGGGGCTCCGGAGCTCGAGTAAAGGCGGATCCAGGATATCAATACGGGGTGGGGCTAAGGGGCTAGAGCATAGGCGGATCCAGGACATAAGTATGGGTGTGGGGCTAAGGAGCTCGAGCAGAGGCGGATCAGGACATCAGTCGGGGGTGGGGCTAAGGGGCTGGTGGCGGATCGGACATCGTACGGGGTGGGGCTGGGCTCGAGCATGCGGATCGGACATCAGCACGGGGGTGGGGCTAGGAGCTGGAGCATAGGCGGATCCAGGACATAAGTATGGGTGTGGGGCCAAGGAGCTCGAGCAGAGGCGGATCCAGGACATCACTACAGGGGTGGGGCTAAGGAGCTCGAGCAGAGGCGGATCCAGGACATCAGTACGGGGGTGGGGCTAAGGAGATCGAGCATAGGCGGATCCAGGACAACTGTACGGGGGTGGGGCTAAGGAGCTGGAGCATAGGCGGATCCAGGACATAAGTATGGGTGTGGGGCTAAGGAGCTCGAGCAGAGGCGGATCCAGGACATCAGTACGGTTGTGGGGCTGAGGTCTCGAGCTGGGGCATAACTCGGTAACAATTTGGCTAAATTGGGTGAAAATCTGCAGGTATAGGTGAAATACCGTCGGAAAACCCATAATATTTTATATTGTATCTCTTTTCTTCTGGCAATGCCCAGTCTTTGCTTAACAAAACAAACATTAAACGTGTGTTTATTTATGTGAAGACATGAACAGAGGGCAAGCGTGGTGCAGTATGCAGAGACATGCTAATTTAGGAAAACATGGGCCTAGGCAGGGGATTGAATGGAGCCATAATGAGAAAACAAAACCTTAAAACTCCAAAATTGCGTTGTTATGAGTTTCAAACTGCTGAAAACACTCGCCTGTCAATCGAACTGTTTGGCTAACGTACATTGTCACCGGCTTCTCCTGCGCCGGAGCGGCACCTGCCGAGGCCGCAGGCCGAGGTCTGTTGTTGTTGTCTGTTCTGAGCGCTGGTATCAGAGACCTAAAACTTTTGTGGATAGAAGGCACTTTCAAATGAATAAGCACCACGGTTGTCAATTTTCAAAATTTTCACAATTTTGCCAAGTATTTTGCATTATGTGAATTTTAACTTTTATTTTTCTATTTTTTGCTAGTTCATCTAGACTCTTCAAACTTGCATCCTTTTACATCAGGGAAATTTGTTGTTCACACAAAAAGTTGGAAATAAACATTTTTAAATTTAAGTCTCTAAATTACCTTTTAAGCTTTGCACCCTAAATTTGACATAAAACTTATGGTCTAAACTATAGGCTCGAAATATCTGAAGCTACGGCTGTTTAGGTTCTAAGTCAAATATCCACTTATAGGCCTGTTTGTGCAGTTCTGCACAAACACAAAAACAAAATGAAAACAGAAATTTGAGGGTCCTTTTTGTCCTATTCCGTGAAGGTCTGTATTTCCCAAAATATCATTCAAACCCTTATAGATTCGGATCTTATTAATAAACTTTAGTTTACATTTCAGATAATAAAAGAGAATAGCCTCCCCTACTATATATTCAGAGATGAAAACTTCCAGACTGAAACTTTTTATTTTATAGGCAAAAATAAATTACAGGTTTTGAAACTTTTTATTCTTAGCCCCCTGGTTTCCAGAACATGATAGCCAGGGTATTGAACTTAACACGGCTGGATAGCAAACTTCGTTGCCGTCATTTTTCTCACTCATACCCCCCATTTATATCTTAAGGCGTCCGAGCTATAAGTCGTAAAATACATTTCAATGTGGTAATTTTATCGGTTCATTTTTGTTTCACACCGGGGTTTAGGGTGGTTAGAGTCATTGCAGGGAAATGAAATTTTGCATGCAGCTAGGTAAGAGACATATCTTGCCATTGCAACAGGCTGCATATCATTGCAACACCAGTATACCTTTACATAAATGTAATACACCATGCTAGTATGTTTCCCGCTCGAAATCTCACCCCGCCTTTCGGCCGTGGCGTCGCTGCTGGCGGCGCACTGGGAACTGCTCTCCGAGACAGACGCCACAGCTATCTACGCATGCTATAGACCAGCGCGAATGCCCGTTGGTGGCAGAGTAGTCTGTCTCGTTTCGGCTCCTCTACTCGTGCGGCGGTCGCGTTGTCAGATATTCATATCAGTCGGACAGCCGGGTGGCGGCCGCGCGGTAGCGTACAGCTCGCTGTGGCGACTTGCGACGAAAAAAACAAAATGGTGGTCAGGAACTGGTTTGCTTGTTTGGTTTGTTGTGTTTTGTTTCTTTATGTGCGTCCAAATCTTACAGTGTATGTGTGTGATACGTCCGGTAAAGGTGATGTGTTTTATGAGAGAGATAAGAGGGGCCCCACCACTTAAGCCTTCGGGCTTTTGCGTCAATCTCTTTGTTATACCTGTCATATTGCTTCCGTCCAATAAAAGTTTATCCAATAGTAAACTATCTATCTACCCACTAGCTAATGCATCCTCTAACCATAGGTAACACTGGTCAAAGGATCCACCGTTGCACACAATTTCTTTCCCAGGCGAATAAACCTCTTTGTGGTGATACCATGACACGTGACTCCTTGCACTGCCTGCTTAAATCAACTGTATAAGCAGTGGCGGATCCAGGCCATTAGTATGGGGTGGGGCTACGGAGCTCGAGCATAGGCGGACCCAAGACATCAGTACCGGGGTGGGGCTAGGGAGCTCGAGCATAGGCGGATCTAGGACATCAGTACGGGGTGGGGCTAAGGAGCTCGAGCATAAGCGGATCCAGGACATCAGGACGGGGTTGGGGCTAGGGAGCTCGGGCATAGGCGGATCCAGGACATCAGTAAGGGGTGTGGCTAAGGAGCTCGAGCATAGGCGGATCCAGGGCATCAGTACGGGGGTGGGGCTAAGGAGCTCGAGCATGGGCGGATCCAAGACATCGGTACGGGGGTGGGGCTCGGGAGCTTGAGCAGGTGCGGATCCAGGACATCAGTACGTGGGTGGGGCTAAGGAGCTCGAACATAGGCGGATCCAGGACAGTACGGAGGTAGGGCTACGGAATTCGAGCATAGGGGGATCCAGGACATCAGTAAGGGGGTGGCGCTTAGGAGCTCGAGCATAGGCGGATCCAGGACATCAGTAGGATGTGGGGCTAAGGAGCTCGAGCATAGGCGGATCCAGGACATCAGTACGGGGATGTACCTAAGGAGCTCGAGCATAGGCGGATCCAGGACATCAGTTCGGGGGTGGGGCTAAGGAGCTCGAGCATAGGCGGACCCAGGACATCAGTACGAGGGTGGGGCTAAGGAGATCGAGCATAGGCGGATCCAGGACATCAGCGCGGAGGTGGGGCTAAGGAGCTCGAGCATAGACGGATCCAGGACATCAGTACGGGGTTGGAACTCGGGACCTCAAGCATAGGCGGATCCAGGACATCAGTACGGGAATTGGGCTAAGGAGCTCGAGCATAGGCGGATCCAGGACAGTACGGAGTTGGGGCTAAGGACCTCGAGCATAGGCGGATCCAGGACATCAGTAGAGGTGGGGCTAAGGAGCTCGAGCATAAGTGGATCCAGGACATCAGTAGGGGGTGGGGCTAAGGAGCTTGATCGTAGGCGGATCCAGGACATTAGTACGGGGATGGGCCTAAGGAGTTCGAGAATAGGCGGATCCAGGATATCAGTTCGGGGGTGGGGCTAAGTTGCTCGAGCATAGGCGGATCCAGGATAACCGATTGAGGAGGCGCCGTCCCGGGGAAGGGGTGTAATCCGGAACATAGGGCGCCACCTTTGACGCGCAAAATCCATCCGATGGGCGCCGATTTTTGCATCTTAGGGGGATGGGGTAGGAAGTGACATTTCAGGGGGTGCCATCGAATGCTTGAGGGGGCGCCGTGGCCATTTCAGGGGGCGCCGAGGATCCACCAAAGGGGAGGGGGGCACGTGCCCCCTATCCCCCACCGCCCTGAATTCACCTATTAGCTCCAGCCTCCCCACCATTGCCTGAAAACATCCTCTGCCTATGCTATAGCTGTAGGAATTTTACATGGGGGGACTTAAGCCCACTAGCCTCGCCCCTTGTATCCGCTATCGTATTTAGAATATAAATAATATATAAATCTGGTTGCACTCTATCTCATATTATCAAACAATATTAATAAGAGGAAATCGGTCTTGCAGATTTCGAATCTGGTCTTGAGGTCAATGAAAGGTCACTGTGCATGCGCAGTGAAACTAATGGAAACAGAGGCTGTCCCAGTAACCTACGGGTTGATTTTCTTGAAATTTTGTGAACAAGAAAATGACACGGAATGCCAACCACAAATAATGTCATATTAAAGCTTCACTTCGCTGCGCATGCGCAGTAGAAATCTCAAAGATAAGCCTTAAAGGTGAGGATATTTCGGAAGAGGACATGACCAAAGGAGAGCCAACATGCTTAAATTTAGTATGAAAGTTTTGACACCCCTGCTTACTACAAAGGTTAGTGCGCATGCGCATTAGAACTTATGGTCATGGAGGCTATCTCGGGAGCCAATAGACCGATTTTGCTCAAATTCTGCGAGTAAAAGCAGAATACTATCTGCTAATCCCAATTGACGGCATTATGACACTGCATTGTTCTGCGCATGCGCAGTAGGAATTCTAAGGAATATCAGGCTAGAAGGGATAGTTTAGACCAGGAGACAAACACACGACATACCAACATGCTTCAGTCAATTATAACGGTATCTTCGCTCTCATTCACTGCAGACTTTACTGCGCATGCGGACTGGGACTTAGGGTAACCAAAGCTAACTCGGTAAGAAATAGGCTGAATTGTGTGAAGTTCTCCGGGTATAGGTGAAATATGTTCCGCAAACCCATAATCTTTTATCTTGTATCTCCTTTCTTCTGGGCATACCCAGTCTTTACTTAACAAACCAAACTTTATACGTGTGTTTATTTATGTGATGACATGAACAGAGGGCAAAGGTAGCGCAGTGTGCAGAAACATGTTAGTTTAGGAAAACATGGGCTTACACATGGGATTGAATGGAGTCATAATGAGAACACAAGAACTCAAGTCCCAACATCGCGTTAGTATATGTATCATACTGCTGAAAACACTCGCCTGTCAATCGAACTATTTGCCTAACGTACATTGTCACCGGCTTCTCCTGCGCCGGAGCGGCACCTGCCGAGACCGCAGGCCGAGGTTGTTGTTGTTGTTGTCTTTTATGAGCGCTGGTATCAGAGACTTAAAACTTTTATGGGTAGAAAGCTCTTCAAAATGAATAAGTACCACGGTTGTCAATTTTCAAAATTTCCAAAATTTTGCCTAGAATTTTGCACTATGTAATTTATAACTTTTATTTTTCTATTTTTTTGCTAATTCTGCTAAGGTCTTCAAACTTGCACCCTTTTACATCAGTGAAATTTTTACTTCACACAAATAGTTGCAAAAAAATCTCAAAATTAAAGCTCTAAATTAGCTTTTAAACATTGCACCCTAAATTTGTCGGAGAACTCAGGGTCAAAACCATAGGCTCGAAATATCTGAAGCTACGGCAGTTCAGGTTCTAAGTCAAATATCAACTTATAGGACTGCTTGTGCAGTTCTGCACAAACACAAAAACAAAATGAAAACGGAAATTCGAGAGTCATTTTTGGCCAATTCCGTGAAGGTCTGCATGTCCCAAATTATCATTCAAACCCTTATATCTTCCGATCGAATTAATCAAAATTAGTTGCCATTCCAGATAATAAAATAGAATAGCCTTCCTGTTTATATATTTAAAGATGAAAACTTCAGACTGAAACTTTTTATTTTATAGGCAAAAATAAAATATAAGTCATAGAACTTTTTATTTTCAGCGACCTGGTTTCCAGAACATGATAGCTACAGTATTGTACTTAACACGGCTTAATAGCAAACTTGTTTGCCGTCATTTTTCTCACTCATACCCCCACTTATCTCTTACGGCTTCTGAGCTATAAACCGCAAAATAAATTTCAAAGTGGTAATTTTATCTGTTCATTTTTGCTTCACACCAGGATTTCGAATAGTTAATATCGATGGAAGTGGATGAAATCCGGCAGAAGGCTAGGTCAGAGACATATCTTGCCATCGCAACAGGTTGCAGATCATTGCAACACCAGTGTACCTTTACAAATGTAATACACAATGCTAGTATGTTTCCCGCTCGAAAACTCACCCTACCGTCCGGCGGTAGCGTCGGTGGTGGAAACGCACTGGGAGCTGCTATCCGAGACAGACGCCACAGCTATCTACGCATGCTATAGACCAGCGGGAATGCCCGGTGGTGGCAGGGTAGTCTGTCTCGTTTCGGCTCCTCTACTCGTGCTGCCGGTGGGTTTGTCTGTTTGACACTCATATCATTCGGACGGCCGGGTGGCAGCCGTTCGGTAGGCTCCCGTTCGCGGTGGGGACTTGCGACGAATAAAAAACAAAACGGTGGTCAGGAACTGGTTTACGTGTTTGGTTTGCTTGTTTTGTTTCTTTATGTGTGTCCAAATCCTACTGTGTATGTGTGTGATACGTCCGGTATCAGTGATGTGTTTTATGAGAGAGATAAGAGAGCCCCTACGACTTAAGCCTTCGGGCTTTTGCGTCAATCTCTTTGTTATACCTGTCATATTGTTTCCGTCAAATAAAAGTTTATCATCTATCTATCTACCCACGAAATAATGCATCCTCTGACCATAGTTAACACTGGTCAAAGGATCCACCGTTGCACACCATTTCTTTCCCAGCCGAATAAACCTCTTCGTGGTGATACCATTACTCCTTGCACTGCCTGCTTAAATAAACTGTATTAGCAGTGGCGGATCCTGGCCATCAGTATCGGGGTGGGGCTAAGGTGCTCGAGCATAGGCGGATCTCTCTCTCTCTCTCTCTTTCTCTCTCTCTCTCTCTCTCTCTCTCTCTCTCTCTCTCTCTCTCTGCCTCTCCTCTGCCCCCCTCCCTCTCCTCTGCCTCTTCCCTGCCCTCTCTCCCTGGGCGGCGTCAGTGAGGCAGCATTAACAATGCAGGCAGATTCACAGCCCTGCGCGACTCGCTGATATTCAATTATTAAATAATAATTCCGAATGATACAAGCTAATTTTCTCTGGCTGAAGGCTAACTGTGTTATAACGAAATCAATCTGGCTGTAATGGGCCCCCAGGGCCTAGCGAGGCCGGGCGGTGGCGCAGAGCTGGGCCGGAATGGCCTGCTCGGCGCCAGATTAATGACAGCGCCGACACCGGCCGATGTGTCGGATTCGTCCTAATCGCCGTCGATCACGGCGCACGCCAAATCTACGGGGATCCGTGCCGCCGCGCCAAAATTGCCGCTCAGTGAGGTCGCAGAAGTTCGAAGCGCTGTGCTAAAAGCATTCGCTGTAGGTGAGAAAAATGTTAAGATTGTGAAAACCGATTTCAATGCCCTAATGTTTCACAAGTTCCAATAATGGCATGAGAAGTGAAGTCTTGCAGGAGCCGTTTTCACACGAGGAAATAAATGGTACATTGTTCATACTATTTACTTTCCTACTATTTACCCGGGTGAACAGTAGGTTTTAGTTGTTCATTTTGGGTCCTAAGAGCTCATTTGGGTCCAAAATATAGTTATAAAATAGATATTTGATGATTTAAAGTAATCTGCAATCATCCTTATTCAAAATATTCATAATTATGCCCTTCAGGCTAAGTCATAATCCTTACATGGGAAGAAGCATTACGCGGGCAAGTCTGTCGAATGTTCCGACCCGCCCGGTCGGAATTTACATCTGGCAAAGTTCCACCTTGGGAAAAGTACAATTCTAGAAGGAGGATACTTAGCCTCTGCCTGTGCTGCCATGAGCATTTTACCAATCAGCAGCCCTCACGGCTCACGAAACTTGGGACATGTTCACTCTTCGCAAACTGTTCTCAAGATAACAGAAATTAACCCCATGCTGCCGCCTCATATTTTTGGCAACTTGATTGATGTCACAGGCAGCCATTGTTGATGGGAAAATGTTTTAGGTATTGAGGTGTGTTATGCGTAGGTGTGACATTGCAAAGCTGCAGCTAATCAAGTAGTCAAAATAATTGATATGGCAGGTGATTTAATAGAAAAAATAAGTTAGAGATGCGCTCTTCCAATTGATTAGTCACAACCTTCACACACATCTGCCACGTGCTAAACCAGTAAACATTCAAACGAAGTTAAAGGCTTATGTTTCTACCTATATGAAGTGCCAATTTCTTAAAAATTAAGATGTATCTGTTTGCTTGATGGAATCCAGTTCGTAGGTGTATGAAATTTTAGTAAAACCCCATAATTCTTGATATTCTGGTTAGCCGCAGTTTGCTGTGGAGCTGTAGATATTATATACACCACTTATTATCTATTTGATTATATTGATTTCACTAAAATGTGAAATCCATTTTCCTTAAAAGTGAATGTGTTTAGCTGATGAAATCCATTTCATGGGTGCATGAGCTTTTAGAAAAAATTATATTCTGATCAGCCGCAGTCTTCTGTGGAAAATTAAAAATCATATACTGAAATTGTTAACTATCTGATGATGTTGAATTGAATTCTTTTTGAAGAAAAAATATTTTATGGGGTTGGTCTTAAGGCTGATTTTATTTCATTTGTACAAAATATTTTGGGAAATTCACCTGTTTGAACATGTTTTGCTTTTCGTCAAGTATTGTCCTTCATTGTGATACACATCGGGAAGATCATATTCATTTACACCTTAAGGATATTGAATATTAATTATTCTGTCAGGGTACACATCATTTCATTACTGAGGGTTGACTTGCATGTGATCTCTATATAACTTTTGGTTAAATTAACATGTTTCATCATCTTCGGGTTCTCTCAAGTGGTTGTAAAGCTGGATATATGATTCCCAATTTTCAAAACCTGATTCCATTAGAAACCAATTCAATTAGAAACTTTTTTATCAAACTAAGCACTATTAATATCTTCAGGTTGACTTCTAGGTGATTTGCAATTTGAGTTTTCTGTGAACTTAACATGCTTAATAAATTAGGTACTTTTATGACTATCATATTTCAAGGCTACACAAATAAGAAACATTTTGTGTTTAAATTATTAATGTTGAGCTGCAAACTATTTGGAAAACTATACATATGTTGATTCTGGAATTGAATATCAGGTGTTTTACAAATTCACTGAAAATTTGACAATTTAATCACTTACAGGTTCATTTCATTCTTTTTGTTACATAGTGCATGTGCTTTATTCTCATTTTTTTCATCCCCACCTTGCATATAGATAACATATTGACATATTTGAAATTGATTAGCTGTTGAAAGTGCATATGTGCAGGAGTTTTCAGAAACATCCCTAAAAATTATTGGTATGCTGCATAGGTGCAGTCTTCTGCGGAATAGTATAAATCATTTACACAATTTATTTAGAATTTGATGGTGACCAATTCAAACCCTGTGAAACATACCTAATGAGGTGGGTCTTAGGGGGCTGATTGTTGGTGATTTGTATTGATTATTCTGGAAAATTCGTTTATTGGGACACTTTCTGCTTCTCGTCAAGTATTATCTTTAAGCAGAACTGATTGGGCAGATAATGCCAATTTGTTTACAAAGTGATAATGTTGAATTTCAAACCTTCTGTCGGGCTATACATACTTGCATGTTTCGTCATCTTCTGGTTCTCATCCAAGTCGTTGCAAAGTGTGGTATATAATTCGCAAGTTTCAAAATCTGATGATGTTGAATTGGAAACGTTCTGTTAACCTTTGCATTATTTAAATCTGAAGGTTGACTTCTAGAATGTTTGTGCAGAGTTTTCTGTGAACTTCACGGGCTTGGTGCCGTACGCTGGGGCGCGCAGGCTAACGGAGATTCGCATCTCCAACGGGCCGCGTGAGCAGACGGACTTTACAGGAGGGCCGGCCACTGGTCTGGGTCGGCCCAGTACCTTCACCGGATCGGGCGGAACCCGTCCCCGCGCCGCGCCCAATGCAGCGACGTCCGCTGCCTGGCGGCGCGGTGCCCCGACTGCGGGGAGGCGGCGGATACGCCCCGCCACGGCCTCCTAGAGTGACCTGCTCTTATGAGGACTCGCTCCTCGGCAATATCTTGCCGAGGCCGGAAGAGGTGCACGGCGGAGACGTCGTGGCGGCCCTTGCGGCCACCTTCGGAGCCCTCCAGAGCCGTCAGGCTACGCCGCAGTAGCGGCCGGGAGGACAATCAACAACAACAGCAGACGGACTTCAGCGCGCTGCACGGTAGAGCGCGCTAGTTGCCGGGAGAGCAGGCTGGTGGGTGTCAGTATGTCGCAAGGGGGAGCGTGCCGCACGGGGCGCGGGGACCGATGGCCGTCAGCGCGCCACTTGGTGGAGCGTGCGGGCTGGCGGACGTCAGAGTACTGTACGCTGTGGCGCGAAAGCTGAGCGATGTTCGTGCCTCGAACGGTGGAGCGCGCTGGCCGCCGGGTACAAGTGTGTCGGGCCAGAGGCCGGACACGCTTAACGACGGACTTCAGTTTCCGCACGGTGAGGGGTGCGGAAGCCTAGGAGCCGCAACTACCACTAGTCA
Source organism: Lepas anatifera (assembly GCA_034440635.1). Classification (NCBI taxonomy): domain Eukaryota; kingdom Metazoa; phylum Arthropoda; class Thecostraca; family Lepadidae; genus Lepas; species Lepas anatifera. Next base: position 350,009 of record JAOTON010001461.1, read on the forward strand.
GTCCAATATTAAACAGGCTAGTAATTACATGAATATTTGGCGACATGGTGAACAAAGGCTCATGACGCATCTATACCACAAACGTCAAACGCTGCCGTACTTTTCTTAATCAATTCTACACTTTCCCCAAAATTTTAAGGTTTGGTCATCCAGTTAACCCGCGCCCCACCGGGGTCCGGCGCCACCTTCGCCCCGTGGGGGGTGGGGCAATGGCCCCCTCCAACTCCGAAAATATGAGGGTTAGCGAAAATCTGCAAAGTGCATTAGAAAGTTCATGTGAATTCAGTAAGAATTTACCGGGCACGCTTAAGCGCTCAGGTCAATGGTTTGACCTCCAGAGGTCAGGTTAGGTCACGATAGGCTATTTCCATTAAAATATGCACTGCATCTTCATCATGACCATCATGGTTAGCGTTTAGAGGCGCGCCGATGTCAGAGTCATATGGCGCCTATAATAAAATAATAAATAAACATCGGGTACTGCTAGCTCCAGTCAAGTTTAAAATAGCGAGATGAGACACAGATAAAAACCGATGGGTCGATGGCAGAACAAATCAAAGAGTCAAAAGAAAACGTGTCAAAGTCAGTGATAACAGTAGACCGTTCATTTCAGGGGCGGCTACCTCCAGGCGAGTAAATAACATGAAAGTTAGCCTTGTTTATTAATAAAATAATATTAGAAATGTCAGCAGTGCGGCGTTCTCCCAACAGATCCTCCAGAGAAGGAGCCCCCGGCAGGTATAGCGCCCTCTCAGTCTTGGAATCACGACAATCTACTAACACGTGTGCCACTGTGAGTCGCCCGTCGCAGCGCGGGCACGCCGGCGGACCATCACCGCAGAGGAGGTACGGCTGTGTCGCGTATGTGTGGCCCATACGCAGCCTGGCGAGAATCTCCTCCTCTCTCCTGCACTGCGCACTGGCCGACGACCATACCCCTAATTTGGGCATCAGCACCCGTAGTTTACTGCCCTTAGGGTAGTTCTCCCATTAGCGCTGCCACAAATCCCGGACAAATTCACGGAATTTCGGATAGCAGTCCAAAAATGGGATGCCTACTAGGCCGGTTGGAAACCGACTCTGAGCATTGAAAAATATGCAATGCTTAAAGAAAATGTGGCACCTTTATAATGTAATTTTAACTGAGATAGCCAAGCTGTAAAGCATGCCGGAAAACCCGGTATTCAATATATCATATCATTTATATTTATCAGTACATCATCACACAAAAATTTTGCCAGTCGAACGATCTGATTAGTTAGATTCTGTAGATATATTACATTCTGTGTTAGTCAGAATCGGTGCGGGCATGGAACGCTTTAAACAGAAATGAAACACCTTATTGTGAAAATGACCCAAGACAAATTCCATGCCTCCAGTGGGGGTGACGGGCCGGGCTCGGGGCGGCAGACGAATAATTTCCTCACCGGGACAAATAAATCGCCCCCAGGGCAGTGTATTGTGCCCCCCCTTAACTAAATCATCCCGGGTAGGGTCCGGAGACTAATCTTGGGGTCACTCCGAAACCGATACTTGGGGCCCTCGAAACAAACAAACAATTTTGGGCCGCCCCGAGATAGACTGCAGCCCCCCGGTATAAACAATTTAAGACCACTCAGACTAGCTCTTAAGGACCCCTGAGACCCGACTTTCGGGACATCCAGACAAACTCTTCTGCGGACCTAAACTAACTCGTGGGATCCCAGCCCAACTTGTGGGCTTCTAAGCCAGTGGCGGATCCAGGAATAAATTGGGGGCTGGGGGCTCGAAACTCCTCCGCTATTTGCTTGAAACGGACTCATAACTATGCATTTATTATCTGCACATATTTGGGGGCGAGCGCCCCCTCCACCATCTTTGTATCCGCCATTGCCTTGGGCAATATCTGGGTGGCGTTTGAGCTTCCTAGCAACGCCTATCTGACATCAAAGAGAGCCACCTGCAGGGGGCCTCCTTGCAGTGTTTAATCCTAGCCCAAAGGGAAGCGGCCACGCCCTCGGGCCCCTCTTGGATCTTCACCTGAGGACCCCCAAGTTAATGGCGAACGCAAGGGATATGTGTATCGAAGGGAGCAGATGCCCTCATCGAACGTCGGCTCTCCCTGAAACGGTCACTGCACCCCCTGAAAGGCTGATGGCGCCTCCTGATATGTCACTTCCCCCAGGATGCAAAAATCGGCGCCCAGTGATAATATTTGGAGCCTACCTGGTGAGTTGTCGGCCAAAAGTGGCGCCCCTGGTCTAGATGGCATCCCACGGGAATGTGCCCCTCCCCCGATTGCCAATCCTGGATCTGCCTTTCTTCAAGTGAGGCCATGCATACACAGATCCAGGGGCAAAGGAGGCAGGTGCTCCTCCCTCCCGAACGACACTTGATGTCCCCTGAAGTGGTCACAGCGCCCCCTGAAACGCCGATGTCCTCCCGCTCCCTGAAATTTCGCTTCCCACCCCCTCTTCAGGATGCAAAAAACGGTGCCCGCCGCCGAAAGGGCTTTGCGCCCACCTGAAAGATTTTCCCAGCCAAAAGTAGCGCACCCTAGTCCGGATGCCCACCCCCCCCCCTGATGGATAATCCTGGATCTGTGTATGTACAAGGGGTGCTAGGCATACGCGGATCCAGGGGGCAGGTGCGCCTTGAGCGCCTTGAGATGGTCACGGCGCCTCTCTGAAATGGTCACGGCGCCCCCTGAAACGGTTACGGCGCCCCCTGAAACGTCGATGTCCCCCTCCTGAAATGCTGCTTCCCACTGCCCTCCTCAGGATGCGAAAATCGGCGCCCACAGATAAAATTTGGCGCCCATTTTATAGACCTAGTCAGCCAGAAGTGGCATCCCCTGGTCCCGATGGCGCCCCCAGGGAAGGCGCCTTACCCCGATTGCAAGTCCTGGATCTTTCTGTGTTCAAGGGGGCTAGGCATACGCAGATCCAGGGGGCAAAGAGGAAGGTGCCCCTCCCTCTCGAGCGACCCTTGGTGCCCCCTGGAGTGGTCACGGCGCCCCCCTGGAACGTCGATGCCCCCCTCCCCCCACTTAAAATGTCGCTTCCCACCTCCTCCCCAGGATACGAAAATCAGCACCTGCCGATAGGATTTTGTACCCATGTGATAGCTTTTCCAGGGGGGGGCAGCTTCCTCTCGGAAGCTGCCCCACCCCCCCGATGATCGGCAATTCTGGATCCGCCTGTGGCAAACGCTACGCAAGCGGATGAAGGGATCAAGTCCCCCTTCGCAAATACCAGAGTCGTTATAGTCACTGCAGAGTCGGAGGCTGCTACGAGGCAGTAGCGAGAAAGGCTCGAGCCCCCTAGCCTCCCCCCCAATAAAGACTTGAATTCACCATTTCCCTGCGACCGAATTTGGGCGGCACTTGGGCTCCCCCTTCAACTTCCGGAACACCCATCAGACCTCGTGTGGGACCCATGTCGGGCCATTTGCAGTGTTGTAGCTCAGTCCAAAGGAAGGGAGATCGCCCCATCACCCTCCCCCGTGGATTTGTCTTTGTACTGAGCAATTCCAATGACGTTGAAAAAATAGATCCTGATAATCGCGTCTTCGATGCCAATACCCCGGGATGCTGGGGAAAAATCCCAAGAGTATGAACAAATCCCAAAAACACTGAATTTCTACTAGAAAAAATGTGAACGTTGTTCTAAAGACCAGAAATGTATTTTAGTGCAATATGCCCTTTTAAATATCTAAACAAATATTTATCATCATACTTTAGAGCTTTAATGTTTCCATAAACACAAAATTGGTGCTCAAGAAATGCAACTACCTTGTAGGGGAGACTGGGGTCAATTGTAACAAATTTCACATTTCTGGTTCTGGAGAAATAGTGTTTTGAGTTAGAGAGCTTATAGTTATATTTCATAAACTTTGAAAATTTTGCAATGTAACAGACGTAGAAAGATTTCAAAATAAGAAAAATAAGGGGTCAAAATTGCATTTCTAAAACTTTACCTCAGCTGTTACACTTGACCCCACGTGAGGGGCAATTGTAACAGCACCGGGGGTCAATTGTACCATGTTAAAGCCATATGAATTTCAACGATTTATTTGTACCATAAAAAACATCCTAACGGGAACTCTTCTGCATCTTTGGCCTTCACTTCAGCTTCATGGACCGTCTCCAGTCGAGTCCCGCGTTCGGTGGTGCGTGGTTGAAAACGAGGCATTCTCCGAAAGTGCGAGACATTTGTTTGAAAACAGCCGATGCAATTTTGTCTCGAAAGATGAACACGAAAACGAATACCGGTGATTTGGATAATCCCTATAAATGACCAGCATATACCGCGTTCAAAATTTTTGCACAAATATACTAATCAGTCCGGTCAGTAAATCTTGAACTTGTTGCCGTAAAAGAATGACCCTTTCTTGAGCCAAAAACGTATTATTTTGGACACATTTGCCTATTGGACTGACTACCTACAAAAATATATTTATAATTTGACTGAAATCTCGTTAATTTTTTCAAACTGGGCACATATAGCCTTAGCAGCTGATGTGCCCTTAAACCCCAATTATCATCGTTAATTTTCCAATATAAGAAATATTAGATAGGGCAGCCCACATTGCCACTTTTCCCAAACATATACCAACCTATGAACAAACATATCAATGGAAAGCAATGTGATTATCATAAACAGTAGGGCACCTAGGGGGCAGCGGGCCCGCACTTCACCCTCCCCTCTCCACTGGAGGATCCAGGGGGGCAAAGAGGGCAATTCCCCAAATCGCCCGATTTTTGTCGATTTTCTTCAAAATCCATGTTTTCCCTTTTAGGCCGCTTTGCCCCCACCCCCAAGGGTCGGCCTGAATCCAGGCCTGCCCCCCCAACATGTTAAGTGCCTCCTCCCAAAAACAGTTGACACTAGGTCTGCGAAGCAAAAGTTCATCACTCCCCAGGATACGAAGATTGGTCCCTTTGGGTGAACAAGCGCGCCCCATTCATCGACCTGACGTCTCCTCGTCAGTCCCCCAAACGAACATCCTGGGTGCGCGCCTGATCATAAAATCACTAACCTAGCTTCTGCATTTGTGCAGTAGAAGCAAGTTTAATACGTCGTAAGGCCATAGGGGTCAATTGTAACATTGCTACATTTGACCCCAAGAGAAATGTTACAATTGTCCCTATCGCAACGCGCAATTTTTAAACCAAATTGACGCTCAACGAGCTGGCCTAGGCGACAGGTTCTCTGCTCATTTCGTAGCTAATTAAACACTCTTCATGCACTGGAACTGTTTCCGCTGTAACTTATAACACCCATCAATAAGCTAATCATCTTTAAATATTTGAAAAGTTACAAAATACCCTCAAAACACAATTGTGAACAGCGTCTGAATTACCCGCCTAACCGAGCTGAAACTTTGTTAACAAAGGCAGCAGCTGATTGCGCATTTCTGGTTGTGCCACTAGCACCATCCATTGATTAGTTTAGACAATATGGCCAGTGTTACAATTGCCCCGTGTTACATTTGACCCCAGTCTCCCCTACCTACTGTTTACCTTTAGGATGGTAAACAATAGGAACTAAATTCCTTTCATTTCTCGTGTGAAAACGGCTAGTCTGGTGGCAGATGCGTTTTTCACGAATCAATGATTAACACGCGCATTGACGGGGAAAGGAGGGTACCCGCTCCCTTCGGGATTTTTGAAGATAGAATAAAAACAGCGGTGCGTAGCACCACCGTACTTGGTATACCTTTTTATCCTTTTACAACGGTTAAGCCAAAATTGTAAGGTTGCACCAGTGCGGGTCAAGTGACCTTATCTCAGAAAAAGTTTCAGATAGCAAAAGTCAGAAAAGGGTGAACCTATCCGATTGAAATTAATTTCACATAATGACCTCACAAAGTTCTGCAAAATGTATTCCGGTAATTTTTATATCAATGACCTAAGGCCAGGCATGAGTCATGACGTCTGCATTGGAAATACAGGGAAAATGGTTTAAACTGAATGGCTTAGTAATGGATAGTGGTAGAGCATTTGCTTTAACGGAATTAGGTTTGCCTCATCCTTGCAGCTCTAATGATATGCATTTTGATCTAATTTGACCTTGACTTTGAGCTGAAATGGTGAAGATCAAAGCTCATGCAAAAGCAAGGGCATATCAAAACATCGAATATGTGTCGCACATCACGCCAATACGTAGTTTTAATTCACTTGAATAGACCCAAACTTGGTGTGCAGGGAACACCAATATAACGACTGCTGTGGGAAAGGTTGGTTTAGTTCCAGATCAAACCATTCGCCCTTATGCGGAGAGGAGGTCAGCGATTTCACCCCCACGCTGTAATTGAAAAAAATGAACCTCACCAATATGAAATCTGCGGCAGGTATTAAGGCTGATCTAAGGTCAGACAACATTGATATTTGCAGTTGCATCCATGTGCGCGAAGGTGCTTGGTATGAATTTGGCGCTGAAATGCCCCCATAAATATTGACTATAAGATGGATACCAATGCAATCCAGTCGCTTGGGCACTCGCATTCGGCATTAGCTGATACAGCTTCTCCAGGACAGGGCATGCGATCCAAGTTTTAGTTGTTCGCCCATTGCTATGCCTTGCAGGTACAGAAAACCTTCCCCATAGGACGCAACATGGAATTATTCACTATAGTTTATGAGACGATGTTTGAAAAAAATTGTTTGGATCCAGCTTCTTTCCTACTTGGAAGAACTGCCAAGAGTGGCGGAAACACTTGAAGCGGAGTATGTATTTCCGAATCTATTGACGCGAGAACTATTTGCCAATTAAGTCAGCAGCCATGTGCCCTCTCCACGATGAAATAAGAGCAACGCTCTAGGAGGTTCGTGCGAGCCCTGAAACATTTTAAACACAGCACTGTCGATTTGAGGCTTCTGCACTTGTTTTGCTGTAAATAACAAACAGGGAAATAATGAGACAAAACAAAATCATTGGAATGCTCACAACCATTTGGACTTTTTATTCCTATCTAGTCATTTAGACGAATAACGAAAACTGAAGCAGAAATATTAGAACCCAGAAAAGCTGCAATCTTAAATTGATAATTATTTTACCAAGTCTTCATGCTAAATTTGCACCGAAAAAAATACGAAAACAGAACATTCAAAGGTGTCAGTACAAAAGATTAACTTTATTCTCCGTACATTCCATTTGCTTTCCGAACTGTCAGCTGCAAGCGGATTTCACTACAAGTTTAGCCTTTTCAGACCTGCAAGACAGTTTCAGCATGCATGCAATGCAATACAGAGGTGCAGAAACTTGCCAACTCGACTACTGGAGTTTGTGACACACTTACAAAAATCGAGTTGCATAATTGCGACAAAATAGCGATCCTGGCTATATGGTTTAAACCCAAACCACATATTTTTGAAATACAGAATCAAGCGTGCAGCGAATATTTTAATTTAGCAGCTCTGTCCTTCAATTGAACAACGTACTATTAGTGATACAATATTGGTACTGTGTTCAGTTTCTACTAAAACGAGGAACCCCGCTGCAGAAAACCCGGAAACCGCTGTCACAGTTGCCAGGTTTTAACATGCGGCCCAATGGTGCCGATTGTTAGTACACTGTAAAAAAAATGAGTATACGTTTTGTATAGTGGAATGATGTGCGAATTTTATCCGGATAATAAGCGGTTCATTTTGCTAGCCTCATAATTGAATGCAGAGACGGATACTTGAAGTAGGGAATGGACCTCCAGAATAAAAAAATGGATTCTGACATCCGGATACCGTTCATTATCCAGATTCTGAAATACCCGAATTATGACGCACGGCGGATAGTGGAATCCGGATTTCAGTATCCGGATACTAAGATAAAGAGGAAACGTATTCAACTATCTGGATATTGGCCACTATCCGGATGACATTGGCACATCATTCTAGTATACGCCGTATATCCGGATATTTAGATATCCGGATACACGGCGAATATTGGAATCTGGATTTCAGTATCCGAAAAGCAAAATGCGAAAAAGCCGTATTTCAATACCCGGATACCAGGCATTATTCGGATGAAATTTTCAAACGCACAAGACGTTCAAAACGTTCAGGTCACGTCAACAGCGAAAGAAAGGGACTCCTATCACTGAATTGCAGTAAAGACTGTTCAACTTGTCATGCAAATCTTACAGCCAGTATTATCAGAGACATCACAGCCAGGGATGTCACCACACTGCAAAGGAACCCATGGTGAGCCAGACCCTCACTGTTGGAAAGTTGTGGTTCACCACCCCCCCCCCCTCCACCCACTTGTGCGGTGAAAAACATTGAAAACTAACAGTTTGAGGGGGCTTGGAGGAGCTACTGCAACCCCACCCCTCAATGTGGCCTCCGGCCCTCCCGCTTGAAAATCTATGGCAGACACCCTTGATCACAGCATTCATGGCCACCCTCAAGGCTTTGGCCAAAACCTGTCGGGCTTCAGAAGAATAAAAAATATTTCAAATATAATATTTAATATAATCGAACTGAATGCTTGCCTGCCTGAATGCTGAATACTTGCCGCCCCGGTAGCTCAGTTGGTAGAGCGTTGGGCTCCGGCCCGCTGCTCAGAAACATGCAGTGGCAGTGCATGTCCAGGCTTGGGATCGGTTCCCCTGAGACGCTCCGGCGCTCAATAGTTTACCCGACGTACAGGTCGGCTGGCAACTGACTGATGAGAGGGTGACCTGAGCGGGGCGGCCGTCCCTGTGCTTTGAGGGACGTTAAACTTTGGCTTCTAAATCAACCCTTCATTGTGGGAGTTGCTCATTCGGGTGGTGGGGTCGGGGTCTCCGTGACAAGTCCATTGATGACTTCAGTGAGACTCCGACTCCAACAGCCGAACTGGGAACAACTTGGACAAAATTTCTAAAAACAAATGCTATCAAAACTACTCTTTGGAAACGGTAATGGTTCCTCTATACATTCCTCACATATAACCGGCAGTGGGTCATCTATATGCATTATTGATACAGTTGCTAATATGTATTTAATAAAGTGTTAATAAGATAAGTGTTAATTAAGGTTACGTGGTAGCAAAAGTTCAACACTTATAAACAGGATTCAGTAATATTTCTTCCCCAACGATCACTCTTACCTGACACCACGAAGGAAGTTGCGACGATCAGAATGCAATATGGCGGTCGTGGCGGGCGTCGGTGAACAAAAAAATGGCGGAAAAACGAATGACAAATGGCTTTCAAATGATAAAAAATACATTTGAAAACCACATCGCATAATATACGCCTGGCAGTATACGGCTTATATTGTGCCAGTAGGCTGATATCGAAATGAGCGTATAACCAAATACGTTTGAACACAGAATTCATAACATACTCTTAGCAGCATACGGAACGTATTCTCTTATCCATGGTGGAAATATTTCCGAAAGAAAACTCACTCCGGAATACACTTATAATTTTTTATACGGAAAAGTCTCATAGCAAAATGCGATAAAATGCATCATTTTTTACAGTGTAGTTGCCAGATAGTTGCCGCCTAGATACCCGAAATGTGTCATTTTTTTCGAGAAATACAAGATTGTGAGCATATTTAAGCATTAAAGACAAGGCAGATACTTTATCAAGTACTTCTTTGTCCATTTTTTCAGGTTAAATCATATTTACAGTTTAAGTCCCTTCGATTTAGCGGCCCCAATTTCTTTGAATTGAGTATTAAGTACGCCTAAAAGCTACTAAGAAAAGTACTGAATGAGTGAAAAAATAAACATAGCTGGGCAGCAATTCTACTTAAACTACGCAACAGCGACAAGACAAATTCGTAACGTTTATTTGATGTAGAGCCTGCCAAAAAAATTTACACAGGTGGGAAGCCACTTCTTTTGAGGGCATATTTATTGGGTATATTTGAGATAAGTGTAGGCTAAAACTAGCTAGAATAAATAATATTGCTGCCCATGGCTAATCTAAGATGAATGTAGGCTTCTGTAAGACTGATGCACTTTCACATATCAAACTTGGTTTTTCATTCCTTAGCTTGCTTGTGCCTTAGCTTATTTGTGCCCTAGATGTGTGTTTTGTGTTATGTGTTAGATAGATTTGTAGCTGGAGGAAGTTGGGAGAGACGGCGCCAGCAACAGACTGGCAACAACAGTGATTCAGGTGAGATTTCATGATCAAATTATCATGTCAATATCGTACAGATAGCAAATGTGTGCCAATGCAGTCCTCCACAGTGTTAACACCCACACTGGAGAGGGGTCTGGCACTAACGTGCACTGGAGGGGTGGCCTAGTAGACCCCCTTCTCATCTCAGAAAATCTCAGAAAGAAATAGACTTAGAAAAACTCTGTTTGGGGATGTGTTGCTTACTACCTGTGGTAGGTAGTAAGCAACACACAGGATCTGAACTGCATGGAGTTAAAGCAGGATTTTGACTACACTGGATCTTTCTTTGGTGTGAGAAGTCCAATAACCCTTTACCTATTTGGCCAATAGACATAATTCTACATCTATGCAGGGTAGTTACCTCAGAGTTTTTACTGCAAGAAGAAACGACCGGGCAGGTGATAATCGGGGGTGGGAGGCAAATTTTAAGGATTTGATTTGTCTATAAAAATGCTACCTAAGGTCCACTTTACCAATACATTTTAGGTAGGTCCAAATCCTATGTTGAAATTGACATTTTTGCCCTTTTGTTGATTTGTGAGATAGGAGTTTAATGGGGGGGAAGCTGTGATCAGGGTTAACAATTGTGTGGACGCTCCCATTAATAGATATGTTCCCAATAATAATTATTTTCATGATAATTGCTACATTTAATCATGGGGAAATGTACCATAATTGGAAACACTCCTTCCAAAAATGGAAACTTCTTCAAAAAGGGAAATAGATGTCATTGGGGGGAAACTGTGGTCAGAGTTGCCAATAATAGTTATGATCCCAATACTGGAAACAATGACCCATTATTGGAAATTTTCCTTCCAAAAACAAAAACATGATTTAAAAATGAAAACACATTTTACTACTTTCATGCTGTAATGGTTTGATGCTTGAACCTTGTCTGCCGCAAAAAGTAAGAGACAAGCAGAGGACATTCAGCATATTGGAAATAGTATTCAAGTATACAGTTATGATTTCCAGCTCTGTGTGACAGAGGGGGCATACGTCGCATTGAGTTTGTGACAGCCAGCATACTTTCTGCACCTCTGATGCAATGCAGCATGCATGTTTGCATGCATGCATTCATGAAAAGATATACAACTGTCACGTCTTAACGAGTTCACTGCCATCAAATATTTATCTGTTCTGTTTTTAGTTCAAATAGTCCAATGTCAGGAGGCCGCTCTGTTTTCGCCCCCAAGGGCGATTCACTGGTGCTAGACTCCCCAAATTTTTACCTGAGTTTTCTATGGTAAACCTGAATTTTATCCGAATGCCGTGGATTTTGGACACATAATGGGTCAGTAGGTACGTGGAATTCCAACCACAGTTATAGAGACTCCCTGAAGCATCCTATTTTGTTTCCGAGCAATATACCTGATTTAAAAGCCATAGCCCTGGAGGAGGCGTGAAACTGAATGGAGGTTAAAATGCAGAACTCGTAACAGCCTCATACGCGTTAAAACTGTACAGCATCCTTTTATTCACTTAAATCAAAAGAGTTGAGAACAAAACCTACCAAAGGCTCCTCAGCCCACTTCGTAGAGCCATATCTAGCAATTAATAAAAATCAAAAACCCAAATGTACCTTAGAGACAAAGCAGAATCAACGGAATACTCACAGCTGTTTGGAATTTGTTATTCCTACCTAGTCATTACGACTGATAACAAAAACTCAAGTGCAAATATTATATCCCTTGAAAGCTAAAATCCCAATTCTTTATTCCTTTAGATCCATACATGTATTTCGTACACTGGTACACTTGGAATAAAACCAAACACATAAAAATGGATGAAACATGGTGATGGAATACAATCGGGCGAGCGATGAATAGCGAAAAAACGGGCACCCACGGCCGAACGCAGAGGGAGGGGATCTCGCTCCGGCGCAGAGGCGGCCGGTAAGGGGGCAGTGGCAGGCACACGACAGTTCAGTTCGAGCGATGCAGAAATTCGGTGCATTCTCAGCAATCGCATGGTTCCCTGGGGACAATAAGGTATCGTCAGGGAGAGAAAGAAATAGAATGCCGGGCAATAATAATAAAAATAGAAATAAAATAACATAAAGTAAAGTTTTTTAACCGGACATTCAGGAAAAGATTCCGGGAATTGCACTGCATACCCGAAAGACCATGGTTCATCTCAGCCGCCTGCAAGCCTGACAACCTCAGTAAACTGCACCCCGGCAGCGAAACAAACCGACGTCACCCAGCGCCGCCAACAACTGGCATACAAGTACTACAGAGGCACCGCGAATGCTGCCGAGTGGACATAGCAAGGCAATCCATCAGAGAGCGATTAGGCCCATCACCAGGTGGTTCGCAACACGTAGGCCGGAGAGGCCCCACAGCAGCACCAAGGGAAGCCCACGGTCAGGATCAGGTCGGCCGACTATTCAGACCCAGAACGCCACTGCCCAAAGGGCGGGGCACGAATCGTACCAGCAATACGCATTGCACATTCCAACAGACCCGACTTTCCCAAGGTAAAGCCTTTATAGCCTTAAACTTATACCTCAGAAATTACGAAATTCGAGCATTCCAAAGTGTGAGTACCTAGTCGAAATATTAGGTACAAAAGTGCGTTTTATATAAATAGATCTAGACTCGCTTTCTCCTGTCTCCTGTCATCAAACAGTTTTTTAACGTAGTACTGTCCTATTCTTTTAGCTCATAAATCTTTGGCGAGTTAAACACAGAGAGCCCTACGATAAGCTGCTATCCAATTTCAGCAGTAAAAACTAATTTCTATTTTTGTTCTTCAGTTAAGCCGAATTCGGCATTCCACTCGGTTTCTCCACCTTCATCTCACCCACCACCGAATTGTTTTTTCAAGCGTATTTATAATTTTACCCACCTTTAAATTCAGCGTTACTGGACTTACACTAAGGCCCAACTGCCAAAGTCGGGTTCCTCCTCGGACTTTGTTTCAACCAGCGCAGCCTGACTCAGGCGTCCAGCCTCACAGCTCATCGTTCTCGGTATCATGCTCTAACACAGACACAGCTTCCTACAGCGGGGAATTCGGGGGTCGGGGGTGCCAACGTGCTGCACTTCACAGCGAAGGCCCACCGTGGCAGTGAGATGCAAAACAGGTGGTATGTGCCTGCCGGCGACAGCGGGGCAGCACAGATTTACAGCCGCGGCGCTCCTGCACCTCTCAACAATGCCGGCGCTGCAAGGTGCCTGGCCTGTACCGGGCTGCCACGGCGGGTCCTGAACCTGCTGCCGACCCTGCCGCCGCTCCACACGCTAACGAGGCTGTAAACTGGCCGACACTGAGCAGCTGACCTCGGAGGTCACGTATGGGAAGCATAGATTTAACACGTGCATTGATGGGGACGGGTACCCAGCCCCTCGGGTTTTTTGGAGACAGCATAAAAACGGCGGCGTTTAGCGCTGCCGTACTTTGCCATATTTTTTCTGATCACTTTTACAACTTTTGAAAACATTTTAAGGCTGGGTCATCTCAGGTCAGGTCACCAGTACAGGCCAAGTGTCCTGACCTAAAAAGTTTAAGATAGCATAACTCAGAACGGGGTAAACTTATTCGACTGAAACTCACATAATGGACCCACCGAGTTCTCTAAAATATGTTTCGATATTTTTTATATCGATGACCTAAGGTCAGGTACGAGCCATGACCTCACCATTGGAAATACAGATAGAAATTGTTTTAACTGAATATGTTTGTAATGGATGGTGATAGAGTGTTTACTTCAACTACATTATATTGGCCTCGTTTTTCCAATTCTAATTATATGCATTTTGATTTAGTTTCACCTTGAACTGACCTCAGGTCAGGTCAAATGTCATATTTGCCCTGATTTGACCTAACAAGTTCGTGTTACATATCATTTGATTCGACTTGCTGCGAGGATTCCAATTGTGCATATTTTTTTGCTCTATATTTACTTGTTCAGGTGTAATGATCGAAAACCTTCATTTACATGTTGTCCCTATGACGGCATGTCTTGACCGCTAGTAACCTTTAATGTGACCTGAAAAAAATGTTTGAAATATTTTCGATAGTGAAGTAGGTCGGCTACCCAACACGATTTACCGTTTTTCGCTATCTAGCGTGGTTCTCGAGATCTTAGGGGGAGGGCGGGCCCCCGTCAAAGCGAACGTGGCTCAGACCCCCGTCATTGCGCGTGTTAAACTCTGGCCCTGAAACAGAAGAATGTAAAAAAGGCTGTGAATCGTACCAAGTTTCGGGCTTACGTTTTATCAGTGTTTTATCTCAACTCACCAATGACACTTTTTGACAGTGCAGAAGTCAAAAGTTGAAAGGAGGGAGAGACATGCATGTCAATGGGCAGCAATAAAAAAGCTGAGACAGAGCTGAGACAGCAGGGAGCTCGGGGGTCAACAAAGGGAGAGAGCCTCTCACTCTGGCCATCACGCTAGGCGATGGCTAGTGTGATTAAGCTGGCACAATGAATCAGTTGGGTCTTTTCACATCAGTTACGCATAAATGTACTTGTCTGTTTCAAAAATGTATTCATTTACGGATTCTGAGTTAAAGGAGGCCCTACCAATCCATCTAGATAAGATCGCTTGAAATAGAGGTTAGTGGAATATTTAGGTTACAATTCAGCCAAGATCGTCAAGACTCTGCATTTTTTTCTTTTTTGAGAGACATATTCTATTCAAAAGCATGAGCCAAGAGCAGTGGCGGCGGATGCTCTTTTCGGATGGGGGGGGGCAATAATTTTTCCAGGGGGCCACCTTGACGATGGGCCCCCTCGGCAGCAAGGGCCCCCTAAGAACTGCAATAGATTGGTTGGGACTTGCTGCCTGAGGTCAGAGGCATAAGTGCAGGGGCGGATCCAGGGGGGCTGAGGGGCTTCAGGCCCCCTTGCCCCATTTTCGCCATTTTTGCCATATTCCCCCTTTTTAGCCATTTTTCAAAGCTCAGCCACTCCTCTAGCAAAACCCTGGTCCCGCTCCTGCATAAGCGTCACAAATGGTAAAAGTTGTATTTGGCCCAGTACAAAAATGGCTATTCCTCCCTGTTGTTTAGTTGGCCCGTGTAAAACATGGTTTTGCCTTCCTATTCGATTTTCCACACGATCTCAGATTTCAAGCTGGAATATGTTTCCTGCAGTACAGCAAAATAAGCAGCGTATTTAACATGTAGATGTCGAAATATGGATCTGCGTTTTATAGATTCACGTAAGCCTCGGACATTGAACGTCAAAGCTTTAAGCTCCAGCGTCACGTTAGGAGTTTAGCAAAATTATAATAACGGTACAACAACGGCCTTCCGAGGCAAATAGTTCTTCTTTTAAAAAGTGAACGCTGTTTGTTTATATGCATCTACATAATAAAACATGGTATGTAACACACATTATTATAGTCTGGAGTTTTTTTTCGGAAAATTCCGTCTCCCGCAGAATGAGAACTGGGGTGCTTTGATGCTGTCGTCTATATCTGCACAGAAAAAAACGCAAATGACAGGCATACTGACTTGAGCACACAGAAGACCAAGCTCGGGGCTCCTTGAGACGGAGCTTGGGGGCTCCTGGAGATCAAACTCGTAGGCCCCCGAGCCCAAGCTCAGGGCCCCTAAAACCAAGCTCAAGGCCCCTAAGACCAATCTCGGGAGCCCCTTAGACCAATCTCGGAGGCCCCCTGAGACCAAGCTCGGAGCCCTGAGACAAGCTTTGGGGCTCCTAGAGATCAAGCTCGAATGCCCCCGAGCCCAAGCTCAGGGGGTCCTGAGACCAAGCTCGGGGGCCCCTGAGACCAAGCTTGACGGCCTCTGAAACCAAGCTTGGAGGCCCCTGAAACTTAGCTAAAGGTCCCTTAAGACCAATCTCAGGGGCCCCTTAGACCAATCTGGCAAGCCCCTTATACCAATCTTGGGGGCCCTGAGATCAATCTCAGAACCCCATGAGGTCACGTTCGGGAGCCCCCTGAGACTAAGCTTGGAGGGCCCCTGAGACCAAGCTCGGGGCCCCTTAGACAAACTCCGGAACACCTTAGACAATCTCGGGGCCCCTGAGACCGAGCTCGGGAGGCTCCCTTAAGGTTAAGCTTGGGTGCCCTGAGACCAGCCTTGGGGAGCCCCTTAGACCAAGCTTGGGGGCCCTTGAGACGAAACTCGGGGGGGGCGAGGAACAGCTCGGGGGCCCCTGAAACAGAGTGGGGCTCTGATACCAGGCTCGGGGGTCCTTTAGACCAAGTTCTGGGCCCGCTGAGACCAGGCTCGGGGGCCCCTTTAGGCTAAGCTTGGGGGCCCCTAAAGGCCAAGCTAGACGGTCCCCGAGCCCAAGCTAGAGGGGCCCCCAAGCCCGAGCTCAGGGCCCCTGAGATAAAGCTCGGACACTGTCTAAACCGAAAAACTGTTGAGGGCTCAGTCAGGTCGTTCATTAACTTTCAGAAAAGAACCAAGCTAAAATTGCATACTTTTCCAGGGGCCCCCTCTGATAATTTGGGGGGGCCAACTGCCCCCTTACCCCCCTTTATACGCCGCCACTGGCCAAGAGATCAGTCAAACAGTCAAAGTCTGAATTGAAACTCATGTTCTTCACAAAGGCCAAGCTCCCCTCTTAAATATGTTTCCTGACTCTCTCTCTCACTATCTCTCTCTCTCTCTCTCTCTCTCTCTCTCTCTCTCTCTCTCTCTCTCTCTCTCTCTCTCTCTCTCTCTCTCTCTCTCTCTCTCTCTCTCTCTTGCTGGATTTTAGCACCCTGGTGCCAATCGATGAAGCATGCGGGCTGCCGCCTCCGCCTGTTTGCCGTCGAAACAGCCCGGCTCGGCTATTATTGACGGATCAGTGCGAATTATGGCGTATAGCTCTCCTGTCCGGCCGCAGGGTCTGCTCGGGATGGCGTGTTTGCTTTCGGCTTATACAAGCAGCGGTTGCGATATCCCGCCCCACCACGATGGAGAGCGGCGTTTCCGGCTCTAGAGGCGTGTATGTTTGTTGTTTGAAAGTGTGAGTAATAAGACACGTTTTTAGGACTTCGTTCAATTTCGGTCACCCAGAGCAGGTCCGAGCAATTTCCCTGTAAAACTAAGCTGAGTATGCAAAATTGATAATTTTGGCGGGCTCTCTTTGCCAAAACAAGAGGGCTCCACCATGATAGCTATCTCAAACAAAAAGTCCTTCTATGTGGTCTTCTTTTCTGGAGCTCATAAAGTGAACTTTGTGTGAGTTTTTGTGTCATACACTGGAAGAAAAAATGACACCCAGCTCTAAGGTGACCCTAAAATATAGCGAATGTGACACGCTTTTTTGGTGGACTGATGACTATTTTTGGGTACAAGATCCCATCATTTGGCGCCAATAACCTTTAACCGGTGTCATTTCCAAAAGTAACGCGATTCCTCATTTTGAACACCATTTCTGACACCACTTTCTGGCGTCAAAACGATACTCACATGGGGAGTTACTACAACATTAAGGGTGTCAGGCATTTTAATGAAGGTATCCCGACCACCAAATGAGGAATTTGACTCCCTTCGTGAGGTGTCGGTAGGGTGTCTGACTCTTTCAAGAAAGGTGTCCGACTCCTTTCGTTTCGTAGGGTGTATGAAGGGTGTCGGACTCTTCCAAAAAGCCGTCTGACTCTCGGCACTTAGCTTGCGAGTGGTCACGACACTTCTGTAGATAATTTTGCCCCTCACTGGGGAGTCTGACTCTTCTGTGACGTCACAGCACGTGCTATTTCCGTTTTTGTTGCTGGAAAACGGCGCAAACCCACCTCATTCTGTGTGCAGAAGCAATGGGAGCAGGGTAAGGTAAGTGAAGATATAATTGTATGCAATGTATTACAGGATTGATAGACTGATGCATTGGAGGATGCACATTGCACACTTATGTGCCTTCAATTTAAGAAATACCATCGAGCATATCTTACAAGTCTCTATTTGGTGGATACCCTATATATCTGTTTGCTCTATCTCTACTGGTTCAGATTCAATGACGAAACACCTTTATTTCCATTTTATCCTTATGGTGACATGCCTTGATCTCTAGTAACCTTTGATCTGACTAAAATTCTTCAGATGCTTTAGATAAAGACCTGAAGGGGTTATCTAACACATCATCTAGCAATCTAGCAATCTAGCATAAATATTTTTTGTTTTATCAGTCTAGCATAACTCTCGACATTTCAGGGGGGCGGGTACACGCCCCCGTCAAAGTGAAGGTGGCTCAGACCCCAGTCAATGCCCTTGTGAATGCTGCAGCAATCGGCTGCTGGTTTTGGCTGCAGTCATGCGTCGAAAACTCACAGCTTCTATTCCCTGTAATTATTCACGTCCTGTGTCCCTTTACCGTGCATTTGACCTCCATTTCTCTTCAGAACCCTGTGCCATTATGTACCTGTGCTATACGAGCCCCACATGCGAACATTTACGATGCATTTCCAAAATTTGATCTAACCAATTCCATTCTTTCCAGGGCGTTAACTGATCCTGTTTGTAATATTTAACGTTGAACACCGGCACGGTGTTTTTTCTTACATATATGTGTAAACAACCTGAAAGTGCTGTCTCTGCAATACATTTTCCAAATTATGAGCAAGATATTCCACTCAACATTGTGAGTACCTCCTATCGTGGGTGTTGAAAACGCAACAAAGAATTCATCGAGTACGTGAGGGAGTGTTCTGAGCCACGAGTTCGAGAGACTTTGGTGTGGTTTCTCGACCCAATAGTGCCGAAAATGATGTAGAAGCTAGTAAGAGCGCTGTGTATTTTGTCACTACGTGTGTATCATGATAATGCAAAGGCTTTTCCAAGACAGAGCCCTCGTGTTTATATCCGAAAGTAGCGGCTGCATAATAACTCAGAAAACATGTGGTTCTGACTTTGATAAAGGTGCAACATTTTGGCATCCATGTGTACAATTATTGCTGATAGAATGCGTGCCGTGGTTGAGAACATATTCAATGATTATGTGTTAAGCTCGTGAACCAATATAAATACACTGAGAAAAAAGTGTACTCCGAAAAACAGTGTTCCATTTGCGTTCAAAATGACTCCATCTAAGAGCGGCCAAAAACCCCTTTTTCGAGAGTTAATTACTCTTTTTTAGTGTACAGTAGTTTAATTTTCGGGGTAACCTGAGCATTTTTTCGACGCACCACTACACGGGGCGTTCTATTACGCATATAAAAGAGTACCGGTGTGCCAGAATTAAGGGTAGCAAATCAGTGGAGTAACGTTACTCCCACCGAGTAGTGCCAAATTGACTCCAGTTTTCATTGAACTGGTTACTACCCCCGGAGTAACCGAGCCATTACCCTTGAATCAGGAGTAATTCAAGCACCTTTTTTACACCCTCCATTGTTCTTCGCGACTTTTTCACACACCAAAAATTTGATCGTATCATACAGCCTTTCAGGAGGCATATCCATTTTCGACGACCCTAAGCAACACACTGTGCACTAGACTTAATAACTACCTATTTGATGGCAGGTTTTCATGTTATATAGCTTCCATCAATTGACAATTAAATGCACAAACGCTGGTGCGCCCTATAGCACTATGCATAACGCAAATACTACGATGGGTCAAGCATTTCACGGCAGGAAAATGAGTTTAGACTCACAAGTCATCCGCTGAGGCAGAGATCAAACACAATTGATAAACCTGTCACTTTATTGGTGAAGGAAACATTGAACCTCAACGGTTTATCCTTCATGTTATTTCTGCTTTACAGCAGAAGCTCAGAGAACAACGGAACAAATATCCACGATACAAGGTATCAGGAAACTGCGCATAGAACGCAGAAATAAAACACTTCTAAAATCGTCGCCTATCCTCACCTGGAAATATCCTTGCTACAGGACACAAATTGTTCAAATCAACGCCTGCACTTCTACCTTGCACCTAGACATGTCGGTGACTCAAGATGGTTGAGGAAGCAGCACACAAAAATCTCCATGACGCAAGGTATCAGGAAACCCGGCACAAAACGCTGAAATGAAACGCTTCGTTATAGATCATCATCGTATCATAAAAATGCCTTTGTTATATGTGTGTGCAATGAGCGCATTGTTCGCATTGTTCAAGGTGAACTAGCTTGGAGTCACTGCTCTCGTCACATCAACCGAATAAATCTCCACGATACCAGATATCGGGAAACCGCGCATAGGACGCAGAAATAAAAAAACTTCTAAAATCGTCGGCTAGCCTCACCTAGAAATATCCTTGCTACAGGACACAAATTGTTCACGCCAACGCCTGCACTTCCACCTTGCACCTAGAATTGTCGGTGACTCAAGATGGTTGAAGAAACAGCACACAAAGATCTCCATGACGCAAGGTATCAAGAAACCCGGCACAAAACGATGAAATGAAACGCTTCGTTATAGATCATCATCGTATCATAAAAATGCCCTTGTTATATGTGTGCGCAGTGAGCGCATTGTTTGCATTGTTCAAGCTGAACTAGCTTGGAGTCACTGCTCTCGTCACATCAACCGAACAAATTTCCACGATACAAGATATCGGGAAACCGCGCATAGGACGCAGAAATAAAAAACTTCTAAAATCGTCGTCTAGCCTCACTTAGAAATATCCTTGCTACAGGACACAAATTGTTCAAGCCAACGCCTGCACTTCCACCTTGCACCTAGAATTGTCGGTGACTCAAGATGGTTGAGGAAACAGCACACAAAAATCTCCATGACGCAAGGTATCAAGAAACCCGGCACAACACGATGAAATGAAACACTTCGGAAATCACCAACATATCATAAAAATGTCCTTGTTATATGTTTTTGCAATTTACGCATTGTTCACATTGTTCAAGCTGAACTGGCTTGGAGTCACTGCTCTCGTCACATCACCACGAGTTCTCTGAAGTAGGAACTGCTCTCATCACATCAACCGAACAAATCTCCACGATACCACGTATCAGAAAAGCGCGCTTAAAACGCAGAAATAAAAAAAACTTCTAATGTCATCGCCTAACCTCACCGCGAGGTCGTCGCATTACCACGAGTTCCTACTTCAGAGAACTCGTGGTGATCCGAGCGAACAACTTTGCAGCCCTCGAGGGCACCTTTGTGCCATCGTCTATCTTCGGTACCAGCTTTTGCAGATGTATGCCAAGAAGGCGAGAGTCTTTGGCATACTTAAGATTAAATACGCTGTGCGTCAGGACCCAGGCCAGCAGGGCCTCCAGCTCGCCCTGCATGTGGAGCAGCACTTTCCCCTCTACGATTATGACGTGTGCGCCGTCTTTTCCCACGAGCTGCGGGGTCAGCTCGTCCGTCTCGGAAGACTGCGGGAGACGCCTCCCGCTGAGGCACACGCTAAGCTGAGGTATTATCTCCTTTGCAAAGTACAGAAGGGCAAGTTTCAAAGCTGTAGGCAATTAAAAAATACACAAAGAGTGGATACCTGGGGCAATCCACCCGAAGACGATCAAACGATCAAAAATAACGTAAACATACTCATGACTATTTTTCATTTTCCACAAACTGTGCTTAGAAGGGATTTCAAGGGTGCCAAATCAATTGGTGGCTTCAGAAACATTCCACACAAAAAATGGAGACACAGCCTAAAACAATTTTCCAAAATCAGTGTTAATACTTTTTGGATAACCCATTTTCGGATATTATGATACTTATTTCTATAAATAAATAGGTTTGTGTTGTGCACATAATGGACCAATTCATGTTTTGGTTATCAATATTTATTTTCTAAAATTTTGGTCACGTGACCTTTGACCTAGCTTTGGATTGGTGACCTTGGCCTCAAATCACATGAAGTTGGTATTTTTGGCTGATAGCGATCTTGGCTATATTTAATACAAGGTTGTTATCGGGCTGCACATACTATTTCTAAGCTTTCAAATATAGCCACCGGGTGCCAACATGGTTTTTGGCCATAGCACACGATTTAATTGCACCAGACCTTTGCAACCAAGAACAAATAATTCAATTGTCAATGACTCCTTGTTATCTCAAACAAATGGGAATAAAACACTCTGCTAATATGGCCAAAAAGAATAAATACATTATCTGTCATACAGGAAATGATCTGACCTTCTGTGCTTGCCAGCTTTGCTTTCGCCAATGCGAGGAGATGACGAAGCTCTGCTTCCATCAGGCTCTTCACTCCCGGGTTGGCCGCCATTCTTGACACTTCCCGCCAGAACTGCCAACATAGGATTGCTAGTTGCACACGGGTGTTTTTGTTAGTGTCCGACGGGGGAGAATACATTACGCAGCGGTAACCATGAAGACAAACATTTGATCCCAGGCCGTATCAGGCCACCGAGTTAACACGTCATTTCCGAACCCATGTAAGACGATTATACTACTAAAAAGCAAGGGTTTCAAAACCTATAACTCGGTCTCTAGATGAGCTAGATAAAGTTCCTAAAGAACATTTGGGCAAGCGTGCCTGTTGGGAGTGGCCCTAATGTGTAAATAAATAGATAAAATAGAATAAGGCAATGAAAGTTCAACCAATATCACCAAAGATCACTAGATGTTAAAACTCATCCTGGAAGATCGATAGCAAATATTTGGGGCCAATTGGTGAAGAGCGAAAAAAATAACATCCAGCATTCGTGTGATAACGGGTTCTGACGTCAAAATTACTTTTACATGCTTCCGGCGCTCAGGTCATAGCTCCGTGATCTGCAAAGGTAAGGTCAGTCTTGTTTCTTTTGCATAAAAATGCGCATTACATTGTAAATGCGCTAAGTGCCGTGCCAAGTACGGCGGCGCTTGCTGCTGCCGTTTTTTTCTTGTTTGCTATTTCCCAAAACCTTATAGGGATTGCAACAATCCCCTCCCCCTCCACGGGCAAAGGTGAATACACATGTCACTGCATAGGCGAGTTCAGGGAATGCACTTAAATGGGGATATACACTTACGTTTTCTCCTTACCGGGGTGATGTATGACCGCCGGAACATCACGGTCCGGTTCAAACGTCATGACCAGGTCATCGGGATCTTGCACCCCAACTTCGCTGCACTGAGGCGCGATCAATCTTGGGGAAAATAAACAAGTACGTGAGAAATGCGCACAGATCAAAGCGAAGCACATGTAATTACGACTCATACATACACCGCCTAATGGTCTCAAGAAATTGGCTCAATCGACTCAGATTTGAGTAAAACCAATTTAAACCGGTGAATTGAGCTGAGTTTAGTTGAGCGGGTTCACACCGCATCTATGAATTGAGCTGAGTTGAGTTGTGAATACAGTGAGTCAAGTGAGCCGACACAAAATCTGACTCGACGGGTACTTATAATGCTACATTAAAATAAATGAATTTGGCTACTTATTTCTAAATATGTTGGCTATTTCAGGTTATTTCAGCTATTTCAGCTTCCATCCCGTTCCATCCCATGTTTCTCTGCTCCAATCGATTCACTCCTATACAATTTCCCCGAAATACGTCTCATTCCAAAATTATTCGGACGAAATTTCGTTCCAATCCATCCCGTTCCTAAGAAACTCTCCAAATTCTGTCCAATTCCGTTCCATTTCAGAAAATTCCGTCCCATCTCTATTCCATGCAGACCTCTCGACATGCAGACCTCTAGTCTGGTTTATAGTTCTCGAATGATAAAGAATTTTCGAAATAGGTAAAATTTAAAAAAGTAGGAAAATGGTTTTCGCTTTATCATTAACCATCCCCCGTGGGGGAGGGAGACTTACTCGGAAGCAACAGAGGTGATGGGCACGGTGTCCACTGAGCTAAAGCTGGCAGCATTGTCCTCCACCAGTCACAGCCTGACCTTCCCCTTGTCGGGGAGCTCGTCGTCGGCCACCTCTGCGTAGTCTCCGAACTCATCCAGGAACACCTCCAAGCAGATACATCCCTCTGCATAATTGAAAGCCTGGGCGCATTTAGTCTTTAACTGTGTCTTGCAATCGACTGATACTAACTTATTCACGTTTCCCAGGGACACAAGATAACGATGCATGTCCGCAGTCTTGTTCTTGCACGAGTAATCTTGGGCAGATGTCCTGTATGGAAGGTTTGCGTCATCACCTCATCAGTTAACCCACACGCCATTTCAAAATGACACATTCAAGACCATTGATTCTCCAAATCTGAAGAAGAGTCTGATCTTTTAGGGCGCGCAACATAACAGTCCTTCGCACCTCAGTACGTCTCACGAGATACATATTCTTATGCTGTTTATAGTCACTTTCCAAGAGAATAAGCAACAGGCTTGCACTTCCCCCTACCACTGCAACTGCCTCAACAAGACCGAAATCGTACGCACCACACTGGACAATTACAACTGAACCTGATTTGTACTCACATCCATTGGATACAAACTTGCGACCAAGCACATGCTCACATGCGTACACCTGCTGCAGTCGAACATTGGCGTCTTCAGGAAGAGCATCAAAGTCACTTAATCTGTCGTGACTCATGTAAACATCCGAGCTCAGTTTTAGTGCTATGTGCCTCTGGTGTTTCACAGCAATAAATTTACAAATGTTCAAGCGATTCTTAGAGGCAGCTATAGTCTGTTTTAGCGCGGAGTGTTTGCTTTCATGTCTCATTGTCCAATAGCATCTCGGTGGACCAAATTTAAGAATAGCAGCGGGATAATGCAAAAGGTAGTGGAACTTGGGCTTGATGGCAAACGATGGGAAAACTTCCTTCAATTCTCTCAACCACGTTTGAACAAGCCAACGCAAGTAAAATACATCCCCTCTCGTAAAAGTACTGGCAAAGAGATGTTCAACGATCTTGCACAGTTCCAGCAAAATGCAGTACTCGGCATTGCCCACTGGTACATATCCACCTATCAGCAGAGGAAGCAATCTCAGTAAAAGCCAGTTTTCACTCATGCACTGTTTTACAGCGATCTTTACACCATTTACTTTCAGTGGCTGCGGCAAGTTACCGCCCCTAGACTTATTTTGAATCACACATAGCTTTTCGTTGAGTTGGTCTAGCGTGAACAGTCTCTGTTTTTGAACAAGCGCTTCAAGCACTAATTCAACAGTGTAGTGGATGACACCCTGCAGAATATCATGAGCTGCGTCAGAAGGGAAACATTCAATGGCACACAAATACGGCAGCTGATTCAAAGGGCACCTTTTCTTGATGCCAAAGGTGGACTTCAAATCGGCCTGGGAGCCACCCTCATCCAATTTTTTATGCATAGATCATATGTCTCTCTAGTCCTCAAGGCTAAGCGTGTATCGTCCAGAAATATTTGCAATTGGTCTTGGGTTACCGTGCAAAACCGGCAGGGGAAGTACGAGCGAAAGCTCTCAGATAGTCCCGCTATCGCATGGATTGCGAGGTTATCGCCTACGAACTGATACACAAACACTTTGCATATGCTCACCCCTCCAAATCCGTGAACTTGGAACCCATCATTGCCCAGTGTAACAAGCTCATCTAGTAGGGGTTTCAAAATTTGTGACCAACCATACTTCTTGATATGGCAGCTGCGGAAAAGCACTGCGAGTAGCGTATGTTTCAGTCGCGAGCGAACATGGGTAGGGAAATTAAGCACTTGGAACTGGATTCCTCCTAGTTTGTTGCGACCGACTTTGTTCCCAAGTGGATTTACTACGTTAAAGTCGTCGTAAAACAATGACAAATATATGCAGTTTTGACCACGGTCACGGAAGTTTGTGCCACCCCAAACGTCCGAAATCACTTCTGACTGAGAATCTACAATGATCTCACGACGGATGAAAGCAGCGTAGTTCTGATGTTGTAGAAGTCGCCTTAGCTGATCTCCAATAGAAATATATTGAAATGTTTGAGGTATTCCTTTTTTGTTGAGCCCAAGCAGAACAGATGCTCGCAACACTAGAGGATAATTATCTTCAATGTGTTTTTCGATGCGATGGCTGGTCTGTAGCTGCTGAACTGCTGATAGTGTCGGCAAAGAAGCTAGTAGATGGCTGTCCAGTTGCGCGAATCCATGGGCTCTCACGGCTTCATTTGCAGCCGATGTGACAAGGTCAAGGAAATTCCTCGTCACAAACGTCGTTACACTTCTAGCGAGACCATGTTCTACACTTAAGGATGCTAAGAAATCCCCAACTCGCTTCTTGGAAGACTGCTCCTCCAAATGTTTATCACCAGTGCACTGAGAACTGTTACGAGCACACGACACTGAATCAAGTTAAAAAGTATCGGACACCTCGGCGTTGCAAGCTCGACTCACTGGTTCACGTGTGATCAAATGCTTGTGCTTCGCATTTAAATGTCGATGCCAAATTCTGACACTTCCGAAAGATTTTGAACAAAACAAACACTTGGCTCGGAAGAGAGGTTTCCCTTCATGTCTGATGGTGGACCCAGGAGTAGCTTTTGGAGGTGCCAAACCCACGTTGGGTGGGGAAAGAAAATCGTGAGAAAAACGCATAAACAGTGTTTTAAAAAAGGCCAAGTTGAAGAGGGGCCAAAAGATACTATCTTCGGTTTTGTAGGAGGCATGGTGCCTTTGGACCCCCTTGGATCCACAATCGCTCCTAGAGCGACTAAATTTTGGTTCACTTATCAGGGTCAAAGAAAGCTTGCACCACAAACTTCGTGTGCCGTGTGCAACATCTACAAAGAGCGGATGTGCAATATAAAAACAAAGTCAACATTAAATCCCCTAAAAATATGTACAAAACATAGGGACAAGTGAGCTTTATGGAAATAGATGACGCACACATCGCAACCATGATAAAGGATACATGCACACACAGTCCGATAAAGGAGGTGGGCCGGTGCCCCCATGACAGTGAGGGAAACTGTGGTCAGCGTTCCCAAGAATGGCTACGTTCCCAACAATGGGAACATTGACCCATATTTGGAAACGCTTGTTCCATGAATGGAAACGCACGTTCCCAAGGATGGGAGCGCCCGGAACGATATTTTCAGAAAACACAACAGGACCTTAGAAAATATAAGAGGAATCTTTCTATCTGGCCAATTTCAACTTTTCTTAAAATTTGAGGGTGGGGGGTTCTACTTTGAATTATAAAATCTGTCTTGGAACACTCCCTCAAATATTCGTCTAAACTGCACGATCCAGCCCCAACGGTAATGAACGATTATAAGACTGCTCTGAAACTGTACAACCAGGCATATATTATTTTTTGGATACTTTTCGGGGAAAGTTAATGAAAATGACAGCGTAAAAACAAAATTTCGAACTTGTAGACTGCTGAAATATTTTTATCGGCGTCGCACAGTTGCTGCCCACCATGTGCCTGACGATTGAGGAAACAGAGGAAAACCGTGCCTTTCGTCTGTTTAGGAACTAAGTAGAGCTTAAAAGTGGTACTTTCGTATTTCTTAAGCTCTTTTATATTGATTTGTATCAGGAGTTTTTAGTTCTTGCTTTTCCCAGATTGTTCGGATTATTCCGTAGTGTTTTGATGATTTATGGTGTGCCACTGCATCAACTCGATATTTACTGGGGTACTTAATTCATAAGCAGATCCAGGCGGCCAAAGGGGAAACGTTCCCCAGATCGACCCTCGGTGCCCCCCCCATCGACCCCCGGCGCCTCACCCATCGACCCTCGGTGCTCCCCCGATTGACCCCTGGCGCCTCGAAATGGTCTCGGCGCCCCCCCTGAAAGGTCACTTACCACCGCCCCCCAGGATGAGAAAATCGGCGCCCACCTGATAGGTGTTGCCTAGGGTCTTAAGCTTCCCCCTCAAGATATAAGAGTGCATGTAGTAAAAACATACGCGGAGACTGATCGAAGGCAATGGCGGAAGAGACTAGACTCTGCCCCCCTCCCCCAATAAAGTCCTGAATTCACCACTGCCCTTTGATGTGAGAATTGGCGACTCTGCGATAGAATTTGGCACCCCCTGCCCGGATGACGCCCCCTTTCGACGTTCCCCTCCCCTGTGAAATATTGGATCTGCTTTTGCCCCCTTCCACTCCTTTGAACCTGCTTCTTGCAGGGGCAGGCCTTTTTCTTGATCCGCCATCATAGGCGGATCCAGGAATACCGATAGGGGCACCTTCCCACGGGGGCGCCATCCGGGCCGGGAGTGCCATTTTTTACCGGAGAAACCTATCATAAGGGTGCAAAATCCTATCGGTAGGATTCGGTGGGCGCAGATTTTCGCACCCTGGGGGGTGGGGTTGGAAGCGACATTTCAGTGGGCTCAGAGGGTTGATGGGGGTTGCATGGAAATATGTTTCCCTTGGCCCCCTGGACCCGCCTATGGGGCATGTGCCCCTTTGACCCCCCCTGGATCCGCCTATAACTGGCATTCATTTTAGTCAGGGAAACTTACATATTTAGATAAATCGGTAGATATACGCCTTTATTCGTTTCAAGCTCTATGAAATTATAATTTGAATCTACGGTGGAAAATGCGTTTCCATTTATGGAACAAGCATTTCCAAAAATGGGTCATTGTTCCCATTGTTGGGAACGTAGCCATTCTTGGGAACGCTGACCACAGTGTCCCCCACTGATGATCACACATTGCCGTCTTCCAAAAAGGTCGAAGGTGCACCCCGTAAATCATGCTTTCCATCCCCTATGTCAGTGCTGTCAGCATTCAAATAAACCCATTTTCGAGCCAATCCGATGATTTTCACCGAATAAAAGCTGGTGTGAATCGTCTGACCTGCTGCCATACTGTGCAAAATGCTCCACAGGGTACCAAAAATGATATCCAAGCCCTACTTTAATGATTGAAATATGCTGTCAGCCTCCAGCTTTATAGCTAGACTGTGATTAATTCTAATCAATGTCCTTCTTCATCCTGAACAGTTGAGTAACTCACCTCTTCACCCAATTGATTTTTAAGACAATCTGCATGCAATGTGCTGCACCTGAACACATGTATGGAAATAGCCAATTTTACCCTAGTCCTATGCCTATGTGCAAGCTTTCCAAACTGGCCTGAGATGTCAGAATTTTCCCCAAGTTATAGTTTCCTTCTATGGCGACAGAGCACCTAAATATAAGGGAGGGACACCCATTCAAAGGGGCCATGCTCCACCCCCCCCCATAGTTCTTCAACCAGAAAAGGATCTGGGGATCCTTATACAGAAAGAATTGAAATTCGGCGGCCAACCAGATTCTCAGGGTGAATAGGAAAGCCTTTGACAACATAGACCAAGAGACATTGCCCTTATTATATAAGAGCGTTGTCAAACTCCTACTTGAGTATGGAAACCCCATTTGCGGCCCATTCTATAAGACAGAGCAGATCATGCTGGAGCAAGGGCAGTGCCAAGCAACTCGCCTGATACAGAATATACTACACCTACCTTACAAAGAAAGGTTGAGACACCTGTCACTGTTGCCTTCCCTCCTGTGCCAACAAAGGAGATGTGACCTGATATGGATGTATGTATAACCTTAGAACTGGGCATACTGGACTGAGTAGAGACAAGTTCCTCCAGATGGCTCCTGACAATGCAACTAGAGGGCATGAGCTTTAGGTCTTCACACCAGAAGCCGGTCCAAGAGAACGGAGAAACCATTTCAGCATCAGAAGCATTAACAACTGGAACTCGCTACAAAGCTGGGTCATCAAGTCAGAAAGTACGAACTTGTTCAAAACCAGCCTTGATAAATACTGGAATCACTTTTTGTATGAAACTCTACTAAGCATATTCCATCTCCTAAGTACCCGAGCTCATCAAGTTAGGGACAACAGAGGCTTCGCCAGAAGCCTGAATGTTCCCGAAACCACAAGGTCAAGGTCAGGTCAAGCTCAACAGTGGTCTCCATGCAAGCCCCTGGGCCAAGACAGGCAAACGCTACCCAAAACCAGCGCCTTACCTTACCAAAAAATTTCAGACTAATAGTCACTATGGCCCACTGGCTCAGATTCTCCAACGACCTCAGGAGATAAGTGCATTTCAACATGCTCTTCCTCAGGAAAAGGAACCTGAGAGTGACCAAGAATTGGCCCTCTTGAGCCAGGACAGGTTGGATGGATCATTCAAGTTCCGAGACGTGGAACATGGGCAAAGCCCAGTGTGTTTCAAGCAGATTTTTTAACTGGTTCAGGGTCTGAGCCTCTGCAACCGACACTGGAAAGAAGATCTAATTGTTGATTATTCTGACCCCAAAGAAGTTTCCCTAAGTATTCCCTCAGGACAAGGATAAACCAATGTGCGTGCAATCTAATCAAAACCTATCTGACTGAGGTATCTACCAGGGGTATTATGGTAGTAGGCAGATCACATCTGGTGGTTCAAAGGATCACATCAGAAGGTCCACTGTTCAAAGGGTCTAATGTTCATAGGCTCTACCCTTTGAAAGTTAGACCTTTTGAATAAGAAGTCCAACGTTCAAAAGGCCCAAACAGGCGTGCTCAGATGCATGAGAGTGGGGTGCATGATGCCGCAGAGGAGTGCTAAGACACCTGATAATAGGAGGCAGTGAGGGTTAGGTTAGGTTAAGTTAGGTTAGGTAAAGTTAGGTTAGGTTAGGTTAGGTTAGGTTAGGTTAGGTTAGGTTAGGTTAGGTTAGGTTAGGTTAGGTTAGGTTAGGTTAGGTTAGGTTAGGTTAGGTTAGGTTAGGTTAGGTTGGGTTGGGTTGGGTTGGGTTGGGTTGGGTTAGGTTGGGTGAGGTCAGGTAAGGTCAGGTCAGTTGTGGATGCCCTTTGTCCATATTTCCTAGTTTAGGGATATCACCCCTCTTTCCAGATTCTGAGTGCGCCTCTGGTGTGGGTACCACTTTGGGAAACGTTTTAGAAATATCCCCACATACTGCAAGAAAATCCCAAGAGGTGAACAAACGGAAGGCGGGAGGGTTTGAGTAGTGTAAAGTGGTACCCAGACCAGAGGCGCACTCAGATTCTGGAAACAGGGGTGACATTCCCAGACTAGGAAATAGGGACCAAGGGCATACACAAATGACCTGACCTGACCTGACCTGACCTGAACTGAACTGAAGTGAACCGACCTAAGCTGACCTGACCTGACCTGAACTGACCTGACTTAACCTAACCTAACCTAACCTCCTAACCTAACCTCCTAACCTAACCTAACCTAACCTAACCTAACCTAACCTAACCTAACCTAACCTAACCTAACCTAACCTAACCTAACCTAACCTAACCTAACCTAACCTAACCTAACCTAACCTAACCTAACCTAACCTAACCTAACCTAGCCTAACCTAACCTAACCCTCACTGCCTCCTATTTTCATGTGTCTTAGCACGCCTCTGCGGCATCATGCACCCCACTCTCATGCATCTGAGCACGTCTGCTTGGACCTTTTGAACGTTGGACTTCTTATTCAAAAGGTCTAACTATCAAGGGGTAGAGCCTATGAATATTAGCCCTTTGAACGGTGGGCCTTCTGATGTGATCCTTTTGAATCGCGAGATGTGATCTGCCTACTACCATAACACGCGCATTGACGGGGTTCTGAGCCACCTTCGCATTGACGGGGGGGGCGGGTACCCGCCCCCTAAGATCTCGAGAACCACGGTAGGTAGCGAAAAACGGTAAACGGTGTTGGGTTGCCCATCCACTTCTCCATCGAAAACATTTGATCCATTTTTTGTCAGGTCACATTTAACCCTCGCCCCACCGGAGGGGCCATCGATGCCCCCTAAGGTTTTTCCGGGATAGCAGAAAAACGACGAGGCGCAGCACCGCGGTTGAGGGCTCTACCTCTCACTGCATCATTTTCCCATCATCCCTGAAATTTTTTACCCCGGGTCACCCAAGGTCAGGTCACCAGACGAGGTCAACCAAGGTCACCTCACTTCAACTTTAGAGCTCTGTAAGAGCTACATTTCAAAGTCGATCAATTTGAAACTTTCTACACTTCATGACCCCTCCAGCGTCTACAAGGTGTATATCCGAGATTTTTTATTTCGTGCCCTGAGGTCAGGTCACGAGGCGACCTCTCCCATTGGAAAAGCATGGGGAAAACCTGTTTCATGATATAAAAGCCACAAAAATGATTGCAAATACTCAGACTGCTCAGAACAGCGTTTTTGGACACCCTTTCACGGATCCCAGGGGTCATATTTACCCTTTGACTTTTCCAAGGTCATCCAAGGTCACCAGAGGTCAAAAACAGTCTTTTGACAATAACTTTTGACCTAATTAAGCTAGAGCGGTGAAACAAACACCATCGTGTTTGTCTTGTCACTGGCTTCTATTTGATATACGGCAAGGTCACTTTGTGACCTTTCGTGACCTCAGGTCATATTAGGTCACGAGGTGACCTCTGGAGGTCAAACCACTGGCGGGAGGTCTTTACGTTCCACATAGCGGAAAAAGTACTGGCAATTTCCTATCAAATGAACTTTACCAGGCCTCAATAGCTCTAATGACATAAGAGTTATGACCAGTTTGCTTAATCATTGCATATTTGAGTGAAAATAGCCGATCTTGACCTAATTTGACCTCTGGAGGTCAAACCATTGACCTGAGCACTAGAACATGCAAAGTAATTTCTTACTGAATTCACGCGAGCTTTCTATTGCACTTTACAGATTTGCGCTAACGCCCATATTTTCGGAGTTAGAGGGGAGCCATCGATGGCCCCCGGTGGGGCGAAGGTGGCGCCAGACCCCCGGTGGGGCGCGGGTTAAGGTCACGAGAGCTCAAAACATGCCGTCATAGGGATAACATGTAAATTCATTTTTTCGGCCATTACATCTAAACAAGTAAAGATAGAGCAAAACGACTTAAGCTGTATGAATTCTCACAGCAAGCCGAATCGAATGATATATAATTTGACCTTGCTAGGTCAAATCAAGCATTTGACCTGACCTGAGGTCAGGTCAGGGTCAAATTATATAAAATGCATATCATTACAACCGCAAAGCCCAGGCGAGTCTAATGCAACTAAAATAAATGCTCTATCACCACCTGTTACTGAGTTATTCCGTAAAAACCATTTTCCCATGTATTTCCAATGGAGAGCTAATGCCTCGTACCTGACCTTAGGTCATCGATATAAAAAATACCGGAACATATTTTAGAGAACTCGGTGGGTCCAATGTTTGATATGAGTTTCAATCGGATAAGTTCACCCTGCTCCGATTTATGCTATCTTAAACTTTTTTTAGGTCAGGTCACTTGACCTATACTGGTGACCTGACCTGAAATGACCTAACCTTAAAATTTTCACAAAAGTTGTAAAAATGATGAGGGAAAAGGTATGCCAAGTACGGCGGCACTACGCGCCGCCGTTTTTCTGCCATCTTTGAAAAACCCGAGAGGGCGGTCCCGCCCCCTGTCAATGCGCGTAATAATACCCCTACCAGGTACCTACACTATCAGACTATAGCCCTGTTCCAGCTGTCAGCACAGTTTTGTCAGCAGGACCTCTACCTCTCCTCCAGAAAAGTAGCATCAGCGTCATAATCGCCTCTTGTTTGTGCTAAGCAAAGGGAACTCAAACCTTTACACCATTAAAAAATATTAGACTGCCATTTCGTGCACTTACTATTTTTTATCAGCGCAAACAGCAGGCTGTCAGCCCGTAAAACCTCTAGAAATAGTTCCCGGGGAGAGGCTACAGTCCTGTGAAGTAGGCGCAACGCGGCCCGATGATTGGTGCTGACAAAACTCTGCTGACAGCTGGAACAGGGCTTATACTCATGTGAGTGAGTCAGGTTATAATCTGGTGAGAGTAAGAATATTGATATGGGAAATCCAGCCGTGATAGGTACCTTGCCCGGCCTCTTTATAAGTACAGGTATGTTTGTCGAATCCCACATAAGCCCTTCGATACGTCAAAATCACATCAGATAATATCAGAAACCAACAGCAGGATATCTTCTTGATAAATTCAACAAATAAGCAAGCCCACTTCTGTAGGTTCGAGATGATAATAACAAAAAATATAGGTTTAAACTACCCACCACCATCCATGCGCCGCCGACTTGTGGTCTGTGGCGCGTTTCCGGCTTTTCGCAAAATGGCTACGTGTTGGCAGATCTGAAGAGTTCTGCTACTCCCTGACGATATTAAATACTCCAAAAATCCAGCATTGATTACTCTGCCTTCTAGCCCCGGCCCCTCAGATCAGGGAGTCCCCATTTGAGGCGTACGTGGACGACACAATTTAAGACAGTCCTCTTAATTGGAGTCCCATTGAAATTGACTGAAATGTAGAGAGTGTGCTGACTCTTTTGCTCTCATCTCCCCGATAATCTGCGTTCCATGACTACATATTTTGCCTTTTGGTATGCCACTTTCCGGCGCATTAGTCTTCAGATCCCGGGTGGAGTAAACTTTTTTCTCAGTGTACAGAAATGCTCATCCACAATTACTTTTTACGACCGCTTGGGTGGAGAAAGGGGTCGCAAGAAAAATGACGCTAAAATACGGGGTCACAAGTGAGAAGTTAATCTATGCTAACACCAAAAGACGGCATCAATACATGTGTATTGACAGCCTGATTTAGAGTACTTCGCAAGAAATACACCGTAAAGCAGTGTCAGGTACCCCTGAAATGGTGGTCAGGTAAGGAGTCAGATGGGTGTGGTGACTCCTTTTGATGAGGGTCGTGACTCCTTTTGATTGGAGTAATCTCTTCTCCCAACCCTACCAAAACTCTCAAATACGATGTCTGACCCTGTATTGGCACCGGATTTGGGGGTAGTGACGCTGCTTGGCGGGGCTGGCCGAACTCCCCTCCAGTGGGGAGTTTTTGACGGTGTCACCAAATGGCAAAAAGTTGTCATTTTTTCTATCAGTGTTTAAAAAAGCTTAGGCCCATTTTGGACCCAGCGGCGGTTCGAATGTTAAAAGAACCAATACTTTTCAGGTCACATGTGTTTTATCTACTGGAAAGGATAACTTCAGTACCAAAATTATTTGGGCTCCCCACATTTACATGTTGAAGTGTTGAAGCTCAAAGCGAGATACTGGATCCGCCAGTTCCTTGAGTGCAGTGGCGGATCCATATTTTCTTTTTGGGCAGGGGGGCCAGGGGTCAGCATTACCCTACATTTATCCAAAATACTCTCTTACTATGCATATGCATAATTTTCGGGGTGCTTGGGTCCCCTCCCCGCATCCGCCATTGCATGAGTGCGTCAAGGATTTCTATAGAAGAGGTCACTTGATGAAAAGCACATACTGCAGATAAGAGGGGCGCACGCACCCGTGGTGTGGCGGAGTCAGGAGTGCAAAATCATAGGCGACCCCAAGCCTTTCGATCGGTGGTGGGACACTTCATTAGGGGCCAATTTTGAAGTGTTTGTGTGTTGGGGTTTAAAGGGAATGTGGCACCTTGGTCGAATCCTGGAATTTAGTGTAATTAGGTGTAATTTTAGCCGAAAATAATGAAACGACCCACGATTTGTCTGAAAAATGTACGATAAGCTCAATACTTTGATTTTTAGAATGGTCCTCAATGGAAAAAATAAATATCTGCCTGTGGATGATGTCATAATCTGGCAGCCACTACCATACTCGAAACGCTTCAAGGGCTTCGATTAGCTGATACTCACCGTGACCTCAGCATATGTCGTCACACCAACAGCCATGACAACTGTGGCCTGCTGCTAAGGGTAGATGAGGGTAAATAACCGGTTTACCAGTAATTTGGTAACTTACCGGTACATTGGAGGTAAATTTTAGTTTTTTTTCTGCGGAAATCTCAAGTTCCAAGACAAATTTCAATAACATCAAATTTCAATAACTATAGACCAATTGCCCTTTTGAGTACTATCTCAAAAGTATTCGAAACAATTGTTTATTATCAGATGGTTAACTTTCTGAATTGGCACAACATTTTGTACTCCCATCAATTTGGGTTCAGGAGAAAGCACAGTACCTACATGCCGATCGCTCTTCTTTATGATCTTATAACCTCTTCTCTTGCAAACAAAAAAGTTTGTGCAACAATTTACCTGGATCTTTCGAAGGCCTTTGACACTGTAAATCATGGCATTCTGCTCAAAAAGCTACATTTTTATGGCTTTCAGGACTTGTCCAATGATTTCCTGTCATCCTATCTTAAAAACAGGACACAGACAGTGAAATTCAACAATACCTGTTCACAAAATCGTCTCACACTTAGAATGGGTGTACCACAGGGATCTGTTCTTGGGCCCCTCCTATTTCTCCTTTACATTAATGACATACATCTCAGCTCGCAAACCCCTAAATTTTTACTTTTCGCTGATGATACTGCTCTCGTATATACAGCTGACAATATTGACCAGCTACAAAGTATAACTACAAATAGCCTACCAGAAGTGTATAATTGGCTGGTGGGAAATCGTCTCACGCTGAACGCTAATAAATCTGTCTACCAGGTATACCATTACTCTGAACCTGCCTCTCAGATTCAGATTTCAATTAATAATACCATCATACAAAGATGTTTTAGTGCTAAATACCTTGGGATAACTATTGACGAGGACCTAAAGTGGAAATCTCATATAAAAAACACAGAACACATGATCGCCCGGAACATTGGGCTTATAAATCGTATCAAATACATTCTGGATTCAAGATACATCCTCATGCTCTATAATTCACTTATACTCCCATATCTTAATTACTGCTCCGAACTCTGGGGAGTAACGTATTCCTCTCGGCTGACTAGACTTATAACTCTCCAAAAGAAGATGGTGAGAATAATTGCTAAGGTCGGCGTTCGTGATCACACATCGAATCTTTTTAAGGAATTAAAAATTCTGAAACTTCAGGATCTTGTTAAACATTCGCTTCTCCTCATCCTCCACTCACACCTTGCAAATACTCTCCCCCTTCCTCTAGCTGAAAAAATTCACAATCACCCAATCAAATCATGACAGAGTCATGAGAACCGGAAATCGCTTTACGGTTCCATTCGCTCCCACCAATTA
This sequence comes from Lepas anatifera, assembly GCA_034440635.1. NCBI lineage: Eukaryota > Metazoa > Arthropoda > Thecostraca > Lepadidae > Lepas > Lepas anatifera. The sequence goes on from JAOTON010001461.1 coordinate 386,845, forward strand.
TCGTAATTTCTCACTCTTCATAGCTGCTCCAATCACCTGGAATGATATAATCGTCCCAAATATACGGTCTCTAGATGACGTTCCTGTCTCTCGATCGTTTTTCAAGACTGTTACTAAGCGTATATTTTTAGACACCTATTAGAATAATTGTTCCGGACAGATTTGCTACAATATTTGCTTCTTCTCATCTCACCATTCCTATCGCCCGTAGATTCTACAATAAGATTTAAGGCCGCCAACTATTAACATCTTATTTAACCAAAGCTACTTACGATATCTCACACTGCTTGCACCAGTTCCATGGGATTAAACACCCTTCTTAATATATTAAATAGTCTTACGTTTTGACTTCAATATGTGCACAGACAAGCAGGATGCCCTTCAAGCTCTGCTTCTTGCCCCTCCTTGTCTTAATTGCTATCAGCTATATCAAGGACTAATTATTAATATGAAGACGGTGCCAACAGAAGTATCAATGCACTCCAATCTCAACTAGCCTAGGATTGTACTCGCTGTCCATCGAATCTACTGGCCCTGGTGGCGCTGACTCGCTGTCGACATGCCTACCACTCCGTCATAGCGCCGATAGGTGGCGCCACGTCTGTGGTAGGCCACCCAAGCAGTGGCATGAGTTGCCCTTGAGGTCAACCGGCAGGAAATCTGGGAGAACATGGAGCAAGTGTTTCAAACAAGAGTAGTGCTTCTAGGAAGAGAAGGAACAGAAGATCCTCTGCCTTTATCCGCTCACTCCACAACACAGAGAAGCAAAACGAGTATTCCCTCCTAGACTTTCTCTCCATCACTGGGCGCAGGTCTCGAAAGCTCGACATGTTGTCTCGATCCAGCATCAAAGGCAGGCTCTCCAGCCCAGACTTCTTGTCCTCTTGAGCTCAGCTACCAGATGCTACAGGTTTACAGCTGGTTATACCAGTGGTGGAAGCACTGAGCCAGTGGGATGCACAAACTGGCTTTTTTTGGATAATTGCATCGTCAAAAAGTGTTTGTATGGATACAATATAGGTCATGGTTTCTATACTGAGGCAAAAATCTCCGGCTAAAATCGTGTGAGAACTATCTTATTAATTTCCTGTCTTGCCTTGTAGCGAGCTCCGTCCTTAAATGTTTTCAAACTCTTTTTAACGAAACTGTGTATGTGTATGTGTGTGTGTCTGTGTAATAATAATAAACGTGTATGGCTTCAAATGATATATTGAGTACCGGGCATAGGCGGATCCAGGGGGCAGGGGGGCACGTGCCCCCCCGATCGACCCTCGGCACCCCCTGAAATGGTCACGGCGCACCCCTGAACGGTCGATGGCACCCCCTTGAAATTTCGCTTCCCACCCCCTTCCCCCCAGGATGCAAAAATCGGCGCCCACAGATAGGATTTGGTGCCCACCTGATAGGTTTTGCCTGTCAAAAGTGGCGCCCGCTGGTCCGGATGGCGCCCCCCCCGGGAAGGTGCCCCCTATGGGCAATCCTGGATCCGCGTATGGTACTGGGTTGTCCGACTTGCTTTACAACCTGGCTATCTCAGTTAAAATCACGTTATGAAGGTGCCACATTCCCTTTAAGGGCGCTTCAGCGACTAGGCTATGACGCACCCATGAAAATTTTGAAGGTGCAAGCTACCAGGGGGAGGGGAAGAGGCTGACTCCCTTCGTGGGAAGCGGATACTCGCATCCCGGGGAAAGAGAGCGACGTTTCAGGGGGACGCAAGGGCTCTGTGGGAGTGCTATCTTCCCCTGCACTGAGAGAAAAAATCACCCCGATCTTTAGCGTAAACTTGTGCAATTTTAACACGCGCATTGACGGGGGGCGGGTACCCGCCCCCCTCGGGTTTTTCGGAGATAGTAGAAAAACGGCGGCGCGTAGCGCCGCCGTACTTGGCATACCTTTTCCCTCATCATTTTTACAACTTCTGTGAAAATTTTAAGGTTAGGTCATCTCAGGTCAGGTCACCAGTACAGGTCAAGTGACCCGACCTCAAAAAAAGTTTAAGATAGCATAAGTCGGAGCAGGGTGAACTTATCCGACTGAAACTCATATCACATAATGGCCCCACCGAGTTCTCTAAAATATGTTCCGGTATTTTTGATATCGATGACCTAAGGTCAGGTACGAGGTATGACCTCTCCATAGGAAATACATGGGAAAAATGGTTTTTACGGAATAACTCAGTAACGGATGATGATAGAGCATTTATTTTAGCTGCATTAGACTCGCCTGGGCTTTGCGGTTCTAATGATATGCATTTTATATAATTTGACCCTGACCTGCCTCAGGTCAGGTCAAATCCTTGATTTGACCTAGCAAGGTCAAATTATATATCATTCGATTCGGCTTGCTAAGAAGATTCATATAGTTCAAGTCGTTTTGCTCTATCTTTACTTGTTCAGATTTAATGGCCGAAAAACCGAATTTACATGTTATCCCTATGACGGGCATGTTTTGACCTCTCGTGACCTTAAATGTGACCTGACAAAAAATGGTTCAAATGTTTTCGATGGAGAAGCGGATGGGCAGCCCAACGCCGTTTACCGTTTTTCGCTACCTACCGTGGTTCTCGAGATCTTAGGGGGGCGGGTACCCGCCCCCCGTCAATGCGAAGGTGGCTCAGACCCCCGTCAATGCGCGTGTTAACACCTCGCTTCAGAGTGCCGGTACTCTAGTTCATGGAGGATCGGCACTCCAGCTAAGAGGTTTCTGCTCCTCTCTACATTGGAGTGAATCTTCGCTAATATGAGCGTAAAGACACTCTGCGGGAGTAATGGCACTCCCTATTGTGTACTCAAATATACCGCTCACTCCGCAAAAAAGAGTGTTCTAAATATAGAGTTAAGTCAAAAGGGGGAGTGATGGTGCAAGAACCACCCCCTCTTTTGGAGTAACTTCGATTTACTCTACCATGGAGTATGTTCGCTCTCGAAACCAGACATGATAGAGTAAAAGCATAAACCCAATACTTCAAACGCACTGAAAAGGTTTCTACAGTAATTTCATGTATTTACACAGTGGTCGCACTGAGCTGTTCCGACACACCGATATGATCTCGGAATGATTGAAGGTAATCATTTTATTATTTATCATATACAATTTGTACTCGTTACGAACGTTAATAAAAAAATGTATCACTCCATTGGCAACTCGCAGGCCAAATCGACCGTCAAAATGGCAAATCTACACGGTACCCCTTCGATTATCTAGAAAAAATTTGAGGGGTTTTAATGGGCTCTGAAACCGAATCTAAAATTTGTAGTTAGATTGGACCGAAACTGTAAGAGTTATAGTTTCTGGATGTTTTCGGGGGTGTACTTGCAATTCACGGACGCGTATAGATTAAACAGGAACTCATAATCATTTTAACCCTCACAGAATATAAAAACGGATGTTTTCACCTGCGTTATCCGACGGAGAAATGTTTAATTTTTCAATTTGGCAAATTTTCAAAAGAAGTTTACGGGAAATAAAAAATATCATATATTTTTTCCAAATGCCATCCATGGTCAGACAGACCCTGGTTTGGAGTTCTTTGGTTCATTTTAAACAGGAAAATATATTGTTTTATACATATTTTATTAGTTCCAGTGGTGTTTATGGGCATCCGAAAAGTGCACGGTAATCAGTTTCCCGAACACTTCCGGAGGCTATAACTCCCAAAAGTTTTGGTCTAATCGAGATCAAAGATTTCAGATTCGGCTTCAGGGCCAATTCGAACCCCATAAACCCATTTTAAAGAAAATCAACTTGGCGCCGTGTAGAACCTGGTCGATTTGCGATGGAATTGCCCTCATTAAATTTGAATGTTTTGAATAAAAAATACAAATTAGAAACAAGCTTTCACCCAAGAATGCATGAAATACGCTTTAACAAATGCATGTTCATTCACTATTACAAAGAATCAGCAGAAATCGCGACACAAACAAACCACAGAAAAACCTCGGCCTGCGGCCCCGGCAGGTGCCACTCCGGCGCAGGAGAAGCCGGTGAAAATGTACGTTAGGCAAATAGTTCGATTGACAGGCGAGTGTTTTCAGCAGTATGATACATATACTAACGCGATGTTGGGACTTGAGGTCTTGTGTTCTTATTATGACTCCATTCAATCCCATGTGTAAGCCCATGTTTTCCTAACTTACATGTTTCTGCACACTGCGCCACGTTTGCCCTCTGTTCATGTCATCATATAAATAAACACACGTATAAAGTTTGGTTTGTTAAGTAAAGACTGGGTATGCCCAGAAGAAAGGAGATACAATATAAAATATTATGGGGTTGCCGACCATATTTCACCTATACCCGGAGAACTTCACACAATTCAGCCTATTTCTTACCGAGTTAGCTTTGGTTACCCTAAGTCCCAGTCCGCATGCGCAGTAAAGTCTGCAGTGAATGAGAGCGAAGATACCGTTATAATTGACTGCAGCATGTTGGTATGTCGTGTGTTTTGCTCCTGGTCTAAACTATCCCTTATATCCTAATATTCCTTAGAATTCCTACTGCGGAAAATCACACAGTCTTTCGGTCTGTTCTCTGGCATCCACATCACCTGAGATCAAACACCTGATCTCCGAGGAGTCTATAACACACGATGAACCAACGGCACGGGTTTTGCTGGCACTTTTGTTCCGTCCTGTATTCCAAGTATCAGTGCTTGTACATAGTGACCGATGACTTTGCTCCATGGTGAAAACTTGGAGTTGAACACCGTTGTCGGCGAAGGTAGCCACCTCCATTTTCCCCGCATAGACCGCACGACCGACGAGTGTCAGGCCGGGCTTGTCCTCCACAGTTTTTTGCCTGAGCGACAGCTCACCCAGAAGCAGGGATAGCTGGGATTCCCCCTGGAAAAAATATACAGAAAATCAATATTCTATATTCGATTCTGTGGTCGGACCTGCTTTATTCTATATAAAACACATGTCCGTGATATTCAGTTGATTCGGAGTTGCATTTAAATTTGAATGTGATTAATTTTGACTTGTGATTTTCCGTTGGCCGTTTGCTCGCTTATTGTTTAATTGTTTGAACATAAGATTGGTTTTCCAGGGCAGACGTTTTTGAGAAATATCGAGAAGTATAAATAGTTTTGAGCATTTGAGGCTTTTATATAATAAACCTAAAAACGGCATTTCTAATCCCGTTGCTGCCTGGATGGAGACGGCAAATATTCCGAGGGCGATGCAGTTCTCTCGGAACGGGAGTTACAATAGGGGTCATGTCGGGCGTAGAGTTGCCATCTTTAGACACTACAGTTCCGCATATAAAAATCCCACAAGATCCCATGGGAGCAAGGTGGGATTGTAGCTGGGACCACGGTGCACAGGCGCGGGTCCAAGGGGGTCTGTTGGGGCGACCACCCCCTCCTTCCTTGGGGTAGGGGTGCCCCGGGTACCTAATCATAAGCGCTCCGAAAAAATGACTTGAGGAACCCATTCGCTACCTGAATGCTTAACTCAGGGACCCCTAAATAGTCGCCATGGTGCTCCATGAGTTGATTTGGATACTTCCTGTGCTGGTCTGGTGCCCTGAATTATGTATGGGTGACGTGTTTATTTTGCTTGCCACTTTGGATTTGGAAGGGGCCCACCAAAAAAGGGAGGGAGCCCCCCAGAAGGGGCCCCGAGACCACCCTCTGCCGCCCCACCTTGAGAAAATCCTGGACCCCGACCCTGGCGGTGCATCGGTGGGATATCGGGTTGCTGAAGTTTTTTTTTTAACTTTTATTTGAAACATCTTACTGCTGGTTTTGCGAACTTAAATTAATTTAGAACGAGTGTTAACTGGAGCATTAATGAAAAATTTCTTGCTTTAAACACAGTTATCAAAATGTAATCGGATAAGAAGTGTTAATCCGCTACTTCTTGATGCCCGAAAAAGAGCTTTTTCGAGGTCTCTCTCGCTCTCAAAAGCACTCTCAATTATTTGTTCTCTTCAAAAACTTAACCCAACACTGTATTGATCCCACATTTCCACAGACTAATCCCAATGCGATTTTCGTCCACACTAGCAAAAATACACTTACTCTGCCAAAAATAATCACGGTTTATTTATTCCACAAAAAGCAACAAAGCAAGTCCAAATGGTAAATATAAACGTGGGTTTGAATCCTCAGCTAATTCCTAAGTATTGGTGTGGCTCATAAGCGTCACCACCGGCAAAAAGGGGGAGGGGGCAGAATACTTCATATTGCTGCTGGCAAGACATTTTTCACGATTGGATACAAAACTCATCGGATTTGAGCTCATCGAGCATTTGAGCCTTCTACTTTGTCTGGTGATACAATTTTCCGGTTTCATCCCAATTGAGCTGAGATATAATTTTTTGGACGAAAAGTGGCGAGCCCAGACTGCTGATCCCCTCTTTTCCCTGCTTATGGTATGGATGACAATTATACAATGAAATTGAAATCTAGCAGGGAAATATGTTTAACCTGAAAGCAGTCGCGGACCAGATCTTACGAGTAGTGACAGATCCAAGGGAGGGGGAAGGGGGGTCGCGGCCTCCTCACGCCTAAGAGGCGCCAATCTGGGGCCAAAAGCCCCCTAAAAAACAGTTTACACTAGGTCTTCGAGGCAAAAATATCCCATATCCTCCCCCTAGGATACATGTGACGCCCCTGGGTGAAAAAAGTCCGCTCCTTTGGGGCGAAAAGGTGCACTCTTCGTTTGAGCAAGGTGCGCCCCCTGAGGCTTGCCCTTCCCTCTCACCGAAATCCTAGAACCGTCACTTGACGTGTATGAGTATTCGACAGATGTGGCCATATTGGACGATGGTGCTTAAGCAATTAAGCGGATTAGAAATGTATGTTCGGAAAGTTCCACTAGTTGTATGAGGTACTCACGGTTCAATTTGTGAGGGCCGACATCCTCCTTGCTCGTCAGGAACGATATTCATCTTCATACACTGCACTACCACAGAATAAGTTACGCAAAAGTAACATGGTTATTTTACAGGAACAGCTTCACTTAAAAACCACTCCACAAACGTCTTCTGACCTTAACACAGAAAAATACTTCGTTCGTCACCGGCTTCTGATAAGACAGCGCTCTTGCCATCAACCGCTCGACTTGACGTTGAGAAGGAAAATGGCTAACAGGCTGTATGGACTCTGGTGTAACGTAAACCCCCTGAAGAGGCCCAAGTGAAAGTCTAAATTCGATATGTATGGGTAAAAGTGGTTTTCATACTCTACCTTGTGGTTCTTGTTTCCAAAAGACTGGGTGAATTCACCCCATTTATTGATACTGCTCTAGATTTTAGAGAACCAGTACGCTAGTAGAGTAAGCTAACTCTCTTTTAAGCTACTTCTCTGTTTTCCCGCCAAAAATAACTTTTTCTTGAGGTATGGAGCCTCTCTAATGAGAAGTTATGACCAAAAAGGCGTTGGAATACTACGCCCGGAGTGATTTTTTTCTCAGTGTGGACCGGCTTATGCATCGCACCATACCGTAAGAGGGCTACCGCTCTCATTCTCGGAATAGTAATGTGACGTTTCGATGGGCGCTGAGGTGTGGTATCAGGGCCCTCAAACATGGACAGATCCAGTAATTCTGCCAGGGAGGGAGGCACACAGTCAGGTTCATGACCTCGTAATTTTTAGTCGTCTCAACTCTCATTGGTGGGGAAATGCCACATGCTCACTGCATCTGCCTGTACGACGGAACTAGACGGCGTAGGAGGGGGTGCCGAACCTTTATGACTTCCCATCCCTGAACCCGCCTATAGCCGAGGTCTTGATCCCTTAGTCGGACTTAGAGGGCAATTTGGCAGATGCCCCACTCGAGCATCGACGCCCCTCATACCTTGCCTCCGTATGCTCCTGGGTTTTGGATCGCGGGGTGATTTTGGTTCATGGGGAGGGGCGCAATTTTGCTCAAGGAGCACGTCATTTATACTGGGAAGGGCTGTAATTTTTAGTAGATGCATTAAGAGGACGCTTCCATCTTCAGGAGGAAGGAAGTAGGAGGCGGGGGATGACGTTTTAGGAGCGCCGGAGTATTTTCAGGGGGCGCTTGGGCGCAGCGTAGGAGCACAGAGTGCTCAATCCAGGGGCAACTGCCTGCTTACTCCCTGAATACGCACAGGCACCGATGATTCCTATGAAACAGATCGTTTCCATCAATCTTCGTCCCAAGATGAGAGAAGTGGCGTTTTCACGGTGCGATTTGTCGACCTCTCAGGGAGTGTTCCGCCAAACGTTTCCCACTTTCAGCCTGATCATGCCCTCTTCTTCAATCAGAAATACTAGAACAATCCTCGATTCCAACAAGTATATTCGCCGAATAGCAGTGGCGCAGTGCTAGCACAAGCTACGTGGTGTAGCCACGTGTTTTTTTCAGATGTATACCGTAAAGCGTCGTTTATGTTCAAAAAATTGCAGACAAAAGTTATTGCAGTACAAAAATTCGACAATGCGCCAGACATAGTTGAAAACTTGCCCGCTCGGCATCTTGTTCTACGAAGAATAGTGCAAACTGAACTCACAATGCAGCAGATTGTAGGGGAAAACTTCGACGTATCCGTCCTTTACTACCCCCACCCGAAGTAACTTGTATCGCTGCGAGACACGGGGCGAGGTGCAAGATTCTCATTTTATTTCTATTTTTTGCCCGATTTCAGGGAGTAATGAGTATTTGCGTGGGTGTTTAAGCATCCTCTCCACAGGGCCCAGAGGTGTAGGAACGCCCAGAACATTAGTGAACAAAGGTGTATTTTGAAGCTTCTTCTCAGTGAACGTCATGGTCATTATCTTGAACATTGAGGAGGGGCGCCATGGTCACCTGGTCGACTTGTTCCTTCGCCTCTGACCGCACCAGATGGGCCGCGGAAGCCGAATTCCCTCCGTGTGGATTGAACCGACCTTAATCGACGTCATCCTAGTTTGGAGAATGGCGCTTAAGCCCCCGGCTCCCAATCTATTCATCTAGCAAAACAATAAAAGATAGGAGATGGAGGTGGTTAATTCATTTACATTCTGTTGCTTGCACTACAAAAGACAATATATCGGAGCGTCAAACAAAGCGAATTTATTGCAAGCAGTGTGGACCTCACCTTACTGCAACAAAAAATGCCGGCGTCTCACACGTGAGAAGAAATTAGTCACGTAAGGTATCTGAAACATAACTCCAGTTCCAGAAATTATCGCAATGTTGAAATCCTCGCATTAAGCATTTCTTCAGTTTCTAGCCGAGCTTTGAAATGTCAGCAAATTCTAACATGGGCAGAATACATATCTAAACATCAAAACTTTGGTATTCACGACTGTGCTCCCCTACGTGGGAGGCTCGTCATCATGGCGCCTGAACGGTCCCAATCATTGACTAGGAACCCTCGGAAGCGCATACTGCACAAACAAAAGACGCATCTGGATCACTCACGTCACGTATACAGTATCGTCGCAAAAAGTTCCTTTGAACCACAGCGCCACGCCATTGCACGTCAGAACAGTGCCACCATGTCATCACTTTGTCGTGGTCGGAGGGGTGCCGGACCGAATTTTGGACAGAACCCAGAGTGAAAAGACAGACGCGCAGCACCTGACCGAGAGTGGTCTCCCTGAGGCCCAACAACCAAAGGCGCTCCAGGGAGGCATTTCTAATATGCTATAGATAATGAAGCATTGGGATCAGCAAGGAACACACGCATTTGCCAACGCATCAAACTTGAGAATGAAATCTGCAGTCAATTGGAAAATAAACAATGAATAAATTAAGAACGTATAATTTACGCTGGGAGGTGGTCAGTCAGTGGTTAAGACTAGCTGTAAGCTGGAAAATATGACCAAGTCACAAAAACCATTCTGTTGAGCGACAGTCTCATGAAGACGATCACAGCTTGGTCGTGCACGAAAGCTTATGCTTCGTCTGGTGTGCTACTACAAAAGCTTATTTATCCTATGCATAAGACAGTTCCACAGTAATACAAACAATACATTACAAGAACAAGCCATTAGGAACATAACATTAGGGATCTCAACAGTAGGGATCACAACAAACCCGGCTTGATACGAAGGAAACACAGAACCTACGCGTGGCCTTCTAACGCACAATAACACGCGTTGAGCCGCCACCTTAGGATTTACGTATCACATTTCTCCCTTATGGGTCAGGTTAGCCAGATACTGCACCAGTGTCCCAAGCAGGCTTCGCCGGTGACTACACTAGTCACCTAAGCCAGTTTAGCTAATGACTGCTAGTGCCCCAGGACGGGTCAGCCGGGGGCTCTGCTGGTGCCCCAGGCCGGATCAGCCGGGGGCTCTGCTAGCGCCCCAGGCCGGGTCAGCCGGGGGCTCTGCTAGTGCCGGTCACTGGGCGGGGAGTCGGACCGAAATGGCCGGAAAAAGCCCGGCTGCTCGGAGGAGGTTGGCGGCTGCTTCTCTGCGGACGGCATCTCGTAAAACGCCCTCTCCACGTGCGACCTTTCGAGCTGCGCTCGGTTTAGCTGTGCCCTGTCCAGCTGCGCCCTGTCCAGCTGTGCCCTGTCCAGCTGCGCCTTCCTGTAAAGCTGTACCCTGTCTAACTCTGTCCCCCTCTCAAGCTGTGCACTATCTAGCTGTTGTCTGTCCAGCTGCAGCCTATCCAGCTGCGCCCTGTCCAGCTGCGCCCTGTCTAGCTGTGCCCCGTCCAGCCGCGTTCTGTCCAGCTGGGGTCTTTCCATATGCCGGGAGACGGAGGGCACCAGGGGCGTGCCCAGCGGCGGTGCTGCCAGACTCGTGTCCAGAGGCGGCAGCAGGAACGGAGCGTTGGGCTGGGGCCGCACTGGCAGCGGTGCGTAAGGCGCCAGGCGACACTTGGCGGCGGCCAGGGGGCTGCAGTAGGGCAGAGGCGGCGCCAGGCCGCCCCAGCAGGGGTAGGCACCAGAGGCGACGGCAGCCTGCAGCAGGACAGCCGCCAGAGCGGGGTCGGCCAGCCGCGGGTCCAGAGGCCAGGCCGTCATCTGCTGTCGCTTGTGCTTCATCCGCCGGTTCTGGAACCACACCTGCGCCAAACCAAATTACCGCTGAGACGTTCGGCTGCAAAACTAACAGGACTCACACTATCAACCCGCAGGAAAAAGAGACTGCCTACTTTTCCCATGAAAAAGCCTTAAGTTTCATGCACAGACTGAGCTTAAACACATACAGGAGTAAGTGACCTGAATATTCGTCTTGTTCGTTGGGATCTAAGAAAAGTTTAATTCAGCTCTACATAGCCTGGACGTTGGTTATGCCACGCAAAGAGCTGTTTCTTTCCACTATTATCTTAGGTTATTCAATACTCATATACCATTTCCCAAGTGATGAAATAAAATGAATTCAATCGTATGTTTCATCGGCCTAGGGAATAGGTGCTTCCAACCAATTTAACCGCATACTTCATTATTTCGTTGAGGATATTGACGCAAACGTAGACATTTGGTGCGAACTGTGAGGACGGGAATAATATCAATCTTGTGTATGGAAGAAACTATCAGCTATTTGTGGTAGAGAAACAGTACCGTGTATGCACCCCAGGGCCAATGCAGGGGCCTATCTAGAGTCCTATTTTCACGCGATGGCATCAACCAAGTAGCTGGTGATTCCCACGCTGTGCAGAAGTCGTTCTCGGATGCGCCGACGAGGCCGGACAAGGGGCAGCACTCGATCGGTTTTTGAGCCGCCGGTCTTCAGTGTGGTTTACGGTTGTTTAAGGGAAATCGGGCGCACGTTCAGTCCTGTGATGAGTGGGCTATAAAGACAACACTAGATTCAATGTTCTAATCAGATGGAAGTTGAGCACGGAAGAGAGCAGCAGCTATTAGTGCTGAGGCTCAATAAGACAGCATGACTCCATCAAAGTCCGACCTGGCACCATCCATGCACGGCGCATCTGCAGGGCGTGAGAATCGCCAACCAGGTGGTAAATTCAATTGCGTGTCAACAGGATTTGTGCAGGAATAATACCAAACGATCAAAATTTATTCAGTCTCCCATATCAAATTGTGCATCTTAAATGGCAATGGGACAAGTAAGGAACACAAATCACGGTACAAAGACGTTCAAAATGCGAGTTTCTTGACACAGGTATCTAAAGTGTATCTAAAGTGGACAGAAACTGCAAAGGTTTTGCCTCACTGATGGAAATGTAAAGCTATTGGAAATGTATTATTTCACTAAGCCTTAGATTCGGACCACACTAAAATAATTGATTGCATTCAATGTTAATTTATCGCTCAGGATTTCACCTCAAATACATGCAATGATCAAAAACTGAGTTCTGTATCGAGGGCTTTGGGAAGTCCCTACACTTTCAGATAAAAGAGAGGCGAATTTTCATCCCAGAAAATGTAACTGATGATCCTTCACTATCACGCTAAGGGGCAAATATTTTTCTGTGAACAACGCCCCAAATGCTGAGGCGAAATGACTTTGTAATTTCTTTCTTTCAAATCAAAGTGGGTAGCTAGCATTGGCAGAGACAGGGGGGGCATTCCGGCCATGCCCCCATCCGAAAGCGCTGGAGGGGGCCAAACTATCTTTTGGCCCCCACACGCCGGATAATTTTTTGAAAAAAAGTGTTTACACTAGGTCTGTAGAGCAAAAAATATATTCACTTCTTATCCGTCACTTGCAGCCCAAGAACTGGGGATTGAACGGGAGCTGGACCCAGATTCTACCTGGCAGGAATTAGGAAGGATGGGGCACAAATTCATTCACGGTGAACAGAGGTCTCACTCTGATGTGTGCTCTGATCATTCTGCCCCTTCCACATCTAATAACATCGCCGAATAAGCGATGTTTAAGTCAAATAAGCCCAAAGTGTATGGTCTCATTACATACTTGACTCAACTTTCGAATGAGACTTATTTGTGCACCTATTTAGATGATTACCTTTATGCAAACATGTCCGTATATAAGCAATGGGCAAGTGGTATCTAGGCTGTCAGGAATGACAAGCGCTGCCACTGACCGAATTCAGTGAATCACTCGGATACTCGTCCAGAGAATAAATAAATGCATGCTCATTTTTCAGCTGTCCGAGCTTTAGCTGTCTCTATCTAGAATGGCATAGTTACAACTTTTCCGACGCAATTTTGTCAGAACGAAATGACGTTGAGATGCTTTGAATGAATAACGGCAGTGGTACTAAATAGGACAAATGGGCGAAATACAACAGAGGAGCAAGCACTAAATATTCAAATGCGGAGATTTGAGTTGATTTGAAAATTGATGTTCCACCATGTAAACAGCCACCGCAAACAAATAACGACTATATTCTTAACCAAAGAATGTATATTCAGCGGCACTTGCACTAATGTTACAGATAGCGTGTGCCTCTTTCCTTAGCTTGCACAAGTCACAAATGACAAATTGTTCAATTGAATGAGTGCAGTAAACAGCCTGCTACTGCTGCAAATCTCGCTGTATCATTGAATCTGGATAAACAGACTCTGACGTGTTTCCGGAATGCCAAATGAATGAAACAAACCCCGTCAGGCGAAAATAGTTCAAAGATCACGTTGTGCCACTACCCAGGAAGCTAAAGCAAGTATCTCTCTGTTACCAAGCATACTCTTACAAAGCCGAACGAAATACGTTTTAGAAATTAGCTATTTGCTTAGATTATTAAGCATTACAATGAGAAGTCTAAAAAACTCAATTCGATTGCACAACCCTTGAAAAATTTCTAAGTCTGAGCGGTTCAGAAGTGCTGCCCAGAATTGTCAGAAGCTAATGAACAGGTTTTTGTCTTGTCTTGTCTTGTTTTGACGCAATAAACAGTGATACATCATTAATTCATGTTGCAAAAATGCGGAGTTATTTTCATTAGCTAGTGCATGCGGATATAAATGACCTGGCTCATGGGTTGAGAGATCAAGGGGGTCAAGACCCCATAGATTTTGGGTCTACCATAGAATTTGTATAAGGCTTGTATTGCCGACCAGCGCTAACCCGCCCAGGACCCCTCCCCTGGGTCGAAAATAAATATCCAACCGTGTCCTGGCTTATGAACAGAAACATACATTGCAACTTTAGAGCCGGTGACATTTTAAGGAATATTGGATCATTTTTGCTACCGAATTTTCATTCTATGAAAGCCGACAAGAAAATAATTTCAGTCACTCCTTCGCATGAAGCTTCTTTAACTGGAGCGAGTTTCAGAAAATGTTAATTATGCAATATTTGTATTTGTTGTGTCTTACATGATAGCCATAAAGTCACTAGGAATTATTTCCAAATTTAATACGCCTAAGCATCACTCTCCAGAGAGCTATCAAATACATATGGGAGAATGCACAAAAAAGTGGGTGCTCCCCTGGGGCTGTCAGTCTGACTCCTTTCCATTCTAGACACAAACTGGTAAGCTGGGATTAGTTTGCGGTGGGCACGTGTGTCACTCTAGTGCTTTCGGTTATGGACCAGACTTAATCATGGATAACTATATTCGTTGTTCTAATAAATAGGGTTATGCTGACGTAGAAATCCTGAACGAAAACTCGTCGTCACCCTGATATTACGAATATTTACCAACTTCATTACCAAAATACGTTTCGGGGAAAATGGAGGCAGAGGCACAAGAACTATCTGCAAGCTGGGGAAGGGGGAGAGTAGGGATTGGGGGATCAGTCGCCATGGCGGGATCAACGGTGGTCTGAAAACTACATTTCATAAGAACATGCTTTCAGTGAAATTGGGATGTAACTGTACCTACACTTTCACTGGGACCAGGGGCAAAGGTAACGAGAAGCTAGGGGTGGAGATCTCTTTTCAAACCAGGGGGGTCCCAGTCCGGTCGAGGCCGCAGGAGTGGATTTTTTCGTAAGAAAATCAAAACACTAAAATTCAGGAAATGCCTATAAATACCGTATGAAAGCCTATGATGGTAGGATTTTTACACGAACCGATGATGACTTCCGCGGAAGGTAAAGCCGACATGTATGCAAATTTCAACACACTTCGAGCATTCAATTATATTTTTCCGGAAACTCAAAATGAGATACGGATCCAAACCTCTGCCGTTGACTCGGTCTTTGAAAGGATAGCGATTATAACGTACCTTGCGCTTTTTAACCTGGTCCCCAGTGAAAACGTGTTAGCAGCAGACAACATCAGCGTGTGAAATAAAATACTTTTCGATGTTTAAGTCTAGTGTATTCCCCTTCTGAGAAGTCTTATGACCCCAGCATTTTTTGCATCATTATGGCCCAAAACGATTATTACAATATAAATATTTTGATGATATATTAAATCACCAAAAGTTACTGAGCAATGCTACAATATGGCGATAGCTGGGTCCAGTATGCTGTTTCCGCAAAATTTGCACAATTTCTACGCTCTTTCTCCCCTCGCTCATGGTTTTTTCCCTACAATTAAAAAAATTGCACAATACATGAAAATAAATTTTATAAAATAAGAATATGCAAAGAACATTCTTTCCTTGACTGTGTGGAAAATTCAATAGCTTTTATTAAATCACTTTCGTGATGCTTTTTCGTGTGTAGAATCATGGGTCCCGCCGCTGGGGAGACGGGGAGACGGGGGAGACGCGTCCCCCCCCCACTTTTGAGAGTGAGAGAGGACGGATTATGTTTTGTCCCCCCGCCGCTTTTCAAGCAAGGTCCCATTACGATGTCCCGGGTACTGCAATCATTATCGCGAATAAGAAAGAGTGGGCCTCCTGCAAACACACCAATGGCAACCACGATTTCTTTTTACCTGACTGTGGGCACAGACGCCCATTTCGATCTCTCAGGGGGCCCCTCACTGGCTCAGGGATCCTGCAATCAAATCAGAAACCTTTCACAAATTATATTTTCAGTGGCACTTCAATGGACACTAATCCAGCTAGAGGCCCTAGGACCACGTCAGGAACCTCTAACCTGATTCCTCTCAGGGGACGTAGACTAGCTCCGGACTTCCTTTAACATTCTACCTCAGGGCCCTTTTTATCTCAGTGGGTCCAAAACCAGCTTGAGCCCAATATCACTCCTGGAAGCTCCTGTGCAATACCCTCCCAAGGACCCAGGACAGCCCAGAGGACTTTTGCGAAACTCCCTCTCAGGAGGTCCAACGCCAATTCAGGAGGCCCGAGACAACACAGGGGTCTCGCGCGGGAGCTTAACCATCTAAACAAGTCCTAAATAAGCTCAGGGATCTAGGCTTCAACTCAGGGGGCGCAGATACGTTGAAGGGGCCCAAAAGCAGCTCAGGAGGCCCATACAAACTAAAGGGGCTAGACCAGCGGGGTGCGTCGACGAGCTCACGGAGCCCCAGATAAGCACAAGGGGGCCGCAAACAAGCCAAAGAGGACCATACGTTAAAGAGACCCGATACCAACCCAGCGGGGAATTCTTAGCTCAATGGACACTGATCCAGCTTGGGGCCATAGGACTGAGTCAAAAACCTCTTATGTAGCTCCTCTCAGGGACCCTTACCGGCTAAGGTGACACCAAACCAGCTTGCGCCCCAAGACAAAGTTAGTAAGCTCCTGTGTAATACCCTCTCAGAGTCCCAGATCAGCCCAGGCACCACTCTCTCACAGGAGGCCCAAGGTCAGCTGAGAGGGGCCATACCAGTTGAGAGGTTCCAGGCCAGATAAGAGGCCCCTAACGGCTCAAAAAGTGCCAGTGCCAGCACCGGGGTTTCAAGATCAGCGAGCGGACCCTGACCATCTAAAAGGACGTCAGATCAGCTCAGGTGGCCAGGCCCATAAAACTCAGGGGGCCAGACCAGTTGGGCCCCTGAAGATTTCAAGGGACCTAGACCAACAAAATAGGGCCCGGACAAGCAAAAGGCCAATACCCGTTTAAAGGGCCCAATACCAGTTCAGGGGCCCTAACCAGCTCAAGGGACACCAATCCAGCTAGGAACCTTACGACCAAGCCAGGGACCTCCGAAATACCCACGGGCCCTATACCAGTTCATGACCCCTGGGCCAACTCAGGGTCTAAGGCTGAGCCAGTAATTTCATGTGCAATATCCTCTCAGGGCCTCAACAGCCCAAGGGCTACCTACAAAACTCCCTCTCCGGCGGCTCAAAACCAACTCAGGGGTCCCAAGATCAGCTGATACCAGATAACAGGTTCCGGCAAGGGCAGGGCACTCCAGTGCCAACACATGGGTTTCAAGATCAATGTGGGGGCCTGGTTATCTAAAGGGGCCCCAGATGAGCTGAGGGGACTCAATATCACTTCAGATGACCCACCAACAACTCAGCGGGCCCAGGCCTGTTCAGGGACCCCACACAGCCGCTCAGGTCAGGATGCCCAGAAAAACTCAGAGGACGATACCGACTGGGGCCTCAAGCTCAAGTCTAGAACCTGCTGTGAAAGAGTCTCTCAGGGGCCCCCAGAACTGCTAGGGGCCCCTAATGAAGCTCAATCTCAGTAGGCACAAATCTTCTCAGGGGTTCCAGAACATCCTAGGGGTTCCAGAACATCTCAGGGGTCCCGAAACTATCTGAGGGAAGCCCCATACCAATTCGGGAGCGTCAGACAAGATAAAGGACCCCAAAGAGCTCAAGGGTCCCAGTGTCAACTCAGGGTCCATATCAGCCTACATGTCTCAAGATAAGCGGCCCCCAGAACAGCCCGAGGGCCACCTGCAAAACTTTGATCTCAGGAGGCGCAAATTAAACTCAGGGGTGCAGACCAGCTCAGGGGCCCGAAGACCACGTGTCAGGCCCCATAAAATTTCAGGGACCCCGAACCAGATAATGGGTCCACAATGACCTCAGAGGCTCATGTCCCAACTCTAAGGGGTCCAGTTTATCCCAGGGTTCTCAAGATCACTGCAGGGGACCCGACCATGTGAAGAGCCCAGACCAGCTACGGGGCCAGACCAGCTCAAGGGCGCACACCATCCCAGGCGCCCAAACGAGTTCGAGGTCTTAGTCTACTTCAGGGACCGCAGACCAGCTTAAATTCACGGGATCCCAAAACTGCTCAGGGGTGGGGGGGGGGGCAACACCAACGCGGGGGCTCCACGCCAATTCAGAGGCCCAGTCAAGCTAAGAGGCCCTGAATCAGCTCAAGGAGCGCCAAATCAACTCGGGCCCCCATACCAGCTCAGGGGTCCTGACATCACTCGGAGACTTTAACATGCGAAGTTCAGGGGTTCTTAAAGTGCCCCCACATATTGTTCCAATGTGGCCGGAGAACCATTCGCCGCCAGAATACGCTACTCGGACATCGCTACTCGGAATAAGAATACGCCAGAATACGCCACTCAGAGAAAGCACGAGAGCGTCAATTGTTGAAAACAAATCAAAATTGGTCCATTTTTTACCTATAGGCTTCAACATTCAGACTCATATTTTGAAATATTCGAAATCGCGCGGTCGCACCAGTTCGCCTGCACTGTTGACTAAGTGGTGACGTAATAACGTCATATAATATTGCCAACAACTAGGCTAAAATGACTCAACTAGATTCAAGATGACTAAGCTCTAAATTACATTTTTCCAATAAATTGTTTTGAATTTCAATTCTCCCACGATGCTCTAGAGGCGGGCAAAGGAGCTAAGCTCAGAACACCTTTCAAGGAACCATAAATAATGCGATAATAACGTCAATAACGTCAGCCGACCCCACAAATGCCGCGAACTGAACCAGCATTGCTTCTGGGTTAGAAAATATTTTGTGAAAGCAAAAGGTGTAGGACCCAGGCTGACCCCCCAGGTTCTCTCAATTTCAAAATCAGGGGGTCCTGACCCCCCAATCCCCCTCATCTCCACCCATGCGAGAAGCTAAATCTGAAGAAAACAGTTTTGGGTTTTGAAGCTAGTAGTTTTCAGTCAGAGATGAATTGCACTGACCTAAATTTAACTGATTGCCTCCCCCTTCCTACCAATCGACAACAACATTCTTGAGGCGGCAGTGCCAATGGCGATGGTGACAATGCCCTCTTGCTGTCATTATTCCTTCAGCCGCTAACAAGGTGATGCCAGGTGGCTCTGGAGGACCTTCCTTCAGTCACTGGACCACCACTATCTCGCCGCTCCGTACGTGGGTGAGTGACGGGGAGATCGCTCTCCCTAGTTGGCATCGATCTCTCATGAGTACTACTCTCCACAGAGTGCGCTTCCGGGTATCATCCTCTTCTTTACAGAGGGGGCAACATGACTCAGTGTTGCCCCATCTGAGTCATGTTACCTCAGTGCAGTCGTTTTTTTTAGTTCATGCTTCGCAGTCGCCGGACAGGCTCCATCCTATTAGACGGAGGTGCTATCTGGATCCAGACCAGTTTCTACTCAGAACACCTTTCAAGGAACCATAAATAATGCGATAATAACGTCAATAACGTCAGCCGACCCCACAAATGCCGCGAACTGAACCAGCATTGCTTCTGGGTTAGAAAATATTTTGTGAAAGCAAAAGGTGTAGGACCCAGGCTGACCCCCCAGGTTCTCTCAATTTCAAAATCAGGGGGTCCTGACCCCCCAATCCCCCCATCTCCACCCATGCGAGAAGCTAAATCTGAAGAAAACAGTTTTGGGTTTTGAAGCTAGTAGTTTTCAGTCAGAGATGCATTGCACTGACCTAAATTTAACTGATTGCCTCCCCCTTCCTACCAATCGACAACAACATTCTTGAGGCGGCAGTGCCAATGGCGATGGTGACAATGCCCTCTTGCTGTCATTATTCCTTCAGCCGCTAACAAGGTGATGCCAGGTGGCTCTGGAGGACCTTCCTTCAGTCACTGGACCACCACTATCTCGCCGCTCCGTACGTGGGTGAGTGACGGGGAGATCGCTCTCCCTAGTTGGCATCGATCTCTCATGAGTACTACTCTCCACAGAGTGCGCTTCCGGGTATCACCCTCTTCTTTACAGAGGGGGCAACATGACTCAGTGTTGCCCCATCTGAGTCATGTTACCTCAGTGCAGTCGTTTTTTTTAGTTCATGCTTCGCAGTCGCCGGACAGGCTCCATCCTATTAGACGGAGGTGCTATCTGGATCCAGACCAGTTTCGGGCCCTCAGTAGGGGGTGACCTTTTCCACTTTTACTTCGAGGACCTCTGAATCTTATGCAGGCATGTATTCTTAATAAAATTGCATCAACTGTTTGTCCGGGCGTGAAGAATAAGGCCTGCGCCCGACAATTTGAAGTTTTCATGTTCTGTTGTTTTTTCTGCTGTTGAAGTCTCCATTGGGATAACATTGGTGGAAGGACATTGGAAAGGTGACTGGCTTAATAAGAAGGCAGAGTAATATGTTTGTTATAATTGTGATTGGGAAGTAACGAGTGATCATTTGAATGGTTCGAATGATGTACGTTTTCCACAGTGAAAGATCTACAGCTTCATTTGGAGAATGGGGGAGGGGGATTTAGTGGGCTCGGAGCCTCACCCGCCATTACCTCAAACAGCCTCCGGCTACGCAGTTACCATAAGCACTCTGACATTTTTGCGAAGGGGGAGGGGGGGCTTGAGCCCCACTAGCTGAACCCTTTATCCGTCACTGGTTTTTCCCAATGCCACCTTTGTCAATTGTCACACGTGTGAGGTCCGATTTTCATACCATTTTCCGATAATCATTCGTTGGTATCGACCAGCAGCGCTGCGTTATTCGGCAATTTATTTTCGGTCACGAGCTGACCGGCGTTATTATGTGGAAAGTAACTGGGCATGCTATTCAAATTGATGATTCGTATAAACACTGGAAATATATGGATAATTCAGAGCTATCTGGATACTAGCCGATCAGCATGTATGAAAAAGGCAGGGCGGATGAGGTCCAGCATGAGTTCTCGCTTGACGCTGGCGAGGTTCTTGTACAACTTGCTCAGGACACGGCCAGGTTGTCCTCAGGTCCCTTCGCTGGAGGACATGAGGCTGAGGTAGGGTTCAATGAGGTGCGCACCTGGGATAACACCCACGGTAGAGACTACCCTGAGGTAGTCCAGGCTTTGTAAACTCCTTACTATACCATCTAGACTGTTAGTGATCTGCGTGTGGGTGTTCAGGAACTGAATAACAAGTCAGCCCAGCCAGTCCGTGACGAGGCAGGTGTACACGAGGCTGCGCACCTTTCAGCTTGCAGGCGCTTCGCAGGAGTTTTCAGCGGTGCGATGAAAACGTCGAACTCCTCTGCCTTGTTCCATACCTTCTGGTTAAAATCATGGGTCACAAACTTAATTGTCGATCAATTTTTCGATCCATTGTTCCGCCGCGGACACCTGCTGGTCAGACGGCGAGACGGAAAATACCACAAATATCTTGCTCAGGCTGAGGGTAGCGTCCAGTTCCTTCCAGAGTGTCTGAAGCTGCGTGTTGAACATGTTGACGGGACGGACTTGGCACATCAGGTGCCCGGGAGCGTGTGTGTGCTTTCCAGATCCTCTGCCACCATTTTCTCTACCTCCATGTTGTGGCTGGTGGCGTCTGTCATGACAACCATGGCTGGAGATCTCTTCTCGATCCAGGGGGGTCTCCTGGGTAGGTTGACGCCGGCACAGCAATACAAGCCCTATAGAAAACCTATGGGAGACCCAAAATTCAGGGGGTCCTGACCCCCAACCGCCCCCCGGATTTCCACCCCTGATGACAACGTCGATCTTGCTTCACTGAGTGTCAGCCGGCGCACTTCCACAGACACTGAGAACGTTCAGCAGCGTCAGCTTCACCTTTGACAGTTTGCTAAGTCTCCGTTGCAATGGACATGGTTGGAAATGGATAGTGCTTGTCTCTGATCGTCACATAATGCGCCACAAGGCTACCAGTTGACTTATTGACAATGACAGTTGACTTCTAGTCATTCTTCATTATTATTTTAACAACGATTTCATCCAGTGCCTGCGCCTCCATTGCCTTCCCGACCTCTATGTTCTCTTTCTATGTGAGGGACAGTGTCCAGCGTGACTTTTTCCTCGTATTCATCGGAAAGATGAACGTTAAAAACGTCCACTTGACGGTAAGAAAGCTCTTTGGTGACGATTAGTGTGTTTCCGATAGCTCATGTGCAGCTCAGAAATCATGTGGTTCGGTCGTATTCGGTGCGTACACGCCTTCTGAATGCTGTGACGCCCGTTACACCAGTTGCCTGGGAGATCATCTTGACTCTTTTTCGTTATCAGCGCTCAGTGGCTTAGTTGCTTAGTTTTCATGGGAAAATACAATCCAGATGGGATCGCCAATCAGGATTTTGAATGGAGTCATTGGCTCATTAAAGTGCTTTTTCATCAGTGCTTTAGCACAGAACGCGCTATAGAGCTGGGAATGGAGTGGATTGGCAATCCCTGGATGGAGTGGGTTGGCAGTCAGACAAGGATAGCAGTTTGGCCATGGAACCTAAGTCGCTAAATTAAGCCTCTTTTCTTTCTGATCCTGTTCTTCAACTTCAGCTCGCAAAAAGTCGACGTCCTCTGCTAACTCCTCGGGTTCAGCCGTTGCAATCACTTGTTTTACGTGACTTGCTGCCTCAGCTCTCTTTTTTCTTATTGTATCATTCACATGCTGTATGCGTTAGTTGGTCTTTTGTAATTTCTTGTCAACAAAAGCATCACAGAGTATCTATCTTTTGCCATAGGTCTGGTCTTCGTAGAAACTGCGATCGTTTTCGGATTATTTCATGTCATGTTATTCCTCCTGTCGTTTGCGTGCTTCTGGATCGTTCCATCTGACATAGAAACCATTTTCAAGATCATTATAGGCCTTGTGTATCCACCATGTTTTCCGTCTGCCTATTTTTTTCGGCGCAGAACAGCGGTCGAGACTTGCTGTAGAACTTCAGAATAGCTGTCTTGCTATTCTTGTATGTCGTGAGGTATACATAATACCATAACCAGTGATAACTGAGTTCCCCAACAACCACCATTGCAGCTTCCTCCTTGGTTGGTGTAAAGATCCCTTTTGATGGGCCTGAGAGCATCAGGGAGAAAAAAAATAGTGGAATGGTCAGCGTAGCTGGCTTCCATTTAGCCGACCCGGGTTCAAGGCCCGGCGGCATCCCTTAACAAGGAGCAAGCTGGCTCCCGAGAAACCTTTCCAACAGGGAAAGAGTTGGCGACGCCATATGACCCTGGCAGTTGGTGCGTCGATAAGCCCCAAAAGTGATTATTATTCTGTCTCACGCATATGGCGAGAGTAAAATTCGGCACCAATCACAGAACACGGTATATGGGTGCATCAAAGACAGTAAATAGAGACAAATACTGGTAGAAGGCAACACATTTTTCAGGTGTAGGCAAAACGATTTGTATGCTTTTCAACTCAGATATTGATGGAAAAAATTGAATTGTGGGGTGTGCCAAACCCCTTTTTCAACCTCAGTGAAAATTATCTTGATTTATTTCATATTCTTAGGTACATACGGGCGCAAAACAACTATTCATCTTCCTAAACTTCGTCTTATGGATTACCCCACGGTAGCGGCACAAAACACCAAAAAGTAATTTCGCTGGGCGCCGGCCTTATTTGTAAGCAGCATGAAAACCGACTTCATTTCTGCATTTCTCATATATGATAGCATAAGAAAATCAGGTACTAGATTCCTTTCGCTCAAATTTTTCATTTAGGTCACCCCTCTACCCTCAGCTAAGTGGAGGAATGTTGCTCCGCCATCCGCAAAGGGTAGTGACCAGCGGGTCAGGCGTCGACGTACTTGGCTCTGGCTCTCTGGCTGATGCCCGGCACAATGCCCAGGAATTCACCGAGACCTCCTGGGAGCAGATTTACTGATGACTATACTTTTTGTCGACTCCGCTCTGACTCACGGCTTGGCGGCGATCTCTGATTCTGACTCATCTTATCGCGTTAAGCCAATGAATCGATTCTGCCAAATCCAGAGGTGAGCTGATCCACTCCCGTCTTTTAAGGCAGGGTGACCGAGTTGTCGATAGTCTACATACAATAAATACACATTTGTTTCAATATCACGTAAACTGCAATGTGGGAAGGAACGCATCACTTCAAATCTATCAGCCCAAAGTTCGGCTTCGATGCACCCATCTACCCTTAAAAAATTCAACGCCCAGTTCCTCGCGTAAATTAAATTAGCGTGATAAGTCCTGTATAATGCACACCTTCACACAATGAAAGTGACTTTTAAGTGTTGTCATGAGAAGGTATGAGGTGAAAAACACCTCGGAATAGAGGGGCCGGGGATGCACCTTCAGAAATATCTACTATGATAGTAATATAGTGGATAATAGTTGTAGTAAATATCTATGAGCATCCTACTTTTCATCGGAAAATTTCCAGATTTTAGCCAAATTAGAAGGAATTGAAAAAAGTTTGCCACCAGCCAGAGTGAAAGGCAACAATGAGCCCGAAATTCGATTAGTTAAGGGTTGCAGAAGTGAATATTTCTTTAGCACAATTTGAACACTGGCTGGCCCCTTCATTTTTGACTGGTGGTGACGCTTATGTCAGACAGAGAGACAGACAGACATATATTTCACAAAAATACAATGCACCCGAACGTTTTCGGTACGATTGGTGCAAATGCACAGAAAAGCTTATACAGGACGCACCGCTCATAAATTAAAAAGCATCGCAGTGTTGCTCAGCTGAGCAAATCGCATCGGATTCGGCTGTACGATCACTGCGCAGCCCGCGCCCTGCCACAACGCCCGCCAACGACCTCATCGAGGCGCAGGGTTATCAAACATGATCAAGTATCTTCAGAATTTAGCTGGGAGTCATATCCAATCAATAAGAACGTTTTATAAATGTTTGGACGCTACGTGCTACCAATTCCTGCCTTCCCGGTGATAGTTCAAAGCCGTGTAAAATCATGTTTAGCTTCTTTGAATTTGCGGACGTATTTATATTGATTTCAATCCTTTCGGATGTGCTATTTAACGTCACTTTTCTATTCACGCATAACACTCGCTATTCCATATGAGGCAGGGGCGTAGCCACCATGGGGGCCTTGGGGGTTATGGCCCCCGTGCATTCTTTGGAGGCCCTCCACCTGACACAGGAGGACTCCTTCGAGTCTCGGATAGCCCCTTGGGTATCAAAGAGCCTGGCCTCCTTGCTTTATAAAGGAGACCTCCTAATTGGCCTAAGCAGTAGGCCCGTTTAGCTCTAAAGGAGACCCCATAACGGCCTACTTTTGTAACTACTTACTCAAAAAGGAGGCCCTCTAAACGGTCCCCATTAATTAGACCCTTTACTTATATACCCAGTCCCCTAAACGGCTTATCTAGAAGACCCCCATACTTATAAAGGAGGCCCACTAAATTACCTACGTGGAGGTACATTTACTTATAAAGGAGGCCCCTAAACGGTCAACACAGGAGACCCCTTCTCATAAAGAAAGACCCAAAATGACCTTCAAAAAGGAGGTCCCCAAAAGCTAGGAGGCACCCCTCAGGACCAGGGACAGGACGCCCCCATGGAAGGAAATCCATGCCGACGCCCCTGAAATGAGGATAATGTTATTCGCTCAACTTTCGCTGAACTGACCTTTACGTCAGCTGATTTAGAAAACTCTATGCACAACATTGAAACTCTAACATGAGTTTCAAGGTTAGAATTTGATCATACACAATCCTCATATTTGCAGTTTAATGAGCAGGACCCAATGGCTAAGAGCATGATCTATTTACCTTTATCCTTCAAAGATTTTGAAATGGTTGCCAGATTTTCTATGCCTCCTTAAATCTAAATATTGATAGGGAACCTTTTTCCCTTTTGTGAGTTGTCACTGGTGATTTATTGCTCATTTTGTTTCATAGAAAAGATTGGATTCCCATTTAAGTATATATTATGTTAATATACGTTTTCAATTCTATGTAATATGTAGTCCCTTTTCATTCTTCGGGCTCTGGTCCACAAAGTGGTGAGCAATTTTTCCTTTTATTTTTCTTGAGCCCTATCTGTTTAGGAGTATATGGTTAACCCAAAAAATTTGGGAGTAAACTTTGATGATAAAATATTTGATCATTTTCATCACGTCTCACATGATGACTGCCTTTTTGATCATGAATTGTATGAGAGAATTAGAAAATCATGTGCATACATTCTACCAAAAGAACTGAATGATCGAGAGCCAGGCGAGCTGTTACTAACACATATTAACATAAGCAGGGTGTAATTTTATATCTCTTTGGGGGTGCCCGAGCACCCCCATCATAATTCGAGCACCCCCAATCATTTGCTAAGCACCCCCAATACATGTGCCGCCTCTGGCTCATCACCGCTACCCTGAAGAGTGTCACCCTATCTCATCACTGCCACCCTGATTCATGCCGCCCCTCACAATTTTTTCCCGTCCCGGATTCATTACTTCCACTCTGATTGGCTTCACCTCTAGCTAATCAACGCCACCTGACTTATCATTTCCCCCTGATTTATGACGCCACATCACTGCCGCCCCCGCCCGATTACTGTCGCCAGCAATTAATCACTGCCGCCCCTGACTGATCACTGTCGCCCCCTGGCTGATCATTGCCGCCCCTGCAGCCCCTTGACTGCTAACTTCCGCCCCTGGCGGATAGCTTCCGCCCCCTGGCAGATCAATGCCGCCCCCTGGTAGACCACTGCCGCCCCCCTGGTAGACCACTGCCGCCCACTGACTGATAACTGCCGCGCCCTGGCTGATCACTACCGCCCCCTGGCTGATCACTGGCGCCCCCTGACTGATAACTGCCGCCCCTTGGTTGATCATTGCCGCCCCCCGACTGATTACTGGCGCCCCCCTGACTGACCATTGCTACCCCTGGCGGATAACTGCCGCCCCCTGGGCCGATCATTGCCACCCTCTGACTGAAAACTGCCGGCTCTTGGCTGATAACTGCCGCCCCTGGCTGATCACTGCCACCCCTTGACTGACAACTGCCGCCCCTTGGATGCTAACTGCCGCCCCTGCCTGACTACTGCCGCCCCCTGGCTGATTATTGCCGCCCCTTTGCTGCTAACTGCCGCCCCTGACTGACCGCTACCGCCCCCTGGCTGACCATTGCCGCCCCTTGACTGAAAACTGTCGGCTCTTGACTGATAACTGCCGCCCCCTGGCAGATCACTACCGCCCCCCGGCCTGATAACTTCCGTCCTTGGCTGATCACTGCCGCCCCTGGCTGATCACTGCCGCCCCCTGGCTGATTATTACCGCCCCGTGACTGATAACTGCCGGCCCTTGGCTGATAACTGCCGCCCCTGGCTGATTACTGCCGCCCCTTGACTGATAACTGCGGCCCCCTGGCCGATAACTGCCGCCCTTGACTGATAGCTGCCGCCCCTGGTTCATCACTGCCGTCTCCCGATGGACAGTGAGCATCCTGGGGATATCTGGGTGGTGAACGTTCTGGGGGATCATCCTTCTGTGGATATCACTAACACCATGTTATATCTGAGGAGCGTCAGTTTTAATGTATTATATTCATCCTAGTAGTCTTTCAGGTTTTATATAACGTCGAGTTTCATGTTACCTATAGTCTCTGACTTTAGTATACCGTTTGAAATTGTCTGTGTCATATTTCAGTATTTGTATTTCATTTCATCTTTTGTGTTTTATATAATCTTCTGATACAACTTTCACAGCCTGACCTGTTTTACCACTTGGCTTGTTAAAATTCGTGCGAAAATGTTCTATTTTCGTATTTTATTAGTGTTATGGGCGCCTATGACCCTAGGTGTCGGCGCGCTCTAACACCTCAAATATGATGATGGACCGTCTCACGGCTGATCACTGCCACCCCTGGTTTATCACTGCCGCCCTAATTCATGCTGTCTCTGGCTCATCGCTGTCCTTGGCATATTTTGACCCAAATGCGCGCCGCTCCGACTCATCACTGCCGCCCCTGGTTCATCACTTCCGCCCCCTGGCTGATCACTGTCTCCCCTGGTTCATAACTTCCGCCTAGATTTATCATTGCTGCCTTGATTCACGCCGCCCCTGGCTGATCAATGCTGTCTCTGTTTTTTATTAACCCATATATGAGCGGCGTCTGGTTAGACACTTCCTCCCTCGAATCTTCATTGCTGCCTCCGGCTGATCACTGCCGAGGAGACCAGTCCGACCATGGCCCCCAAAGCCGGTCAAACTTAGGCCCTGCTGTCTGCACAGTTTCCGAACAGTTTTTTCACAGTTAATACCTTTCCAGAAAGCAAACAGCAGCCCACAACCGTCTAATCGTTATTTGTTTGTCTATTGGAGGAACTCTCCCAGCCGAGTAAATGGTAGACTGCTGCTGCCGTGCTTTTACTCTTTTAGTGACAACCAGCACTGAAATTTGTTATCTCTTTGGGGTGTGCGAGCACCCCTAATCACAATGAGAGCACCCTCAATACATGTGTCGCCCCTCGGCTCAGCATTTCTGCCCTGATTCATGCCGCCTCCGTCTTACCACTGTGATCATGCCGCCCCCGGTTCATCACTACCACCCATGGTTCATCACTGGCGCCTCCCAACTAACACTGCCACCGTGATTCTTGCCAACCCTGACTTATCACTGCCGCTCCGATTCAAACAGCACCCCGCTCATGTCTGCTGCCAGTGGCTCACCAGTGCTATCCCCAGCTTATCACTGCCACCGTGTTTCATGCTGCCCCCAGCTCATCACTATCGCCCCGGCTAATGAATGCCATCGCTGACTTATCACTTCCGTTCTAATTTGTGCCGCCCTGGGTTCATGACTGCCACCCGCAGCTCGGGGACGGAGGATTCCATTTTCGGGAGGTTGTACACGATTTTCGGGAGGGGGTGCCTTCCTTCTCAGGGGAAGGGGGCGCCTCCATGCCCAGGGGGCACCTTTGGCTCCCTAAGGGCGCCCACTCGGGGGGGGGGCGCCGACATCATTTCCCTGCGTTGAGTCGATAAATTGGGTCTATTTGCTCTTCACGGGATGGCTTTGATGAAAGGGGGCACCATTCATATTTAAAACTGTTCTTATTTTGCACAGAGGGCCCTCTTCAGGAAGGCGGTGTTTAGGTCTGATGTTTTCTTGGCCGACCGGGGGCGCTGCCCAAATCCGGGGGCGCTTCCCCGGACGAAGCCAAAACCGGGAGTGCAAAAATATACTTTTGCACGCCCTCATTTTTTTCAGGGTGTGCAATTGCACATCCTGCCCCGCCCCCCCCCGAGTCCGCCGTCCTTGTCCTAGCTTATCTCTTCCGCCCTGATTCGTGCCACCCGTAGTTTATAACTACTACCCCCGGCTCACCATTCCCGTCCTCGGCTTATGCCCTTTGCCTTGATGCGCGCCACCCCCCCGGCAAATCAATGCTACCCTCTCCCCAACTTATCATTTCTGCCCTGATTTGTGCCGCACCCTAGTTCATAACTCCCGCCCCCGAGTCTTCACTGCCGCCCTCTCCTTATCACTTCCACTCTGGTTCGCGCCGCTCCTAGTTCATAGATATTGGCCCTGGCTCATCACTGCCGCCCTCGACTTATGACTGCCTTGTTTCTTGCCGCCCCGGCCACCCACTGTCGCCCCCAGCTTACCACTTCCATCCAGGAGCGCAGCCAGGGGGGCACAGGGGGCACGTGCCCCCCATCGGTGCCGGGGTGCCCTTTTGATTGCCAGGTGGTGTGCCATCTTTGGGCCATGCCGCTCGAAATTTAGTGCCCTACGCCGTTGAGCCTCGATGGAACTAGACTGCATTTAGTGATTTCAACTATTGTTTGAAAATTAAGTGCCACTTTTGGTCAGCTAGGGCATTCTGTCGCCTTTCCAAGCACCTGGAAAGAGTATAGGCACGTAATCAGTTTCCAGATAATGCCTCATCGTCGCCAATAATCGTACGGGCGGAGCTCATCTGGTGCCCCCTGGAGCTGATCATGTGCCCTCTGAGCTGATCTGGTACCCTCGTAGTCAATCTGGTGCCCCCTTGAGAAAATAAGTGTGCCTTCTGAACCTATATAATAATCTGAGTTAGTATGGTGCCTCCGAGCTTGTCTGGTGCCCTATTAGCTGTTTTAGTGCCCCTTGAGCTGATCCGGGCCCCTGAGCTTATTTAATGCCTCCCAAGGTTGATATACTGTCCAGGGGTGCAGCCAGGGGGGCACAGGAGGCACGTGCCCCCATCACTGCCAGGGTGCCGTTTTGATTTCCAGGTGGTGTACACAATTTGGGCCGTGTCGCTCGAAATTTGGTGCCCTACGCCGTTGAACCTAGATGTAACTGGACCGCCATGTAGCGATTGAAACTATTGTTGGACAATTTAATACATTTTTCGGTCAGCTAGGGCATTCCGTCGCCTTTCCAAGCACCCGGGAAGAGTATGGGCACCTAGTATGTGCCCACCTAATGCCTCATCGTTGCCAATAATCGTACGGATGAAGCTAATCTGGTGCCCTTTGAGCTCATGTTGTGGCCTCTCAGCTGGTACTGGCCCCTTGAGCTGATTACTTGCCCTCTAAGCTGATCTGGTGCCCCTGAGTCAATCGAGTGCCCCAATGAGCAAATAATTGTGCCTGCTGAACCTATATGAGTTTTTCTAATGCCTCCGCGCTTGCTTGGTGCCCTAATAGCTGATTTAGTGCCCCATGAGCTGATTCGGGCCCCCGAGCTGAACTCATTTCTACCCAAGTTGATCTACTGTCTCCTAAGTCAAGATGGCGCCGCTTCAGCTGATTAGGTGCCCCCTCAGCTAATTATTGATGTCTCCTTAGATGTTCTGGTGCCCCTGAGCTGGTTTGGTGGGCCCTGAGCTTATCTTGTGTCCCCTGAGTTATGTTGCTTCCTGAGCTGATTTAGGCCCCTGCCATAGTCTGGGGGGCTGGGAGCTGATCTGGCCCCCGAGCGGATCTATCTGGTGCCACCTGAGCTGCACTAATGCCCCTGAGTCGATCTGGTGCCTCCTGAGCCCATCTGATGCCCTCTGAGCTAGTCTGGTGCCCCCTGAGCTAATCTGGTGCCCTTTAAGCTGATCTGGGCCTCCTCACGTGATTTCATGAGCAGGTCTAAAGCCCTGAGCTAAGCTGGGCCCACCGAGGCTGATGAGGGCCCCTGAGATTGTATGGGGGTCCTGAGCTGATTAAGTGCCTCCTGACTTGATCTGGTATTCCCGAGCTGATCTGGGCCCCGAGCTGGTCGGGACCACTGATCTGATGGTTTGTCCTCGAAGCTGATCTGGTGCCCTATGGGCCGATCTGGTGTCCCCTGAGCAGCTCTGGGGCCTTTGAACTGATTGGGCCCCGAGCTGGTCAGGGATCACTGAGCTGATTTAGTGGCCCTGACTTGACCTTGCCCCCTGAGCTGACTTGAGGCCCCTGAACTGATCTGGGGCCCCAAGAGCTGATCTGGGGCCCAAGAGCGGATCTGGGTTCTGAGGGTACCCTGAGCTGGTCTGGGCTCTGAGCTTGTGAGAGCCCCTAATGTTGGCTTGAGGCCCCCTGAGGTGATCTGGCGCCTTGAACTGTTCTGGGGCTTCTTGAACTGGTTTAACACGCGCATTGACGGGGGTCTGAGCCACCTTCGCATTGACGGGGGGCGGGTACCCGCCCCCTAAGATCTCGAGAACCACGGTAGGTAGCGAAAAACGGTAAACGGTGTTGGGCTGCCCATCCACTTCTCCATCGAAAACATTTGAACCATTCTTTTGTCAGGTCACATCTAAGGTCACGAGAGGTCAAAACATGCCCGTCATAGGGATAACATGTAAATTCAGTTTTTCGGCAATGAAATCTGAACAAGTAAAGATAGAGCAAAAATACTTGAACTATATGAATCCTCTTAGCAAGCCGAATCGAATGATATATAATTTGACCTTGCTAGGTCAAATCAAGGATTTGACCTGACCTGAGGTCAGGTCAGGGTCAAATTATATAAAATGCATATCATTAGAACTGCAAAGCCCAGGCGAGTCTAATGCAGCTAAAATAAATGCTCTATCACCATCCGTTACTGAGTTATTCCGTAAAAACCATTTTTCCCATGTATTTCCAATGGAGAGGTCATGCCTCGTACCTGACCTTAGGTCATCGATATCAAAAATACCGGAACATATTTTAGAGAACTCGGTGGGGCCATTATGTGATGTGAGTTTCAATCGGATAAGTTCACCCTGCTCCGACTTATGCTATCTTAAACTTTTTTTGAGGTCGGGTCACTTGACCTGTACTGGTGACCTGACCTGAGATGACCTAACCTTAAAATTTTCACAGAAGTTGTAAAAATGATAAGGGAAAAGGTATACCAAGTACGGTGGCGCTACGCGCCGCCGTTTTTTGCTGTCTCCGAAAAACCCGAGGGGGCGGGTACCCGCCCCCCGTCAATGCGCGTGTTAAGGCCCTATGAGCTTATCTGTGGCCCATTGAGCTAGTCTGATGACCTCATCTCTAGGGCCAATGAGCTAGTCTAGTCCCTGGGTGAAGCATGAGCTGCTCTGGGGCCCTGATCTACATCAGGGACCTCTGAGGTTGGTCTTGAATAGACAGATAATAAGAACACAAGGCCAACTTCCGTCATCTCGGGGCGGGGTCACTGAGCTAGTCTAGTCCCTGGAGGCATAACTGGGGGGGGGATGGGGGGAGCTGCTCTGGAGGCCTCTGATCCACACTTGGGGGGGCCCCAGAGCTGGTCTTGAATAGATGGGGAATAAGAACACGATGGAAACTCCCCTTGTAAAACGGAGCTAACGAGGAATGCGGAATCTCTAAAACGGCTTGTGATGCCTAGGCACCCCTGGTTATATAACTTGCCTATTATACTGGTGGAGTCTGGGAAGGGATGATAAAAAGGCATGTGCCCCTGAGCTCAGAGCACAGTCCCCTAAACCAGGATTCCTACTAATTAATTTAAATGAATGAAGAACTAGTTTTTCACAATTTACAGCCCTGCCACATCTTCCCCATCCAAAAACCCAGCCTGCTTACTTTTTATTTACTCCAACTGGGACGATCCTTGAAAATATGGAACTTTTAAACGCGTTAAAAAGGTATCTCCCAAATTATTCAGGCAACAAAATTGTATTCGTCCAATGTCACTATGCTACACCTCCTCCCACGGCCATTGTGGGAGCCGGGGAACTTAATCCGCGTTCAACCAGGGCTCACTCGTCACGACAACACCAGTGGGCATAACAAATAAATTTTCGACTCCAATATGTCTTATCTTGCACATAGTGACAAATATCACACGCTCCTCTGATTTGTCAGATGTCAAGTACTTGCATGAGTTGGCTGATTTGTCCTTAAATCTATCCCAAAAAGTCGTGTTCTTGCTATTTTTATGAGATTTCGGTGACACTTTTCTTTTTCTGGTTTTAATTCAGTTTTCCTTCTCCATCAATGCTTGATTTGCATTTTTCTTTGACCAAAGGTACCCAGAAGTTGATATCAACTAAGATATAGTAAGTTTTTTAGGTTACGTTAAAAGAGCCCTTTCTCTCCCGGGTGCCCCTCAAAGGTGATGCACTCACCCATGCCAAAGCTCTGGCTGCGCTCCTGATCGTGGAAAGATTTAAAGCTCAGATTGGATTATTTTAAGACGTGTACGTAGCCTTGGGATGTCGCCTAAAAAGCAAACGCGTTTGGCAAAAGCTGTAGAATACCTGCCCAACATTATAATACAATGTGCTCTGTGCTATAAAAGGCGCAAAACAGCGATGAATAACATATTTGGTGCAATGAAGGGGTGCCGCCTCCCCAACACCGCCGCCCCTATGGGGTGCCGCCCCCCCCACCGGCTGAGTATCCTCAAAGCTTTTGGGAAAATTACACCCCTTAACATAAGGTCTCTAGTTAATAAACTAGATGATTTAACAAATTTTCTAGCTTCATTACCAGCAAAGCAACAAACTGTAACTCTGTCTGAGACATGGCTTTCCCCCAATCTGGAAAAAATACTTTGACATTCCTGGTTATAAGTCATTCTTTTCCCGTCGCAAGGGCAAAAGAGGTGGTGGTGTAGGAATGTATGTTTCTAATTACCTTCAGCCTGAACTTTTGTGTCTGCCTGAAATTGAAACAGCTGAAGTTGTCTGTGTCAAAGTCTCTAGAGTCAAATCAAAATACTTTTGTAATATGCCAAATCTACAAAGCACCAAACACTGCCAAACATCTCTTTATTGATGACCTCGAAAAAATATTATCCTGGTTGGCAGCGATGAATAAAACCACATACATAACCGGGGGTTTCAACTTCGATCTTTTCTGCCTTTCAACTGAGCCTTTAGTAAATCAATTCTATGCACCTATGTCATCATATAACTTCTTACCTCTGATAACTAAAACAACTCGCCATTCTGAGACGAGAGATTCATTTTTGGACAACATGTTTTGCAAAAATCTGAACAATGTCAAATTTTCTGGCATAATCGTACATGACATATCAGATCACTTCCCGGTAATTACTGAACTTGTTTCCGTTGAAAGGACCAAGGATTCCCCATAAAAGCAGATAACTTGTTTTGACTACCGAAAAATTGAGCAATTAAAGCTTTTCCTCGCGGAGAAAATTTTGCATGTGGATAGGGAATATGATACAAATAATATTGCAGAAACTATCACCAACGCTTACATTGAGGGGATCGCCAAATTTTCTTATAAAAAGTCCCCGAACAGGAAAACACACGCCAGGGAAGAGTGGATTACACCTGGAATCCTCCAATCAATAAATAAAAAGAATGAGATCTTTAAATTGAAACTGCGCAACAATACTGAAGAGAACAAGAAAAATTATTCACGATATTGCAATATTCTTACTGGAGTCATAAGAAGCTAAAAAAGAACTTTTTTCATCAGAAATTTCGAAACTGCAATGGTAACACTGGCAAAACATGGTCGGCAATTTCGGAACTAACAAACGCAAGAAGAAAAGAAGAAACATTGCCTGGTATGACTACTGACAGCGAGGGCGGACGCATGAACAATGCACAGGAACTGGCGGACTCCTGTAATGAATACTTTTCTAATGTTGGAATTAGTCTGAAGGAGAAAATCGTCCCATCGCCTATGAATCCCTTAGATTTTGTGCTACCAGCTGATGATCATATGCTATGGCCACTAACAACCGAGGAGGAAGTGATTGAAGTTGTCAAGAGTCTAAAAAACGTTGGAGCTGGTATTGCTGGAATAAATGGTAAAATATTTAAATATACATATCAGCACATCTTTACATCTATTATATATTTGTTCAACACCTGTATAACAACTGGTGTCTTCCCAGAATGTTTCAAAATGGCAATAATCAAATTAATATTTAAAGGTAGAAGCCCTAATAAACTAACACTAACAAATTACTGGCCTATTAGTATTCTTCCGTTCCTTTCTAAGATACTTGAGAAAATCATATATAAGAGGATCGTGAGTCACCTGGATATGAACTCTATCATTGCTGATTCGCAATTTGGATTTCAGAAAAACAAATCCACGTACATGCCTATTGTTCTCCTCCAAGACTTTGTAACCAGGGCTTTTGAGGAAAAATTAAATGTGGTTGGTGTGTTTCTGGACCTTAGAAAAGCTTTTGATACGGTTGATTGTGAAATCCTAATGAAGAAATTAAAATTATACGGAATCGTCCAGAAACCTCTTGAAATACTGCACTCTTATCTCTCTAATAGGAAACAATGTGTTGAAATTGATATGGTAAGATCTAAAGCAGAAAATGTGTCAGTTGGTGTATCTGTTCTAGGCCCTCTCCTTTTCCTTATTTATATCAATGATCTTCCACGTGTCACTCCGGCTGTGAAATGCCTTTTTTTGCTGATGATGTCTTCAAAAATTCTGATTTATCTCAACTAGAGCAACAGATAAATTCAACATTTAGGACTATTTCAGACTGGCGCAGAGTAAATTTTCTATCGCTTAATCCTTGCCCCGGTGGTGGGTACGAGCCACCTTCGCCCTGGTGGGGGGGCTAAAAAAGACCGCCCACGATCTCAAAAACTAAGAGCTAGAAAAAAATCGAAAAACGGCAATCAAAAGCTCTTTGAAAATGATATCGAAAATACTTCGGTCATTTTCTTGTCAGGTCAATATCAAGGTCACCAGAGGTCAAAATAGGTCAAAATCGCTAATATGAGGTGTACTAAGAAAACCTCATATTTCTCAGAAGCTATGATAGCTAAAAAATTTTCTAACACCATTGGAAAGCTCTTGAGATGGGCTTTCATCACAGTGGCATTCATTTTCGTGTCAGGTTAAAGCCTAGGGAGCTACAGGTCACTAAATATTGGGCATATTCTTGAGAATGTCCATAGCCACCTAAGGGCGTTTACTTTTTCCCTAATAGCTTCCAAACCAAATAAGTTACAGCCATAGTTTAAGCACCATTGCAATCCTCTCGTCAATACAAATCAAATGATATATGATATTGCTATGCCAGGTCAAATTTAAGAATTTGACCAGACCCAGGTCAACGGTCTGACTCAAATTGACCTGGTATAGTCATTATGTTTATCATTCGACTTCCAGTGACTATACAAACACTTTGGTGACAAAATAAAAGCTCTATCTTAGTTTATTCAAAATTTATAGAGAAAAACACCAAAAAATGATCATTTGACCTAACGTGACCTTTTAAAGGTCACAAGTCAAAATGTTTGGCATCAGCTTCAGAAATGGGCTTAGAGCAAGTCGCAACCGATGTTTGAAGTTGATTCCATCCATACTTCTGAGAAAAGCTCATTTCGTGATTTTACCCATGTATTTACAATGGGGAGGTCATGCTCTGCACATGACCTTAGGTCACCAATATAAAAAATCCCGGGACAAATGTTGTAGCTCCTGGTGGGCCCAATATGTTGTATGAGTTTCAACTTGATCGATTAACCCTTCTTTTAGTTATGCGGTCCTAAGTATTTTTTAGGTGAGGTCACTTCACCTGGCATGGTGACCTGACCTGACATGACCTTGAGCCAAAATTTTCAGGAAAGATGTAAAAATGATAAAGGAACAGCCAGACCAAGTTTGGCGGCGCTGCGCGCCACCGTTTTTTTGGTCACTTCGGAAAAACCCGAGGGGGTCTAAAAAGACCCCCCACCCGGGCGAAGGTTAATACAGATAAACTTTTTCACAGCATTACTATATCACTCCTTGTTATGAGAAGGAAAACATCATAATTGACCAGAAGGCTATCATTCATAAGAAAGAAATAAAGTACTTAGGCATCATCTTGGATGCTCAGATGAAGTTTAATGCCCATATATCTCATATTTGTAATATCACAAGCCGGAATATTGGATTGATAAGTAGAATTAGACACTTCATCGATAAAGGGTTACTATTCTCTTATATCATACATTAATACTGCCCTACTTAAATTACTGTTGTCTTGTCTGGGGAGCGAATCATTCTGCCCAGCTCCAGCAAATCATTATCTTGCAGAAAAGAGCAGTTCGAATGATTGAAAAAGTTTATCCTCCCCAGAGCTCTATACCTATTTTTAGGAAATATGAAATTCTCCTAATAACAGACCTTGCAAAATCTCAAATAATCATAGTTACCCATAAGTTTTTGAGGGGTCAGCTTTCATCAAATTTTGGACGCATTCTTAAGGCAAAGCAAGAAATAATCTACTAATGAGAAGAAATAGACACTTAGAACAATAATTTACCTTCCGGAGATACAGGCAGTTCACTCTCTCATGCCTTGGCCCAAAACTTTGGAATAACATAATGGTGGTTTTCTTCCCTGCAGTTTCAGATTTACCTCAGAGTAAGAAACAAGTCAAGAACATTATTCGTAACCATTTTCTTTCATCCTATGAGTAACATTTATTTTTCTTGTACCCGTACATTGTGGCCCCGTATGGACGTTGCGTGTGAGCATGCATGTGTGCGTGTGGTTCTTGTGACAGCGTGCTGGTGAGAGTGAGAGCGTCCGCGTGTGTGGGCGCATGCGTTCGGCGCGCGCACGCGCGTGTGAGCATGGAATTGGGGCTGTATGCCTAATGTGTCCTGTGTCTAGCTTGTTCATGGCCATTAGCTGGTGAGCCTAAATTGCCTGCATGTCGGTAAGATCACGTGACGGGTATTGTAAGCTAGTTCGGGGTGGCGGCGTCAGTTGTGTTTCGGGTGTGTGTAAGGTGTGCGTCGCATGTTAAGTTGGGGAGGGGGATGAGACGGCATGATGCTCCTGTCTACTAGTTCGCTGTGGAACTGTTTTTCCACCCTGTGTCCGCTCCGGGGTGTGGGGGTTGTTGCCGCCTTCCGTTGGGCTCGCTGCGAGCTTGGCTCAGCGTGCTCGGCGGGGTGGCTGCGATTGCCGCTCCTGGGACCGGGCTCGTCACCACTGCTTTCTTCAATGTAAGTTAACAGGTGAGAGCACCTCACAAACAGTTATTCACACTCACCCCCAACGCATGATATTTCCCTCTAACCTGGTGGTGTAGAGCTCAAGGTATTTTGCAACATTTGCAAAAAACCTGCTACCAGCCATCTAAATACTAAACTTGCAATTCTAATAATCTAACTGGGTTAGCTTTTTCGCATTATTATGTTATTCTCCGTTTCCTAGCAGGGCGTGCCTCGACTTTTGTCTTTAAGTTTCGGTGTTAACGTAAGGGTGCTGTTGTCGTTGGGATCGCGGTTGGGGCGCGCCTGGTTGCCTGTTAATTGGGCAGCGGAACTTTCAAGAAAAAAACCACGGCACTTACTGTGCCCATCCGAGTTGCCCCAAATCATCGCGGGTTTATTAGGCTCCCAGCTGGCATATAACCCTTTTATTCCGCTAACTTTATCCAGCTGTGCATAAGAAGGCAGTGTCGCAAATGCCTTAGCGTTTCATAATAAGTTGACATTTCCGTAAATCCAAATTGAGTTCGAAGTGGCGTTGTCAGAAAAAATATATTCTGTCACTGCCACGCACTATACGGTAACAACCTGGAGAAAAATAACGAACAGCTTATTACAATTAATTCAATAAAAAGGTAATCTTCCGAAAAATTAAATTAAAAGTTATTTGATGTATTTCAATTGTTTACTAGAGAGCTATTGGTAAGCAAGTGCAACCTCGAGTAGGCATTTAATTTCTCCGCCGCTTTTGTGTGAAAGTCGCCACTCTTTACGAAACGTGATTCTGAACATGATCTAACCTCGCAGCAGAGTTGTGCGACTCACGAGCCGGAATCGGAGTTTAACTCAAATTCCGACTTGTTCGACTCAGAGTTGAGTTGAGTTGAGAGACAGGTGAGTTGAGTTGAGTTGAGTCGGTTCACACCACGTCAATGAGTTGAGTTGAGTTGTGAAGACAGCGAGTCAAATGAGTTGACAATCAAAGTTGACTCAGTATGCAAATATGTTGAATAAGTTTGGATTTGCCCACCTTTTGGAAATCTCCTTTGAGTACCTTTTCCTCCAGTGTTTTAATTGCTTCAATCAACGTTTTAATTTCTTTCAATATATCAAATTATTATACGGTTCAATTGCTTATTTTAAAGGCCCATTTGGTCTGAAGAAATCCCTACGCACAAATAATACATGTACTCGAAAAATTAAACAGGCTCCTATCTCTGGCCTTGTCTTAAACATTTTAAGAGGTAGAATGCACTGCGAAATGCATTTAAAATATCTAAAAAAATCCTGATCATCAATATACTCCTTTTCAACCACCACTCAGAGTTATACACTCAAACGTTCCACCACATTGACCGTCTATTATAGGTCAATGTTCCACCACCACTACTCCAATATAAAAGAATAACCACAGGCAAGAGAGTGCGCCATTGCTGTCTTTGAAGAACAAATCTAGTCAAGGATAGGTTCAAGCTAAAGTAGCTTCAGGGCAAAACATTGTAGAAGTCACGTGATAGTTAACAAAGTTATGAGAATATTTCTAAACTGCATATGAAATTGTTTGAAATTGTTTATTTGTCTTAAATGCGCCGTCGCCAGCTACTGCTTTAACCTATTAAAAGCAGTTTTTACTGTTAGCACAGAAAAGTCTGGACTCTGATTTGACAAAACATTGAAATACTATTATTACGCGAATTAGACAAATTATTTCTTGCTACTGGTTGTGTCTGATTGTCGTCCGTATTTTATTTGGAAAGCCGTATACATTCGCAATTATCAAACTGCTCCCATTTTGAAGTGTGATAGGTAGGTGGTACGAGCTTGCTGTATTGAGAAGGTTTTCAAGCTGAAAATTTTATTGGGTTTAAAAATATTTATGTATTTAATGCAACACGATGATACAATTTCCATTTCTATTGTCCTATGTCATATGTTGATATGGTATACTATTTCCTAGGTTTTGCTGTAGTTCTTAGAATGTGCAATTGCAACTAGGTACTCTAGTAATTATAGCTTAGATTTTGGTTCAGCTCATAGCATAGGAATGTTTCATTTAGTATAACTATCTAGCATTGTTCTTTAACAGAAACAAAAAGCATTGCCCTTATCATTCCTGAAAATACAGTTTAGATCATGTTTTTTTAGCTGGAGCTTTTTCTGACAGTATGGAGGTGCAATTATTTCCCTATTTTGTTGTAACCTTAACCCATTTAAGTTCCTTTCCATTCCATGCACCTGGTTAAACATGCAAGGCTTCTTTCAGAAATCATTGCAACATGGTGTGGCAGCTTTACCTGGCAGTGGCAGTCTGGAAGAATAAAAAAGATATCCATGGCTTCTGGCTATAATTAATTTTTAATATTTCAATTAATTTATCTACCATACATTAATCTTCATTTTCCTGTAAGACTTTCTGTACAGCTTGTCTCTTAGTGGTTTATTAATTTGTTATTATTTATCATTTATTTATATATATTTTGAAACTGAGTCGAAGTTTGAGTTGAGTTGAGTCGTGAGTTGAGTCGGAGTTGAGTCGGGGTGATTTAGCATTGAGTCAGAGTTG